>JAJKFI010000126.1:1876032-1935526 GCA_029204185.1 Lerista edwardsae | reverse complement strand
AAATAAAACGGTCATGCCCCATAAAAAAAATTCTGTACTCACTGAACGGTAGTTTTATTGAACCGATGTAATGAGAATACATGAATCTTTCCGCGGAAATTAAATCCCATTTTTCGTACAGCGATTCGCACACCCGTATGCAGAACACGCAGGCACGCTTAAAGACGTTGAGATTAACTTTTACACGCGTGCAGGGAGCTTTTAATTCCTGAATTCGCGGCAATCCTCCTCCTTCGCGGCGATGATCTGATTCAGCCATATTGAGTGACCCATGGCTTCAAGAATATGACGTCATGCCTTCTCCAGTGTATAAAAGCTCCTTGGTTGTACTGCTTGTCGCTCGTCTTCTGCCCGTGCCGAACAGGAGGTCAGGGAGCGGCTACGATGCTTCTTTACGCCAAAACAAAATGGCATCTGTGCACTGCTGTGAAGGTCTGTCTGAGTTTGGGACTCTGGACACTGAGTGGAGGTGCCCGTCTGATGTAAAGAAAGACTGCGGGCTCACCTCCAGAGCCCTGAAAGGGCTATTGGGTTTTTGTTCTTCTCTTTTTTTCTTATTTTTAAAACGCAAACTTCTGTTTTTTTGTTTGTTTTTTGAAGTGAGCTCTGGAGCTCACAGAAAGATGACCTGCTCTGGCAAGAGGCAAGGCCAGAACTGAGGATTCTGGGAGCTCCCCCTCCCCCTCAGCAAGTCTTCTGTCATCTGACCTTCCTATGCGAGAGGGGGGAGCTTCCCAGATGTACAGGGTGATTCAAAATGAATGGGACAAAGTTCCATTTGCTGTAATGGAACTTTGTCCCATTCATTTTGAATCACCCTGTATTATGCTGACCCTGCCTGGAATTACTGGAGAATGCCTCCTTTGAGGAAAGCTAGATTGAGCTACTCAACCCTCGAGCCAGTACCCCTTCCCTGTCAATAGAAGGTGTAGAATACAACAGTAGTATTCAAACTTTTTAGACCAGGACCCACTTTTTAGAATGCCACTTCTGTTAGGACCCACCGGAAGTGATGTCATTAACCTGGAAGTGGTGATGTGGCCGGAAGTGACATCAAGCAGGAAGTGCTGTCATTGTAACAGAATCAAATGACACTCCTGAAATGCAAATTGGCATTCTTGGGACTGCAGCAATTGTACAATTATGAAACAGCCCTGACAGAAAGCAAGATTAGGACAAAATATTATGTAAAAGCACTGAACTAAAAACAAAATGTAAAAAACCCCTCACTTGAAAATACAAACTGTTAACACTTACCAAAGGAATATAACAAGAGTAAGGTCTGCAGCTTCCAAAATGGCTGCTCCCAGCGTTCCACGACCCATCTGACATCAGGTCGCAACCCACAGTTTGAATAACACTGGAATAGAAAGGCTTGTCAAAATCTTGGAGTAGCATTGATCCAGAAATACAGTTCATTTTACTGTTCAGAGTAAACTCTAAAATGATGGCTATTTTTGTGTTATTTCATTGCTACAACCTCTTGCCATACCAACTTAAAAAGGCTTGGCCTTAGTTGCCATGGAGGCCACGTCTCTTTCAGGCAGTAGCACAGGGGAAAAAGCCAGCCCGGCCTAAGTAATAGGAAGGGTTCTGTAATTCACCACCAAATCTCGATGCGCCCCTTTAGGGGCTGATTAGGGTGGAAATCCTGAATGATGTTTTTAATCATTTGTATGGTCACCTTTGCGAAGAAAAACCAAGTTGATATCTCATTGGGCTCTGGAGCATAGCTTAAAGAAGTGCAGAGGGTGCAATTGCACTGGGCAACAAGCTTTAGGGGGGACAACAAAGCTTTCAGAGCTCCCACGTGACCAGGAGAGTGAAAGACTGCAGCCCTGGCAAAGCTTCCAGAGCACATGCAGACCTCCAGAGCTCTTGCACAACTGCAGGGCTCTCAGGAGCACAATGTGGATGTAAACGAGGCTTGCAGAGAAGCAGATTGCCAGGAAAGAGAAGTTGCAGAGATGGCTGTACTGACTCTTATTAGAGCTACTATAAAGCTATAGTGCTGAGTTTTCCTCCCCAACACCTCTGCTCTTGGCTATCTGTGAGGGAGCTGCATAAAAGGTGGTTGCCCTGTTATTTGTAAAGAAATCTTCCCTCCCTCTCAGTTGGTCCTAACAGTGATTATGGAGTGGCTGCTCTGTTTGTAAGGAGCTCTTCATTCCCTCCCTGCCCATTGGTTCTAACTGTGAGTTTATACTGGCCGCTCAATTTGTAAGGAGCTTTTCCTCCTCCCTCTTGTTCTAACAGTGATTTTGGAATGGTTGCTGTGTTTATAAAGGAGCTCTTCCTTTCCTTCCCACCCACCCACTTCAGTTCTGTGTGCGAATGTGCTTTTTGGGCTGGCTGCTCTGATGTTAATATGGAAGAGGGGTAGTATAAAAATTGCCTGGAGCAGTTGTGTGGAAGAGGCTGGAAGATGCAAACACACGTAAAAATGCTGCTGTAAAAAACCAGTGCAATATTGGGCTGAATTAACTGAGGTATAAATCATAAGTAGTAATAGTTTGCCTCTATTCTGCACTAGCCAGTCTTTCTTTGGAATCTGTATTCAGTTCTGGGCATCACATTGTAAGAAGGTAATTGATAAGGCAGAATGGGTTCAGAGGAAGATTGGGAAGATGAGGAATTTGGAAATCTAAGACTAAGCATTACTTTGGTTTTGTGTGTTTTGCCTGGAGAAGAGAAGCCTAGCTGTCCAAGTATCTGAAGGACTTTCACATGCAAGAAGGAATGAACTTGCTCTCCGTGGCTCAGGGCAGGGCTTGGAAACAATGGGTTTGAAAGTACAGGGAAAGAGAGGTCTATATATTAGGAAGAATTTTGTAACTATGCAAGCTATCCAACAGTATACCTAATCTTGCTCACGCTGTATTGAGCTCTATATTGAATATTTTGAAGCAGAGGCTGGACAGCTCTCAGTTAGGGATGCTGTAGCAACCTTCTAGGCCTTTAAGGGGGGCCTTTTGTGTGAATACAAATTTTGCAGAACAAATCCTTTTATTTTTATTAATATGGTTTTGTTCATCTTTTCTTTTAATCTTAAAATGGCAGTGTTTAAAATAGTAATAGTAAAAAAACAGCCCGCTGGGGATGTGGGTGCAACTGTGGAGACTGCTACTGCCCTGGGGGCAGCCACCAGGAATGTGGGCTTTGGGGGGGTGATGGAACCTCTCGCTTCACTCTGCAGCTGCACCTGTGAAGTCATGAATGAATGCTTCTGAACACCAGTTAATATACAGTGGTTAGTTTTTTACAAAACAATTCACACTTTGGGGTGTTGTACATGCTCGCGTATAAATCAATCTCATGGGTAAGTTGAGGGTAAGGTTTAAGCCAAAATAATTGAATTTGCTATGATCTGTGCATATGTCAAGGGTAAAAAGGGTATATGAAATTCTTTGAGGGCGCAATCCTAACCTGGAGTTAGGCCAGCACAGTTAGGCCAGCAAAGTTTAGCCGGCACAAGGACCACCATAAAGCATGTTTGGACCACTCTTGGAGTCAGGGAGGATGGCGCACGTCTGTGTGTTGGCCTCTCTAACTCCGATAGTGTTCCAAATATGCTTTATGGTGGCCCTTGTGCCAGCCAAAGTTTGCTGGCCATCTGTGCTGGCTTAACTCCAGGTTAGGATTGCGCTCTGAATTAGATAATTTTGTCTGATTTTACTCAAGGCAAGATCCTGAAAATTGACCTGCGAGAAATTGTAACCTAAGAACTATACAGTATACCTAATTTGCTGGAGAAAGAAAAACGTAAAATTATAAGGTGCATTTTCATTTGAAAACCACAGAGAGAAAGGGGGAAAGTTAATATCTTACAAATGAGCGAAAATCACTTTGAATATAATGAAGGAGGAAGCAAAGATCACTTGAAGAACCAGCCTGCAGCACTTGGTAAATAATGAAAAAAGGGGGTGGAAGCAGAGATCTTCTCACTTGCAGCTCGTTTGCAAAGCCTCTCCTTGTGGTTGAGAGAACTCTGCAGAGCCCCGCAAGCCTTGGCCTTGTGCAGGTCAGGCTGGATGAACCAAAGGATCCCTGCAGGCTGATGGGTCTCCATGCCTTGCTCTGCCTACCATGTGACTCAGTGAGTTTATGGTATTAACCCGTGTAGAAATTGACTTCAGGTTTTCTGGGACAATTTTAAGGCATACATTTTTTTTACTTACACCCAAGTATATATGGTATGTCTGATTGAAATTTCTTGAATGCTGCCTTATTAGATTACAGCTAACTTGGTGGCCTTCCCATCTCTGCTGTAATTGTTGCTTGCACTGAACAGGGGTTTGGACTAGGTAACTCTTAAGGTTTTTTCCAGCTCATAGTTCTATGACAGAAGGAGAAGGGAAAAGCTAGGAAGTGTCACACTCTTCCACAGTCCATCCCTTACCCTTCATGGATGGAGCCAAATTCACTGCAATTTTTAATTAATGCATTTGTACCTTTGTGGTCTTGTTGACCTTGTTTATCTTGTTGGACCTGTCATAGTGAAAATGTCTCTAGCAAAATATGGCAGAAGGGTGGTTATCATTTTAAAAATAAACTGGATAGTGAATCATTTGCGGTAATGGTCGTATCTAATACTGTATACTTTTTGTGATCTGTCGTTCGATTGCTCCTGCACAAATGATCAATGACTTGATTGCATTGATTCACTTTGCTGATTCATACTCTGATTGGGTATGTTTTCTACACAACATGGTGTTTTCAATTCAGTTTACATTTGTGTTGCAAAAATTCTAAATTAGCTACAATATTGCTTAATGCAATCAGAACCTTGTATTTTTCACACTTCAATTCTTCTGTTAAAACACATTTTATTAAAAGTATTGTTCGTGATAGAGAGAAAAAATCCAGAATTATAATCAAGTGACATTTTATTGTTCAGAGGTTATGAATACAAACTGGAAAATGGGCTCCTTGGGCTAAAATTCATTTTTGTCTTGCTATTTAGTGTGAAAGAAAAAGTCACACAAATACTGGAGATGCAATTTATGAAGTTTTGCATCTGCATCGAGAATCTGAAAGAGAGGAGGAAGCAGTCAGGCCATCAAATGATGTAGACCAGATATCGCCACAAGAGGATGATGCTGAAGAGGGTAAAAAGAACTTGTGTGATTCCTGAATGAGATGTACCTATCAAATAAGAGTGATGTATCTAGGCCACATGTATTTTATTTATGTATTTATTTGCAATATTTCTATCCCGCCTTTCTCCCATGCTGGAAGAGACCCAAGGTGGCTAACAATTAAAAAATAAAACAAATACAATTAAACCATACTAAAAAAGCTTAAAAACAATTAAACATTAAAACAAAGTAAACACTGGACACCAATATTAAAATACACCTCAATAAAAATATCAGGTAGGATACTAGGATCATATGGACAAAGGCAGACCCCACAAACACCCTGGTCCTGAGCCATAAAGGGCTTTTAAAGTCAAATTAGCACTTCGAATAAAGTCCAGAAATGAACCAGCAGCCAGTGTGGTCGCCAAAGAAGCAGTCTGACAGAGTTGAACCAATGAGCCCAGCAACCACATGGGCATCCGCATTCTGCACTAGTTGCAGTTTCCAGACTGCTTTCAGAGGCGGCCCCGTGTAGAGCGCATTACTGTAATCTAATCTAGATGTCACTAGAGCGTGGGTAACTGGCCAGTCTGAGCAATCTAGGTATGGTTGCAGTTGGTGAATCAGCCAAAGCTGAGCAAAGGCTCCCCTACCACCTGGGAGTCCAGGAGCAGCTGAGGATTCAGGAGAACCCCCAAGCTGCGGACCTGCTCCTTCAGAGGGCGTGTAATCCCATTCAGAGCAGGATGATAGTCCAATACTCGAGCTGTGGACCAGGAGCACCTCTGTCTTATCTGGATATAATTTCAGCTTGTTCACCCACATCCTGCCCCCAACTGCCTTCTGGCAAGGATCCAGGACCTCAACTGCCCCTTCAGACTCAGGAGAAAGAGAGAGATCTGGGTGTTATCAGCATTTTGATGGCACCTTACCCCAGAACCCCAGTGACTTCATGTAGATGTTAAACAGCATATTTTAGGCATGGTTGATGTGATTTTTTCCCCAGGCATCCAGTCTTTCCCCCCTTCTTTCCACTTGGCAATGAGATGAGACGTCAGTATTCACCTTATTCCCAACTTGCAGTATTGCTCACGGTAAACTCTTATCTCACTTTGTGACATGCAAAACATTCAGCATAAATTTTTGTATCTGTGTTTGAAATGAAGACACAACGTTAAATCCAATCTTAATTAAGGTGGGGCTCTTCATTGGAGTCAGAAGCACACTCCACACCTGTAGCTAGTGTGCAGCTTAATAGATCTGACTAGAGATAGTAATGCAATTGGAATTTATGACTTGCATAACAGTTGAGGCAGGGCTTAATTTTTGCTAGGTTCATCAAAACCTCCTTTTAATAATGTATACCACTCAGTAGTATCAATGTGCTAATCACTGCTGGAGTTCCTAGCTCATGCCTCCCTTCTGAGAATCCCAATGAGCTTTCAAATTCCCACATCTGCATTGCTTAACGTTACAACTTTAATGTGAATATACCCTCCTTAGCAGCCAAATTCAGACTATGGCATGGGGAGAATAGACTTCAATCTTTTTCACCTGCCAATATGGGTCACCCCTCTCCTGCTGCCACTATTGTTTACATTGGCAGCATAGTAGCCTATCTGGGTGGGGACTGTGGCAGGAATGAAGCCCCCCCCCCCACATATCACAGTTCCCATTCAGCTGCTGTTTGTTTTAAGGGGGGAGTACCATATTTATGTTTAACCGTTTATTCTGTTGCTAGAAACTTGGATGTACTCTCTACTTTCTGGTCTTCCTTCTCATCTTAATATGTCAGACCTGTTGGTCATATTTTGAGCCACAACTTGAACATGTCCTTTGTTCTTAAATATGAGTTACCCCACAAAGAGGTTGCTTCAGTTTTTTATTCTGTTAAGGTAACTGGCAATAAAACCTCTGAATGAGGATTAGAAGTTCAGCAAGTGAAGTTTTCCCCATCGTTGCATTTCTGTCCTGGAAATAATCTACTAAATGTGTACTTGCTAGCAGTTACTGTGCATAGAAAATTGTTCCTAAAAAAAGAAAGTAATTCAGAATTTAACTGATGAAGAGGAGTTGCCTATGAAGATGTGTTAACTTGCATTCACAGCTGAGCCTAACCTAACCATTCATTTACTGGCTTATTCTTTTACTCATTTCTTTGATCTGCTCAGTAGTATCACCAGTGACCAGAATGTAGTTGAGGATATATGTGATAAGGGAATAAAAAGATATAAACCAGACCTGAGCCCTGTGCTATAGGGAGAAGGGGAAATTGCCCCTCTTCAAAGAGGCTTGGCTCCTCATAGTAAATTTATCATTGGAGAGCTGGCTCTTAATAGTTCTGCTACCTCTCATCTTAAAGAGTGAGCAGTTAAAATGGGAAAAATATTACCTCTGGCTATTTTGATCCTCTTCGGAATGAATTTTACCAGGTCACTCTACATTCTAGATCCACTGCTGTTCCTGATGCTCAAGAGTCTCCATTGATGTGTTTTTAAAAAGGGTTGGTACCGATGAGCTTTTTATATGTGACCTCCTTTGAATCAGGAGAAAGGAGAGAATATTCTTCATCTAGATCAGAGGTCCCCAAACATTTTTGTCCTGTGGACCACTTTCCGAATTATTTTTTTGCCGTAGACCCCCTGCCTGCCTAATATTAAATTTTCCTAAACTTTATGTCGTCAAATATGTTTTTCACAGCTGACACAGTGCTGTTCACTTTGATAGGGCTTTGTAAAAAAAGAAAACGAACTTGAATTTTTTATTCAGACCTTTATTGAAACAATTAAATTAAAAATTTAAAAATCCTATTTATAATTGCCTAATTTAACATGTCCGTGCACCCCCCCAGTTTTCAATGAACATTGCAGCCCTCCAGTTTGCAATAAATATTGCAACCCCCACACCTGCCGTTTTCAATAAATATTTCAGCCGACCTCCTAGTTTTCAGTAAATATTGCAGCCTCCCAGTTTTTAATAACTATTGCAGCCTCCCCACCCCCTAGTTTTCAATAAATATTGCAGCCCCCCATTTTTAATTGCAGCCCCCCCAGGCCCCTTTATTTCACTAGAAATATCTTCATCCTTGCTCTTCTTGCTTCTCTGCACGCTCTCTGCCTTCTGAATGACGCTGAGGCGACCTTGGGGTCATGCCAGTATCATTCATATGGGATGGAGGTGCTGCAGAGGAGACAAGCTCTCTGGTGGTAGACTCCCTGTGGATTCCGGTGCTGCGGCACAAGTTTTTTTTTTTAAACATGTGCCGCAGAGCCAGGATCCACAGGGAGTCTGTGTAAGTAGGGTGATGGAGCTTCCTCTCCGTTACCCCTTTGTTCAATTTGCAAGAATTATAATAACAAAGTCCAAAACTTATCATACCTACTCATATAATTAATTATTTCAGATTTAAAATATCTACTTAAAAAGTTTATGAAACACCTGAAATAATGATTTTGGTGGGTGGACCCCCATTTACATATCGTGGACCCCCAGATTTTTTTGTCACTGACATAGACCCCCTGAAAGTTGAAATCGACCCCTGGGGGTCGATATTGACCACTTTGGGAACCATAGATCTAGATGATAGCGGCACTGTAAACAAGATCCTTTTATGCCCACTTCTTCTCCCCTCTAGTTGATAGACATGTTAGATATGCTTTTTTCTCAGAGAACATCGCATTTATTTCTTGATTTGAAGAATTTACCATGCCGAAGCAAATGCACAAGGCGGTTTACAGAGAACGTAAGAGTATATTGTAACACACAATAAGTTAAAAAAAATCCCAAAAGCATAAGAACATTTAACATGAACACACAGAAACATTCACAAACATGGCAAAACCCAACGCATCACATCAGGCCATGGGAGGAGGGAAAATAATTGTCCAGAGGAGCAGTCAAGCTATACCCCTATTCCAGAGGGACAGAGGTCAACCATAATCTAAAGGCCAGACAAAACTCCTCGTAGCAGTAGTTGAGATCCTATTGCTGGTGGGGCACATAGATGAGAATTCTGAACTTGTAGGGAAGATGGTGGTGGTCTCATTTGCTCCTGGTGGTAATTTTAAAAGCCAGAAAGTAATTTCTACCTCTTGATCCTTCTCATTGCCTCCCTTCATTCTTTCATGATGTTTTTGTTACAAAGCATGTTTTCTGATTTGTGTGTATACACACCTTCTAACACTGCCATGCTGCTTTTTTCCCCTCTCACAAGACTTACAGTTGTTCTTTAAACATGGAACATTTTTTTTAGATTGCTGTTTTAGGAAAGCCAACCTGTACTACTTTTTTGTTATTGTCCCATTTCATTCTTCTGAAATAATTTTTGAGTCAAGGATAGAACCATCGTGAGCAGATGAGATAGGGAATATTTATTTTAAATTATTCTGACCCATGTCTACTCTTGCATATTACTTTGTAAAAGTAATTGTTACTGAAAATCATGATGGGGAATATACCAAAAATGTAATTTTGTTTTAAATTCTGATGAGTAAGAGAGGAATTAACAGTTTTTCCACTTTGTAGGATTGTATAACTGTAGAATAAAACTTAGCAAATCTGTCTCGTGGGGTGGGAAGAAAATGGACCTATTCCTCTTGTTAATACCTGTTTAGAGTATCTTGCAGCCCATGAAATGCATACATAGAAGTGTTTGAAAATAGTGTTGCTTACATTACTTAGAAGCAAGCCCATTGTGTTCAGTAAGATTTAGGATGTAATCCTATCATACTCACCGGAAACAAACACTTCTATGCATAAGATTACTGAGCATTTTCTTTTTTGCCATGTATTAGCACTCTTGTTAGAATCCAGAGGCTCTCGTGTTTCTTGGCTTTTTTGTTTTTTTCTTAACTAGGTCCCATGTTTTTTTTTTTCTTGACTTCTCTAGGATTGGATCAAGTGGGTTTCAATCCAATACATACTTTCCTGACAGTAAACCCCTTTGAAAACAATGGAATTACTTCTGAGCACGCATGTGTAAGATTGTGCTGCTAATGTGAACAAGTATAATTGGTCCTCTCATTGGCGGTGGCAGATTAGCTACCCCTGCCTATTGGCTAACAGGCTGCAACACATTTTTTTGAAACATAGAGCTTGTTACATTCACATTTTATGAATTCAAAGAGAGCCTTAGGCCTGGTTTAGGAGGTGCATTTAGACAATTGAATCGGAATTCTGAGGTTTGTGAGCACTCAAGTGCAATTAAACCTATTGTAGTTCCATGTGTTTGCCTTGACAACATTAAGGGATAAATGCTGTTTGATTATAAGGTGGGAGATAAATTTGTAACAAAATCAGAAGGTGTGGATGGTGCAAGAGGCAATATTTTAAAAAAAGTCCTAGAGTATTTAAAGGCAGGATTTAAATCTGGATGACCCCCCCCATCACATATCGCAGAAGGACCCAGCCTCTATAATTGGACCTTACTATCTGCAAATATAGTAGTTTCAGAATCGTGAGATTAGATTATTTAGAAATTTATGAACACTTCTTCATATGCTGAGAATGTTCCTTAGAACATTTTTTAAGGCCTCAGCCCACCAGTAATCAGGATAAGATATCCTGATCAGATGTAGTGGAAGGAGGTTGCTATGATGCAAAATCCTATTCATATGTGTGCTTGAGACACATGAAGATAAGTGTTCCATTCTGGAGATGGGGAACATACATCTTAATATCTGGGAATTAATACCATGGCCCTGTATCAACTCTATGACCTTAATATCTGGGAATGGGCCAACTGTATGAACTTGGCTGTAAAAAAATTTTCTTATTGAAAAGCAGTATGAGTGCAGGCCTGGCCCAAACCCTGTGTGCACCTGAGGTGGCTGCTTTCCTTTCTTTCCTCGCTTCAGTATGCAAAGTCCACATCACCTCCTCTTCCCTTCCTTCCTCTGTTGGTCCATCTGACAGCTTTCCCCATTCCTTACAGTCAGTGATTCTTGCAGTAATTCTGGGTCCTTCATGCTGGGGCCATCATGCTTGTACACTTTCCTGACCAACTCACTCCTACGAAGCCTTTTCAAAAGACAGCACAACAGGACAGAGGGACCTTCCTAGCCAGGAAGGGAAGAAGCAAGAATAGAGGCACTGGCAACTGCGGTCACCACTGCTTGATAATGACATGGGGCATCAAAGTCCATATGATATGTCTACTCAAATGGTGGATGGACACAGGATGCCATGTGTGCCCATCTGCTGCTTCACAGAGAGAGTGAGAGAGAGCTCATTCAATCAAGAAGTAATGAACATTAATCAAAGTAGCTTAAGTTTGCAGTGTGAAATGTATGTGGAGAGTTGCCTCTTGTTGTGAAGTGGGTGCCCTTTTGTGGGGGAAGAACGAAATGTTCTGAGACAGTGAATTGCAGTTTAATGCTTGCAAGATGCAAAAGAAGCTCTTCACAATTTTACTGCTCTAAAAGTTATCTGAAATTTCAGGCCACTAGTTAGTTTTCATTGTGTATCTTTTTCCCCCTCTTAGTCTAATTTCCTGTCTTTCATGGGGATTGGGCTCTACTGTGTCACTAGTAACTTGTCTTCTTCTTTTTCCCTGCAGAGAGTGATAATGAACTCTCAAGTGGCACTGGTAACGTATCAAAGGATTGTCCAGAGAAGATCTTGTATTCCTGGGGAGAGTTACTGGGAAGATGGTAAGAATTATTTAATAAGGAGGTAAACTATGTGCTCTTTGAAAGACAAGGAGAAATAATGACATGATTCCTAAACAACAACTTCTTTACAAACAATGAGAGGAGCATTTGACCCATGGGCCACAGGTAGCATTCATGTCACTGTCCCGCCAGGCTGTCCAGAGACAGGTTAATGAAGCAAAGATTTGGCTACTGTAACACGTGAGGCTGCCCTGTCTCTGCCCCGATCTGCCTCCCTCTTGTCTTCCTCAGCCCTCCCCCCCCCCATACTGACTGAACTTGGCCCACCTTACTTGCTGCTGGTTCCTGATGCAGGCAGGCCAGTGCATGTCTTCGCAGCTCTGGAGTGGTGCAGCTCTGGAGTGGTGCAGACGTACCTTATGACATGTTTGTGGCACTCCCAGGCCGGTGCAAGTGATGTGTGCCATCCTAAATGTACTGTTGGATTGTGCCTTTACTTTCAGCAACCATTCCCTTGCAATGGGAACTTCCAAATTCTCCACTTTTCAGTTCATGCCTGGACTGGGAAAGGTAGATTGGCAGATTGCACAGCTCAAACTTGATTCCGTCAGATTGGTCTGAAATGTTGCACTTGTTTGGGTTGTTCAACAGGATCAGTTCAGGCTGCATACTCTCAGAATCTTCATACCCCGTGGAGAACTCCCCCCAAAACTCATCAGGCTTTAGAACTTATAACTTGAAGCGTGTGCCTAGAATTTCCAGTGCCATTTCTTGCACAAAGTAAATTGTCTAAAACTATTCCTTTTTCCTAAAAAGTATTCTGAAGGCCTTAAAACAAGGTATAAAGGTTATGTGCCTAAGGGTCATCAGTTGGTTAAAGGTAAAGGTTTCCCCATGACCGAATGGTCTAGTTGTGACCGACTATAGGGGGCAGTCTCATTTCAGTTTCTAAGCCGAAGAGCCAATGTTTGTCCCAGGACAAACTTCTGTGGTCATGTGGCCGGCATGACTACATGCCAAGGCGCACGGAACACCTCCCACCGAAGTGGTACCTATTTATCTACTGGCATTTTTACGTGCTTTCGAACTGCTAGGTTGGCAGGAGCTGGGACAAGCAACAGGAGTTCACTCCATTGCGTGGTCTCGAATTGCCAACCTTCTGGTCAACAGCTCAGTGGTTTAATCCGCAGCACCATCATGTCCCTCCACCAGTTGGTTAGCTTTGCTCTAATTCAGGAGTGGCCAACCCACAGCATGCCGCGTGCCATTATATACAAAGTCTTGAACATGCCACTCCCAACTTACTTTGGACATTTATGCTCAGATGGTTTTGCTAGTCCACATGACCTACAGAACCTCTGCTTGGCTATATTCACCCTGCCCCAGGCCTTGTCTTCCCTTTCTGGGCATTGTGCTGTTAGGATGTTGACTGGACTGGACTGGGCATGGGGAATGTATGATGCTAGTTTTAAAGGAGTTATTGATTATGAGTTTCTGTTCAGTTCAGCTCAGTTCAAGGTGCTGCATTTGACCATAAATAATCTAGGCCCAGGATGTCTTAAGGAGATCTTCTCCATACCATAAAACCTTCCTCAGAATCCCTGTCTTAGGTTCCTTTTCCAACTGAAACATGATGGAAGGCCATGAGACATGACCCTTTCAGCTAATTCACAAGGCTGTGGAACTCTTTTCAAGGGGGGACCATTCAGCTTATTTAGTCTTCGTATTTGGACAGTTGACTAAAGTCTCTTTCAGAGAGTATTTGGGACTGTGATCATTTGTTTAAGGAGCTGCTTGCCTGGGTTTTGGCTGTTTTACTGTTCGTTTTTTTACGGGGTGGTATATTAACATTGCCTACTTCTATATATTGTGCTTTACAAAGAGTGAGAGGTCAGGCCCCTGCCTTGAGTGGCTTATAATCTAGATTTTATTTTAAATATGTTCTGTCTTCTACAATAGTTCAAGGTGCTTACAACAGACTTTAAAACTATTAAAATCCATAAACCAGCATTTCCCAATTATGGGTCAGGACCCATAGTGGGTTGTGTCCTGATTTCTGATGGGTCTCGCAGAACCTTCAGAGAAAACATGGGGGATGGAAAGATCAGATAACAAATTGCCTCAGGCTATTCAAAAATCAGATAGCTGCTAATTGCCATGTAAACAGCTGAGCTCCCGCAGTTTGCAAGCTTGTGTAAATATAGGGAAATAAAGGTTTGAGCATTTTCTTTTTCTGGTGTCCCCCCCCCCCCCAAATCAGTCAGTAACAGGTAGTGGGGGCAGATAAAGGCTGGGTCACATAACTAAGTCCATCAGCTGACACATAAAGAGGAAGGGTTTGCCCTTCCTGATGTTAGCTTATATCTGTGCATATCTGTTAACTTCTAGTAACAGGTAGGACAATCGGTAAAGCTAAGTTTAGAAATATCTGTATTATGTCCAGTGTGTAAATGGATTACTTTGGGGTCTACACATATCAATACTTGACAGATACCTATGGCATTTAATTCAGTGAGCTATATTTGGAACATGATGGCACGGAAATTTGAATTTGATCCCTATTCACATTCCAGATTAACATTGTGAACGAACCCAATTTTAAAGATCAATAGGGAATTGTTGCGGTCCTGACCTTAAGTTTCTTTGGTTTTTGGCTAATCCCAAACCAAAAGAGGAAGAAAAGGCCTAGATGAGCAGAGCACAAAATAACTCCTGAGCTTACCCACATCTCCAGCTAACAATGAGGCTCCTCTCTGTTCCAGACTCTTTTACAGCTCCAGGCTTTAGCCAGATCAGCTGGCCAGCTTTTCCCTCTCATAATCATGTTACCTTCCTTTTAGCTGGTGCAATGATAAAGTCAAGGTAAGGCCTTAAAGTGGCCAGGAATCTTTCTTATGTTGGACCTGGTCTGACAGGGTAATTTTTACATTAGACCAACTTATTGATCAGGACCAGGATTTTTTTATCTTTGAGAGACTGAGAGAGGGTTCTGAACTTTCTGTGACAGATCAGGAGAGAGATTTTGGAATGCTACTCAATGAAAGTGTTGACCTAATATGCGGTAGGGTTGAAGGCCAATTCCATGCTTAGGATAATTAAAGAAGGGGTTGAGAATGAAATGGCCGATATTATGCCACTGTACAAATTGATGGTAAGGCCACATTTGGAGTACTGCGTACAGTTCTGGTCACCATATCTCAAACATATAGGAGAACTAGAGAAGGTGCAGATCAACCAAAATGATTACGGGGCTGGGGCACCTCCCTTATGAGGAAAGGCTACAGCATTGGGGGCTCTTCAGTCTAGAAAAAAGGCGCCTGAGTCGGGGATTGAGACATACAAAATTAGGCATGGGATGGACAGAGGGCTGTTCTTTTCCCTCACAATACCAGAACCAGGAGACATCCACTAAAATTGAGTGTTGGGAGAGTAAAAATGATAAAAGGAAATACTTGTTTACCCATGGGTAATTGACTGTGGAACTCATTGCCACAGGAGGTGGTGATGGCGTCTGGCCTAGGTGGCCTTTAAAGGGACTAGATAGATTTCTGAATGAAAAGTCCACCGCAGGCTATGATGGGTTGTGCAAGCTCCTTACTTTAGAAGTAAGCTACCTCAGAATCCAGATGCAGGGAAGTGACAACAAGATGCAGGTATTTAGTTGTCTTGTGTGCTCCCTGAGGCATCTGGTGGGCCCCTGTGAGTTACAGGAAGCTGGACTAGATGGACCTTTTGGCCTGATCCAGTGGAGCTTATGATTTTATGAGCACAGTATAATCTTCCAAAATCTGCATGCTGGCAATAAGACATAAGACATAAGACATAAGAAATTTATTTGTCATTACACTCACAACTGGGTGCAACGAAATGAGGTGCTCTTCCCCAAGGTAAAACTGGACAACACCAAAACTAAAATATGCACAATCAACCATACAACAATCACTTATACAAATATAAATACCCCATTGCTCCCAGCAATTTAAATTCCACAAAAACTTATGACCCCGCATTTAAACTCAATACTGCACTTGGGTAAAAACTGTTTCTGAATCTGGTCGTCCTTGCTTTCAATACCCTAAATCTCCTTCTCGATGGTAATAGTTCAAAGAGCTGATGTCCCGGATGAGAGGAGTCTTTCAATATATTAGATATCTTCCTCTTGCATCTATTTTTATACAGTTCTTCCAAAGAGGGGAGTAAACAGCCAATGATGTTTTGGGCCGTCTTGATCACCCTTTGAATTGCCTTTTTCTCTGCCACTGTGCAGCTCGTGTACCATACACAGAGACAGTAGGATAATATGCTCTCAATTGAACTCCGATAGAAGGTGATTAGCAAACTCTCAGCCAATTGTTGCTTTCTAAGAATCCTTAGAAAATACAACCGTTGTTGTGCCTTCCTAATTAAAGCAGTGGTGTTCGCACTCCAAGTCAGGTCATTAGTTATGATGGTCCCAAGAAACTTACATTCAACCACCTGTTCCACACAAACTCCATCTATATACAGTGGCTGAATGTCTGCTCTTTTTTTCCTATAGTCCACTATAAACTCCTTGGTTTTTCGGATATTAAATAGAAGATTATTTTCTTTGCACCAGCGGGATAGCTGTAATACCTCATCCCGATACGCAGACTCATCATCCCCGGAAATAAGTCCTACTAATGTAGTATCGTCCGCAAATTTGATAATCCTATTATTGGGATGGTTATTGGTGCAATCCGATGAATAAATGGAGAACAGTAGTGGACTAAGGACACAACCTTGTGGAGTGCCAGTGCTGAGTATCTTGTCAGTAGAGATGTAATCATTCAGTTTAACTCTTTGTGGACGATTTGTTAAAAAATCCCATATCCATAAACAGATAGAATCTGGAAAATCTAGATCTTTAAGTTTGGCTATTAATCTGTGTGGTATGATGGTATTAAAAGCAGAACTAAAGTCCGCAAACAGCATTCTTACATAATTCCCTTGTGTTTCCAAATGGGATAAAGCCATATAAAGCACAGTATTAATCGCATCCTCAGTTGATCTATTTTCTTTGTAAGCAAACTGAAGCCCATCAAAGGAATCAGGAAGGCAGGAGATAATGTATTTCCGAACTAGCTGCTCAAAGCACTTCATTAAGATTGAAGTTAGTGCCACCGGCCTATAATCATTTGGACTATTTGTAGGCAACTTTTTAGGCAGTGGAACGATGATGGAAGCCTTGAGACAGACAGGAACTGCACATTGTGTCAGGGATCGATTGAAAATTACAGTCCAAACCCCGGCTAGCTGATCAGCACAGTCTTTTACCACCCGACCAGGAATATCTAAAATTGTGACACTTATTAGTGTTTTAATTTGGTCCCTCAGTATTATCTGCTTAGCAGACCCCTCCATTTCTTGATATATTTATAGTTTGTTGATAAGAAGCCAGCAATATTTGCCTATAAATATTTATTGACATACAATACGTTTGACACAAATTCACTCCGCATCATATGGAATTCTGAATTGGATCACCCTATCTTGACTGATCAATGGCACATAAGAGTATTCCTGCAATATTTATGGATCTTGTAATCTAAGATGCAGCAAAAGATACTTTAATGCAGCAAAAGATACTTTTTGGGGTATACTGAATGCCGCAGAGATTACAGGTGGAGCCTTTTTATCTGCGAAGTTTCCATTCCAGGAACCCTTGCAGATGCCAAAAACTGTCTTAAATGCATTAAAAAAAAAAGAGGTTCTTTTAATTAGCAGTTGGCATTTTTTTAAAAAGCTTATCTTGCCCTGGCAACATGACTGCAGGCATTCTCCAGGAGATCAGAACAGATTAGTAGCAGTTCAATCTAAGACCTCTTCACTTCACCCTGGAGTGAGGTAAGGTGAAAAAATGCAAAATGGAAGTGATTAATTATACTTCCCTGGAGTTCCAGGGCAGGGGAGGAGGTCTTATTCAGAGCTAATTGATAGTAATCTACTCTAAGCCCCTGGGGAATGCTTGCTACTGATTGAGTAGCTGATTGCTACTTAAAGGAACGTGATTTCTCTTCCCTCTGTGCTGAGTCAAATCTGCAGTTGGGAAAACTGGATGAGAACGCTGTACCTGTATATTTAAAAGGGCTTAGTAAAATACCTAGATGCTGGTGATGTATGCGTTTGAATGCATTACTCATGCATATACTATATGTTGTGGTCATGTCCTGTTATTGTAAGTTTTGGGGGAGAAGTAATTTCCCCAAATGAAGATTATTAAGGTAGTGCCATAGCAACCTTTGACATTTACTGCTATATACGTAATGTTAAATTATTTACCTGCGATCTAGAGATTAACATCTGGCCAGCGCAAATGGACTCTCTGCCCTCACAGCAGCAAAAAGGCTCATATCACTCAATTGGAAGAAGCCCACCAACTTGTGCCCAATGAACTGACATTGTGCGTTCATTGGTATTCGAGCAAATTGCATATTGCCGACATTTGCATATGGGCGTATTTGAAAATATATGGAGGCCATTCCTTGATAAAATATCTTAAGCTACATGAACTATGTGGATATATTAACATTCTGATCGCTTATATATTTGTTTTCTCCCATTTTTCCTTTTTTTTCTTGCAAATATCTGTGTAATGCTTTTTTCTTAGTTTTTTTAATTCATACAATAAGAATAAAACATTTTTAAAAAACTTTGAGGCTATTCATTAGGGCTACCTCATGAGAAGTGGACCAGGTTTTTGGCAAATAAAAATATAATTTCTTTTTAGATCACCTTTTTAAAAAAATCTCATAAATCTAGGTGAATCCAAATAATGTCATTTTAAAAACTGGGTCGCAGTGCTAAAATGTTTGGGAACCACTACGATGAACTGTTAAACTTTGTACATTTTAAGGTTAAACTTGTCTGTTGTCTTGTTGACCAGCTGGGCCAAAAGTAGGGTTGAACAATATTGTAATTTTTGTGTGTGATTTTTTTGTAATTTTTTTTTGTGTAGTGAAAAGACAGTCTAGTTTTACATGATAATATTTTAGCAGTTTTGACAACAGATGGCAATTTTTTTCTCTCTTTTGGAAATCTTTGGTGAACTAAAACTACAAGTCCATATTGGTGAGGGGGATGCCAGAATATGTTGAATGCAACATATGATCATGCAAACTGCCGTAGCAGCCAGGTAGGAATTCGAACACTGACAATTTTTGCTGCCTTCCATATAAGTGTCTCATTCAAATTTGTTGGCAGAGTCAGTCATATGGGCCTCCCCTTTTAGTTCCTTATGGGAATCGCAGCAGAATTGATAAGGAGCACCTGCCAAAGTATCCTTTGCGTAGATATTTCAATTAGTACTACAACATGTAGATAGCTGGCAAACAGAACTGTTGATCTTCTTACCTTCCCAGGAATGATGGACTGCTCTTTAAAATCCCATTTCTGACTGCCTTTAGTTATTGGATGAGACAGGAAAGTTTTGCTGTGAATTTATTCTAATGGAATGCAGTCAATTGCAGTCAATTCACTGATACCTGCTTGATCTGTTAGTGGTGTTTCTTTCCATGGTCTGTAGGCTGTTTTAGTTACTTCAGGTCCTCCTAGGGATGACTTTTTTTCTTGTTCACTTTTAAATGTGGCGTTGTTTTCTCAGTTCAGTGGTCTCTGACATAAGATGCACTTGGCCGTGTTAGCAGTTTAAGAGATAAAGAAAGCTGAATTTGAACTTTGATCTTTGAGGTGGTAGTGTGGAACAACCCCATGAAATCAGAGAATTTTAAGTTCTTCCATCTGAAATAGAAGCTAACCATTCTTGAGTGTCATTCATTGTTAAGACAGAAAGGAAATTCATGGCAAGTCCAATTTTCCTGTTTCATGGGGTGATTTCTGAGTTGTTCTTCCTAGAAAAAAGGTTTCTTAGGTTTGGGCTCCTCAAGTAAGAAATGACTGTCCTCCTTTTTTGCTAGGCACAATAATCTTGGAGTGCGACCGAAAGGACTGTCTTCACTGGTGAAGCGTGGTGTTCCAGAGGCATTGAGAGCTGAAGTATGGCAGCTGCTAGCGGGATGCCATGATAACCAAGCAATGTTGGAAAAATACAGAATTCTCATAACAAAGGTTAGTTTCTATTTTTGTTTTCTTTAGTGGAATACAGTTTAAAGCAGCAGTTTTCTTCATCTGTGAAATAGAGCTGCTTCTTTAGAGTCAAAGGAAATTGTTGGTGTCTGCTGATGTCAAGAAGGTTAGATGGACTGGAGTCGGCATGTTGTGATTTTCTTGAAGCTTCCGGGGCACACAAATATGGCTGACTCAGATCTTTCCCGCCAATGAGGATTGCCGCGAATTCACGAATAAAAATCTTCCTGCACGTGTGTAAAAGTTAATATCAACTTTTTAAATCATGCCTGCGTGTTTTGCATATGGGTGTGCGAATCGCTTTATGAAAAATGGGATTTAATTTCCACGGAAAGGTTCATGTATTCACATTACATCGGTATGTAATATTTCCCCCCTCCTTTTCCCCCCTTCCCGTTTACATGTTTTTTCCTGCCTTCCATTTTCTACTATAATATTTTCGAAATTCTGAATAACAGAATTTGTTTGGGGTGTGTGTGAGTATAGAAGTTTAAAAAAATACTCTTAATAGCCTAGAAGTAAAAAAGAATTCCTCTCATATTGACAACTACTTGTGTCATGAAGAGATTTTAATGTAATTTTCCTATATATTTATCTGATTTTTGCCCACCCTCCCCTTTTTTTCTTTCCTTCCCGTTCACACGTTATTCCTGCTTGTGTAGATTTCAAAAAATAAGCCTGTCAAAGCAGTGCAATCCGAGTTCAAATAGACAGCAAGCGGCATTTCGTCCGATATGTTCAGTAATATAATTACGCGGAATTAAACCTTGGAATTGCATATTTAATTAACTCATAATTATGTTACCAATGATGTTTCTACACGATCACACATTATTAGTTTGGTAAGTTTTTTACTGCAGGAGTAAATTATTAAGTGCTAAACATCACGCGAAAAGCAATCTGAAATGCTTGGAATAAAGATTGTTTGGGGCACACAAACATGGCCGCTAAGCCCGCCCCCTGGCTTCACTCGATTCCTATCAATTTAACAGGAATGCCGACTCCAGTCCATCTAACCTTCTTGGCTGATGTACTTAAGTTTGGAATTGAGCCAGTGATAGGGATATTTGGTAGTGCATGGTATCTAATGTGCTATGTCATGCTAAGAAATCTGAAACATGATACTAAAGTACTTTATTTGGTTTTGTTTCAGAATTTATCCTTTGTAACTTTATTAACATGAGCCGGTATACCAAGTTATTAGTAGTTGGTAGTGGTTAATTTTCTAGGGCGCTTGGGCAAGAACCGATTTGAACCCCTGCTTTTAACTTTGGATCCATGTCCAAGACTTGATGTATCCAGGTAGAGCTCAGGAGTACATGAGCAATCTACAGAAAATGTTGATCTTGATGAACAGCTGTTTGGCAGGCTGACAAGTCCCTTGCTGCCTTGTAGTACCATCTATATACATATTCAGATGAATACAACAACTGTATATATTACAACTGTATTATAAGAAAAATGTAAGCACTAAAGCTGTTTTATCTCAAGTAGTCACAACAGCAGTTGCCAAGTTTCACATAGCATATATGGATTGTATTATTAAGGAATTAAGCATTTGGAGGGCATTCTGGAGAACAATTTATCCATTTATGGATAGAAGATACTGATGTTGATACTTTCTCACTAGGAGGATGATCAATGAATGCACTGCAGAGAACTGAAAATAATTCAGTCCATCACTCAAGAGTGAGCTATCTCCATTGCGCACACACGCGCATATATATGGTTCCGGGAACCACCGGAAGTGATGTCATGGCCTGAAGTGGCATCATTGTGATGCCAGAGCCTGCTGCTTTCCTGAATAAAAGTAATGTTGGATTATTTCTCAGCCATTTTCCAATAGCAAAGTGCATTTGAAAGAAAAAAGCCTATTGACAACCTTGACACAAGCAAAGCAACCACACAGCCCTACCCCTTTCCAGCATCCCATCTTCCCAATTTTCAATATGGCTGCTCTAGGTGCTTCGCAACCCCACCTGAATTGGCTTGCAACCTAGTGGTGGGCCCCAACCCACAGTTTGGGAACCACTGCTCTATTCCATGGTTTTCTTCATCTAATAACCTCATCACAAACTGCTATGAAAAGCAAGATGGATTTTAATTTCATATGCTGAAATGACACCACAGATAGGTACAAAAACACATAAATATGAGCATCCTGATCAACTGATTTACTCTCAGACAGGTACATTTCACAGTGTATTTCACAAACTACTTCTTATAAATGATATTGTATTGGTAGATACACAACCTTTATATTATACTAGCTTTTTGTGACCCGGCGTTGCCCGGGGGGAGAAAGTATCCCCAGCGTAAGGAATCAGTGTACCACGTGTGGTGCACATCGTCCCAGGCATTCCAGAGTAATGGTGGAACATACACACAAATATAGAAACCTCCCTCAAAAGCATGACATAGTGAGATCCATATATAGACATATAGAACTCATCCCTGAAATAAAACAGCATTGATGACCTGGAACCCAAAATGCACACTATCACTGTGAAATGAATGAGGAAACAGGGACACAATAAACTAAGAGAGCAATATGAAGGTCCCGCTTACTGTCTGCAGGTCCTGTGGCAGGATAGCCCTGCTGTATGAGAAACAGGCAGAGGTGGCCAGTTAGCTCCCTGGAAATAGGTCCCTCTCAGACCCGACTGGGTGCTGGAACTCTCTGGATCATTTGCAACTCTGGCTGTGCAAAGTACTTTCGGTTTTGCTTTCCCTGTGTATCACATAACCTGCAGAATCGCCTGTGACCACAGGGTGGCAGCAGACCTCTAGCCCAATGCAATCCCCTTGATTCCTGACGATCTGGGCCCCCTCCCCGAGAAACGGGGGGCTGTAGGGGGGGTCTGACCCCCGCAGTGTTCTTTGCCAGGCTGCAAGGTACGTGTGTGCCAAGTTTCGTGGCGATTGGGCAAGGCGTGGCCGAGCCTATGCATAACATACATACACACATACATACACACACAGTCGCATACCCACGTCCGTTTTTATATATATAGATTTATTATTGTCCTGGTTGTTAGGCCACTCACACTGTGGTTGTTAGGCCCCTAGTGGCAAAGACATGTTGCTGAATATAAGAAAGAGGCAGATTTTCTATTGATCTTTCTCAGTGCTTTATATTCCTAAATCTTAATTTTAGATCTTAATCTTAAAAGTTTGAACCTTGGATAAGGAGGATTGAATTCCTTACCTGTTAATCTATATATATAAAAGAGAATGTTTGTACGTTTGTATGTTTGTATGTGTGTACGTATGTTCTGCGTAGGCTCCGCAACGCCTGGAGCGATTAACACTAAACCTGGTATGCAGTTGCCTTGCAGCCTGGCGACAAACACTGGGGGGGTGTCTGACCCCCCCTAGGACCCCCGGGGGTGGGTGTGGGTGTGGGTGTGGGTGAAACATTAACATGATCGCAAACGGCCGACATCAGTGTCGAATCCGTTGTTTCCGGGGTCGCCAAGACGAATGACGACGCCCCCGATGCCGTTTGACTCCGGGTTTGGCCCCCCCTCGGCGTGGGGGGGCAAGAAGTGGTGCAAAACAAACCATCCACCGGGAACGCCTGGAACGATTGACGCCAAACTTGACATGTGTGCGCCTTGCGGTCTGGCGACAAATACTGTGGGGGTTAGACCCCCCCAGCACCCCCAGGGGTGGGGATACATGGGGGGCCGCGTAAAAGAGGTCGAAAATGGCAGAAATCTGCGTCGAATCTATACTTTCCAACACTCCTGACGCTGTTGGAGTCCAGGTTTGGCCCCCCCGGCATGGGGGGCGAGAAGGGGTGCGAAACAAAACATCCGCCATGCCCCGCTGGAATGCCTGGACCGATTGGCACCAAACTTGGCATGCGCATGCCTTGCGGCCTGGCAACAAACACTGTGGGGGTCAGGCTCCCCTAGTGGCCCCAGGGGTGGGGGGCCGCAGGGGGCCCCACATGAAAATGGTCGAAAATGGCCGTTATCGGTGTCGGATCCATAGTTTCTGGAACCGCCGAGATAAGCGACAATGCTCCCGACACCGTTCGAGTCTGGGTTTGACCCCCATCAGCGTGGGGGGCAAGAAGGGGGTATGAAACAAAACGTCCACTGTGACCCGCTAGAACGCCTCGAGCGATTGACACCAGTATGCTTTACGGTCTAGGGACAAACACTACGGGGGTCAGACCCCCTACCGCCCCCAGGGGTGGGGGTGCACAGGGGGCCCCATGTGAAAATGGTCAAAAATGGCAGACATTGGTGACAAATCCATAGTTTCCGGGGTCGCCGAAATGAATGGCGCCGCTCCCGATCCTGTTTGAGTCCACGTTTTTAACTTGGAGTAATTTGTTACCCGGGCAACGCTGGGTCAAAAAAGCTAGTGTACTATAAATTAATACTATGAGCAGACATTAGAGGTATTACTGGCAGTGCCATGGAGGAAGCCATAGGATGACTACAAACATACAGCAATTGGTCATTGTATAAACAGAGCCCAGTATATCAGATGGGAATTTATTGCCTCCGCACAGTATTTTTCTTATTGCTGTTCTCCGCATTCATAAAGACTGCCTTAAAAGAGGAACTAGATGTGATAGGAGCAGCTGATAAAGTGTAGCTTCAGTGATCTTTTGAACTTTTAAAATCTGTGCTTTGGTAGTTCTGTGGGATATAACATAGCCTGATGAGGAGCAATATCGTTTGATCCCAATGCTACATCAGGCTTGCCTTAACAAATGTTCTGAGATTAATCAATCAGCAGAGGGACTCTTGAAAGAAAAGAGAGAGAAAGAGACACCTGCCTGTTCTATGATGCACTGACTTACAGAATATTATATTCTGAATATATAATATAGAGAAGAATGAAGACTATAAAGAAGAATGAAGTGCCCTGAGTCATAATTGGACTACCCTGTAGAAGATCCCAAACTTTATTCCTCTCATGTAAGACTCATACTACAGTGGAATCAACATGCATCTGACCTTGAGGACTGAATGCCCTCTGCTGAGTTGCTAATACTAGGTAATCTAACTTCCAGGGTGGGTTGTGACCAGTGGCTACTCCACAGAGCACTGGAAGTTGATCTAGATCAGCATCCACCCTTCTTCCCCCTTGTGCCCCTTTCCTAGGCACTCTAGTGATAAAACTGTCGACTTGGCGAGCTTATCATTGGCTAGATATGGCTTTCTCTTCAACTGTATTTGGCTGAATAGGCAAATGGAATTTAAGGGGGCCTCTAAATACACATTTATTTCACCGCATGGATATAGTGTAATTGACTATATCTTGATTTCACTCCCACTGAAACCATTTGTGTTGGATTTTCAGGTAGGAGATTGTGGGGATAGTAACCATCTCCCGCTGACTCTTCTTCTTGACTTTTATACCTCTAAATATGTACAACAGGAGGCCCCTCTGATAGACGCTGAAAAGCTGCACAAGATAGAGTGGAAGGCTGTCACTGTGGTCAAGGTGAGCCAGATATTGGGCTCGAAGTTTTGTGCTGGCTGTAGGAACACTAATCTATCGACCCAGGAAGCATTTGCTGCAGTTGATTGTTTCGAGAAGCTAACTGCCCACCTAGCCATTGCACTGGGGTGCAAAGGCAGGACACTTAAGCCCCCAGCCTTAGCATCTAATAGAACTTGGTTCAATAACGAATGCAGGTTGATGAAAGAGTCCATTCGCAACACCTTTTTGCAGCTTAGAAAATCACACACACCTGAAACCCTTACCACCCTTTTTTCAGTTAAGAACCAGTGTAAGTCTCTGTTCAAGGATAACAGGGCAGGCTTCATCAGGGAACAGTTTCTCCAGTTAACTCACAGCATTAAAAAGCAATTTTGGGATTATCTTGCTGGTGTTTTCCGTCCTGAGGGGCGCGATCCTTCTTCTGTCTGCTCCATGGGAGCAATACTATTCTGCCCTCTTTTTTGACAGAAGCTGCTGAGGGGGATCCAGAACCCCTACCATCAATTAACAATCCTCCAGAGTGGCCTCGGGTAACTGTTGAGGAAATAAAGGAACCTATTGCTGGTCTAAAGCCCAAGAAATCCCCTGGCCCTGATTCCATCCCTGCAGACCTTATTATAGCTAACCCAGACTAGTGGGGCCCGATTTTGGCATCTCTCTTTACCACGATTGGTAAGTCGGGTAACATCCTAAATTATTGAACTAAGGCAATCTTAGTCCTTATTTACAAGAAGGGGGATCACAAGTGCCCGGAGAGCTACAGACCTATGTTTGTTATCAGTTTTAGGGAGAGTCTTTGCAAAGTACTTGCTTATCAAGCTTAATAGCTGGATTGAAAGCCAGGCAATCCTGGGCATTGAACAAATCAGTTTTAGACCTGGTAGCACCTCTTTAGACTCACTGCCTAGGACTATATCATCTTGCTTATAAATATGTTAAGGTTGTGAAAGCCAAGTTATTTGTAGCCTCCTTGGACCTTGAAAGTGCATTTGATTCAGTGGATAGATCAACACATAAATTGACCAACCTGATCATGAATAAATGCCTTCTAGCCTTAATAACTCTCTTCCAATACTACTTGTCAGAGTAGGCTTTCCCCTGAAGGAGACATCACTAAGGAGCTCTTGTCCAACAGGGATGTCAAACAAAGTTGCGTTTTGGCCCTCATGCTGTTCAATCTGTTTTTGAATGACCTGGCCTCCTATCTGAATGAGGTTGAGGGAGATCCTCTTCAATTGGGTGCACGCTGAGTCCCTTTATTGCTGTATGCTGATGACGTCATCTTATTATCTCGGTCACGTCTTGGTCTAAAACTTCTGATTTCTAAATGTGTGGAGTATTTCTCATTGAACAAACTTTCTCTTAATTCAACAAAATTAAAATTATGATCCTTAGCAACACTTGGATGCAATACTCTTGGACCTTCAGAGGAAGGCAAATTGAGCAAGTGAAATGCTATAAATACCTTGGCATTCGCTTTTCGTATAATGTTGCCTGGACTGGACATTGTAGAATGATGGCAAACCTTGCTGGTGCAATGGCACAGAATGTTATACGCTTCCATTTTACTAGAGGGGGTGCATATGTTCTAGCATCCCTGAAAGTATTCAATGCTAAAATTTTATTCCTCAGATTTTGTACAGTGTCCCAATTTGGATTATGGCAATGAATCCAAATTCAAACAGCTTTCTTGATAAAAATTCTGGGTCTATCCAGATGTGTCACTTACGTCTCTCTGTCTTTAGAGGTGGGGCAACTATTAATTGAAACAACAACTTTATAGCGCAGTGAGCAAAGTTTGCTTGCTGCTGAGCTGCCATATTTTTACGAAAGCTGGCGATCTTCCATCATATTTTGCTAAAGTCCCCTCAAGAACGATGGGCCTTTATTTTGGCCCGGTGCAATGTATTTCCATCAGCCGTGCTATATGGAAGATTCAGCAAGACACCTTACAGTGAACATTACTGCAATTGTGAGTCAGGCTCAGTTGAGTCTCTCTCACATATGGTCTTACAAGGCCCACTTCACCAAATATTATGTAATCAATATTTATCTTTTTTTTTTTTTAAGTAAATGGTCATTCTGCCCAGATGCCACCCAACTGAGGTATTTTTTGTCATCGGTGGACCCTACTATAACTGAGGCCATGGGGACTTTTTTAAAATGTCTAATGAGACGTTGTAGTCCCACATATAGTAACAACGGGGAGCCTAATTGTCATTCTGATTAATCTTTTGCTTGATGGTTTTTTTGTTTTTCCATTTGCTTGTTTGTCTGTATATATTTGAGTTTTCTATGCCAATAAAGGTTTCTGAAAGAGAGTCAGAGAATATTGCATCAGTTGGGCAAGGCTCTAGGGGACCATATCCTGAAAACCATAATTTAAAAAATTTATTTTTTCCCTAGAACTCTAGAAGCAGTCTTTGTGGATTTATAGAAACGAGGTGCTTAAATAAAATCTCAGTCTATTACTGAATATGGTGGGAGGAAACCATGGTATCAAAAACTTTATCTGGTATCGGTGGATCCTGCTTCTTTTTCTTCAGTAAGTGCTTCCTTCTGGAGCAATAAGCTGATTTGCTGTGCCAGAAGGCACTAGTATCCTGCTTAGTATCCTGTCATTTCAAGTTTGATAAGAACATTACTTAGTTACTTTGTATTACAAGGCATGTTTGCAAAATTTGTACATCATTTTTCATCAACAGTTCCCAAGACATTTCACATAATAAAGGATAAATGTGAAACACATCATATAACCCCAAATTGAAAACAAATAGGTAAATAAAAAGAGAGCCAGTATGATGGTTAATAATTGATAGAGTGAAGGGCTTAAATGAAAAAAAAAGTATTCAAATTCCAGTCTAGCCATGAGGTTCATTGGGAGTCATGTTTAACCCCTCCTAACTTTACTGAAAGGGACCTTTCAGGTAGTTGTTCTTTTAGGTTAAGCAGGGGGAGAGCAAGCGACCTATTTACCTCTGCACAACATCTTTTCCTGTGCCTGTTTCCTGCTGTCTCATTTGTGTATGCATGGACCTCCATATCCATGGGGGTTCTGTTCCCTCCGCAGATAAGGAAACTGCAGCTATGGGGGGAACACTATATAAATAGCAGCCCCCACATTTGTCAGTTACATTACAAAATTTAAAGCAATAAAAAAGGCAATATGGGTGCATAGCTGTGGATAAATGAATATGTGGATACCGAATCTACAGATACCAGGATCTGTGGATATTCCTTTGTTTTGGGACCCCTTTGAAACGGGGACTTCCCCTTACATATTTTGCTATACACACTACTTTGTGAACTCCAGTTGAAAAACAGCGTATACTATTTTAACAGTCATAACGCTCTCAGCCAATAGTATCTCGCGATATTGTTGTAAGGGTAAAATTGGACTCTCCATTGCCTTGAGCTGCTTGGAGAAAGGTAGGCATAACAGTTGTAATTCTCTCTGCTGGTGGGAGAGAGTTGAGTTCTGTCTGACTGCATCCTTCTCATCCTGCCTTTATTCTTTTCATTCTTGCAACAGTAAAACAGTTAGTGAACATCTGTTTTCATTTTCTAATCCATCCATTGTTCTCTGTTCCACCCAACATTTCCCATTTCTGTGACTATCATTTTTTAATGCTCATGCTTGTGAAGCCTCACAAGGACCTCATGAGGAATTTTGAACAGCAGATCTGATTAAACTGTGGAACTCTTTGCCACAGGAAGTTGTGATGACACCTAACCTAGAGTGTGAACCACTGATCTAGGGGATTTGAAACATTGGGTCTGTGGGGCACAACTCGATTTCAATCTGCCCGCATAATTGATGGGGCAGATTAGGCTATATGCATCAAGGGTTAAATGACTTGCTACTTGGTGGCGGGGGGAGGAGCACTGCGGCCCAATCACCCTTGTAATCATAGAGGCTTGAGCATGAAGTGGAAGTCTTTTTAGATGGGCACAGATGCCAAAAGATAGCCCGAGATTTTAAAGAGAATTGGACAGATTTATGAAGGAGAAGTCCTTCACAGGTTACAAGCCATGATGACTGTATGCAGCCTTCAAGTTTTAGAGGTTTCAATGCCAGATGCAAGGGAGTGGCAACAGGATATAGGTATCATCTTGTCTAGAATGTCTGATGCATCTGGTGGGTCACTGTGAGATACCCAATCCAACAGGGCTCTTATGATTCATGTCTATCTTAAATTCAAGATTAAATTGAATGAGTGCATGAGTATGTGATAAATCTGAGTTTGTAATAATCTCCCTCTTTTTTTATAATCTAAAGATCATTTAAACCCAAATACCCAATTAATTACCTTTTGATGTATTCATATACTCTATTTCAGTAGTATTCAAGCTTTTTAGACTGGGACCTACATTTTAGAATGGCATTCCTGTTGGGACCCCTTGGAAGTGATATCATAGCTGGCAGTGACATCATGCAGGAAGTGCTGTAATTGTAACATAACAAAATGACACTCCTGAAATGCAAATTGGCGTTCTTGGACTGCAGCAATTGTACAAC
This sequence comes from Lerista edwardsae, assembly GCA_029204185.1. Taxonomy (NCBI): domain Eukaryota; kingdom Metazoa; phylum Chordata; class Lepidosauria; order Squamata; family Scincidae; genus Lerista; species Lerista edwardsae. The sequence goes on along the minus strand of JAJKFI010000126.1, from coordinate 1,905,743 downwards.
CATGAAACATCCCTGACAGAAAGCAAGATTAGGATAAAATACGATGTAACTGCACTGAACTAAAAACAAAACTTTAAAAAATCCTCACTTGAAAATTCAAACTGTTAACACTCATAAAAGGAATATAATAAGAGTAAGGCCTGCAGTTTCCAAGATGGCTGCTCCCAGCTTTCTACAACCCACCTGATACTAGGTCATGACCCACCAAGTGAGTCCCGACCCACAGTTTGAGTAACACTGCTCTATTTTAAAGATTTGTTTTCCCGATGCCCAGAAGACTTATATAATAAAACACAAGTAATTCTGTTCTCTGGAGAAAATTTTGGAAAGATAAGTATCTGCTGGTTTGTTTGTTTTTTTGAAGTTGAGTCACACATGTTACATTGCAAGTTGGTGGAATTTTAATTTTATTTTCTACTTTTGCTTGCTTTTAAAATTCCAGTTGCTATAACAACTTTGCTGCTTCTTTTTCTTTTAGCAAATCAGTTGCCATGACAATAAAATATAGCCTTGTGAATGTAGGCAAGTGTGGGTTTTTTTGGTCATTGTTATCCTTTAGCAATGGCTCTACTATTGAGAACCAAAACTGGGCCATTTCCCCTTAAAGCGAGTGGCCCAATTATGGGTGACCTGACAGCACTGCAGTGGTTGCAGGCACCCAGGGGCATTTGTGCCTGCCTGGGGGATTGTGCTGGCCTCCTCTAGGGTCAGAGAGGCTAACAGCCCCCTCTGCGGGTCTCCCCAATGCTCTGAATTGCCCCAAATTGTGATCAGAGTGATTTGGAGCTTTGGGGAGACTTGCAAAGGGAGCTGAGGGCCTTCCCAACCCTGCAGGAGGACAGCGCGGCCCCCCAGATAGGCACAGAAGCTCCTGGGTGCCTGTGGCACCACAGTCACTGCAATGCCATAGGAACAACCTCCCTAGCCCCATTCCCACCCCCTCCTACACATATAGCAGCCTCAGCATCTGAGAAGGACTTCAAAGACTGCTGCTCTAAAGCAGTGATTTTCAGCTTTTTTCATTTCATGGCATACTGAGAAGGCACTAAAATTGTCAAGGCACACATCAGTTTTTTGACAATTGACAAAGCACACCAGCGGCGTAGCTAAACCATTTGTAGCCCAGTGCAAATAAGATTTGGTAGCCCCCCCCAAGTCATCAGTGACCAGTCTCATAGCTTGCAGTCCCTAGGAATTAAGTACTGACTGAGTAGATTTAGGAGAGGGCTGGAGGATTATAAACACTAGCTTACCTTTTTGACAATAGGTTTGGGTGCTTTGTTAGAAGGAATTGGATTGAGCTCTCTCTCTCTGGGAGATTGGTATACCTAGCCCATGTGCTGCCTGGGGTCACAGGAAAATATGCTTCCCCCCCCCATGCAGCGAAATGGAATTGAATTAATTAATCAAAAGAAAAAAAGTGTGAATGCAAACATTTAACGTCTCCAGATGAAGCAGCACTTAGATATTAAGCCAAAAAGGGGGGGGCATAAAAATATGTGAATGAATACCTGCAGTCTCTGGACTGTAGCTGTTTTAAGAAGAACAAAAGCATTCATACCTGTTTGCTCATAAGTAAATCTCATTGAATTCATTGAGGTTGAATTACTCCTGTGTCAGTGTGTATTATGACAGCAGTTTTAATTAAGATGGGCTGCAATCCTATGAATACTACCTGGGAATAAGTGCCATTTACTCTAATGGGACATACTTCTGAGTAGACATGCATAGGATTGGGCTCTTAGGCAATCAGATTTTTTTTTTAAAAAAAAACTAAGTCCAAATCACCCCTCCCCCTGCAGCAGCACACAGTCTTATCGTACATCTTCCTTCACCCACTGGCACCTCAAGATGTTGAAAAGCACTTCATTTTGCATGCTTTGTGTCGCAATTGAGATTATAGGGCTGTGTGTTTTGCAAGATACCTGAGTGTTGCTGAAGGAAGATCTGATTACTGTGTCAATCTGGGCTTCCAATACGTGTGCAGCCGTGAAGTTCGCCAAGCAGGGAGGGAAGTTCTGCTGCTCCGTGCTCTGCCCTATGGGGCAGGGCAGGCCACGGTTGCCCACCTTCTGGCCTGGCACAGCCAGTCTTACGTCAGATGAAATTGTCAAAATTGGCAAAAGTGCATCTCCAAAGGTGCTGTGCATGGCTGGAGGGGAGACCTGGGCTTCCAAGGAGCACGCAGCTGTGAAGTTTGCCAAGCAGGGAGGGGAGGCCTGACCTTGGGCCAGGGACAAGGTTCTCTCTAAAAGGCCTCCTTTCCTCATACTCTAGCTGGAGCTAGGGCAGCCGCTCGCCTTACCCAGCCCAGGCTTTGTTGCAGTTTGCAGAGCACTGGCTAGGGTGATCTGCCAGCCGATCCCCACCTGTGATTAAAGCAGCAGCGGGAGGTGTGCAAAGCCTTGGGCAGCTCGCACATGGAGCAGTGGCAGACCAAAAGCTACAGGGATGGCCACAGCAGCAGAGGGGAAGCAGTGGAGGGGAGAACACCCATATGTTGGGTAGAGGCAGCAGCAGTTCCTAAATGTGTTCTGCTCCAGCTCGCTTTCCCTCTCGCCTTGCCTCATGCAATATGCTTGCCTCACACTTCTTTGCCCACAGGCACTCACCCCACCACATACTCGGCACCGATCAGGAACTGAACTTGGCACCCACAGTAAGCCTGGCCTTCCTTGTGGCAGCAACAAGCTGCATGACCAGGATTGCTTATTTTGTGCTGCTGGCCAGCTGTGGGGGCAACAGTCTTGGTTGGCCTGCTGCTGTAGCACTTGCATGGGCAGCCAAGTGTAAATTGCACGCTGGCAACAGCAGCAGCTCAGTCTGTTGCCTCCGCCCGCAGCTGGACGGCAGCGAGATGAAAGGCACAAGGGCCACTGCAAAGGCTGCCTGCTGTGGGGACAACAGTCTGAGCCAATGTCAATGGTACGTGGTTGAAAATTGCTCCTCAAGAGGAAAACCTCTTCAGGTATATGTGTATGGGTGTGAAAAATAGAACATTTAACCCAGCAGTCTGGTAACTTCTGCATGGATCTCACTAGTACTCACCTCAAGCATGATGGCAAGGGCTGATCGTAGGGCTGTTTTGACCCTGAGGACTTGGACACCCACCAGGTGAAGGTGTGCCAGAACAGCCAACTCAAAGTTTGGCTTTTTGCCTAGGAACTGTCTCCTGCTCTCTCATGGAGTGTTAGGACCTTTGAGGTAGAATACATAAGAATCAATCGGGAACATGCATTTTGAATACACTGGGAGTGTTGGGCCAGTGAACCCGGAGTGTGTGTGATTAGTCTGGGAGATGCAGAGAACAAATTGCTCCCAATTGGGCTCCACATTTAAGGGTGCCCCATACTAGGCTAAAAATAAAATTAATATTTTTTGCTAAATCATTTCACAGTCAACTAAAATGAGTGGTTTAGTAACTATTTACTTTTCAAAGACAATCCACACATTTGTCTGATTACTTATAGGGTTAGGTGTTGGCAATTTTATATTCAAATGTGATTAGAATCACTTGGTCCATTAATTCATATGCACTTTCTAAGTGCACATTTTGATGTCTTTCCATTCTACCACAGAGCTATAAGCCTATAATAAAATATATATAGACGGACCCTTGTGTCAATGGATCCCAAATCATGGACCCTGGGCCCTGCAAAAAATGTTTCTAACTGGGCCCCACAGCTCCTAAGGCCGGCCCTGGGATATTGACTCACCCAGGGTCATCCAGAAAGCTTCCTGGCTGAGCAAGGATTTGGATTTTCCACATCTAAGTCCAATAGCAGAACCACTATGCCTTCTTCAAGGCATATGTTACGCAAACGGCGTAACGCTGAGGAACGCGACGGGCGTGCTGTCGATCACCCGGATGTCCCGCCCAGCGTTCCGGCAGCATAACACCGCTGAGCATAGTGTGAGTATATTTGGTGTAAATCCGATTGAAATCAGGAAAAGAGGCTTATAGGGAAAGATTCAGAGAGCAAATACAAAATGTAAACACAATGCAAAGATGCCTGACAGAATTACCAGAGTTACATTCATCTAGAGATAGTGAGATTATCATTTTCCTTCCAGGATTTGTGACTATGGAAAAGGAGTGGGGGAGAGGACATAAACAAGAATCTAAGTTTGACCAAAGTTTTTGGAAAACATGACCTGGAGGCCAGTGTTTCAGGGAGAACAGTTCTCTTACATTATGGCATCCATGGCTGTAGGCCTGTGAAGTGTTACTTGGTTTCAGAGTCCATAATGTTGATATAACCAGGAATAAAAGGAAAATAAAGAGGGAGATTTACTCATCACTTAAACCTTGACTTGGGGGACTCCTCTTATGTATAATAATCATGACTTCAAATGGTTGAGTGCTTTTCAATCACCACCCTGTTGTGGAACCACCCTCAAGCAAGGTAGTGGTATTTGCTTACTTGTAGGATTTCTTGGGGATGCAGAGGTAGATGCATTCTTTAAAAGAAAAGGAAAGAAAACCCTGAAAACAGACTGAGAATTCTCTGTGGCCTCCAGAAGCCATTTAATTAAGTTAAATTGTTAGCTGGAAAGTTAATGGTCTTTAATATCCAAGATTTAAAGTAGTAGCCTCCAAATGTGCAGTGCATTTGGAGTCCAAATCTGGTGTCCCAAACTAACCTGTCTGGGCACAGCACAGTGGTGGTGAAGGCTTTCCATTCCACACCAGAACCTTCTCTTTTTTTTGGCAATCTTCTCGGGAATCCACATCAGGCTGTCGCTTTTGCCTGGAAATCATGGAGCAGAGCCTGCTGGGGTGACAGACAGCAGAAGTGGCTACCCAGCATGAGCTTCTGTGAAAAGAGGAGGCTGTGGCCAGAACAGAACAACTTCACCACCACTGCATCAAGCCTGGATGGGCAATTTTGAGACACAGTGGGCCTCATTTTGGAGACACCTGATTTAAAGAATTGCTATGTAGCTAGTGCATCTTGGTATAGTATGTTTGCAGTTTTATCCTCCTGCTCTAATAACACCAAGTTATTTGACTTTACTAACCCTTCGATATGCTATATAAAATTGTCCATGAGAAAAGCAACCTTGACTTTCAGAAATGCCAGCTTCTTTTAAGTGTTGTCCCTGGAACTTATTGACAGTCATTGCAAAGCATACCCTGAGTGGGAATTAGTCTTTTAAATTCAAAAGTGTAGCCCTGATGGATGATTGGGATGCATGGAATTAATACAGTTTCACTTTCTGCGCATCCTGTAAAAACTGCAACCTCGATGACATTGTGCCTGAGAGGACCCTCATGCCATTACAGTGTTTCAGTGGATTCAAATTGCTTGACAACATTTCAGGTGCATCCACCTTTCAAGTAAGACTGTGGGCTGACATTCCTGTGTGTTCCAGTGTGTTAAGGAATTATGATCTAATCTGTGTTGATTTCTCCCATGATCTGAATGCTGTATGGGGTATTTTATCACCTTCTATGTAAGGTCTGGTCTCACAACATAGTTTTTATTAGTGATCCATAAACAATCACTGTGCCAAATTTCAACTTTCTTGCTGAATGGGAAATACGGAATACAGTTATGTTCAGGTGAGTGTGAACACCACATGGGCAGTTTCACTACCTCCTATATAAAACGCAGCCTATTTCACAACATAATTTTTATTAGGGATCCGTAAGCAAAAACCAGAGTTGGCACTAGGAGAGGTGGGGCCCAATGCAGGGTCTTCCCACAGGGCCCCCATCCTCCCCCTGGGGCCTCCCACTCACCAGTTTAACACCTAACATGTCACTGGTAAGTAATAAGGCAGCCGGTGGGTGGTATTGCTGCCTTCCTTCCTGGGCCCGACACATACTATCGCTAACATAATTCTGGCTGCTCCTCCAGAGGGCGGCTCGGCATGACAGTGGGCATGACATCATGGGGAGGCTTTTTGATGTCCCAGAACCTGCGTTGTACCCTTGGCCTGCTGCCTTCGCCTCAGTCTTGAGGAAAGACAAGCTTGGGGGTGGGGAGGCTGTCATGGGCAGTGGCAAATGTGTCACCTTCCCTAGGACCTATAGAATGGAAGTTATCTCGAAGATGCACCATCAGCTCCTCTGTGCAATTGGGGAGTCAGTTGAGGGAGACCTCGATTTTCTGAAACAACCTCAAAGAGAAAAGAAACGAGGTGTGCAGAAGCGCCTGGGGGTGGGGGGGGGGAAGGAATGAAAACATAGCTTGGCTAGTGCTAAAGTCTCTTGGATCCATCCAAGGTTCAAAAGGATGGGGATGGTGAACATTTTAGGAGCATCTTTGGGATTACGTTCTCTTTAAAATGCTATGTAGTAGCAAATCAGCACACGGTGCTTTCCTCTTTTTGCCAAAACGTTTTGTGCCTTTGAAGATGCTTTATATCAGGAGACCCCAAACATGCAACTGCTGGGGCCAGATCATTCCATCTTGCGCTTACAGTGGGCCAAAGTGGCTCAGTGATGGAGAATAATATATACATTCTGTACATAATCCTAAAAATTCACACAATAAAAAAATATTTGCAGCTGCAGGGCTGCTAGTCATTGCTCTCAGCTACCCATCTCAGCAGCCTCTTTATCCAGCCGGAGCAAGGTGTGAGCCTAAATTCCTGTGTCCTGTACAGCTTCTAGAGACTGGGGGTACCCAAAAGGAGACTCCTGTGGAAGGACTGCTGGCTGCTGCTGCTGCCCTCCCATTTCCCCATGACTGCTCTCATGGCGGTGGAGGTGATGGAGTTGTTTCAGTAGCCATTTTGCAAAGGCTTGCCTCAGGCTGCCTCCTTATGAAAGCTTGCTCCCTTTGCACATAAGAAGCAAGGGAAGGAACCCGCTGTTCAGCTCACAGCTCCAACTGCCAGACCCGCTGTGTCAGAGCCTTGAAGGGGAAATTTAAAAGGGAAATGGCAGCTGGGGAAAAATGTACTCCAAGTACAAGTAAGCAAGAAGAAGCTTAAGCTCAGGGCCCGAGCTTGTTGTGGCATTGTTTACATCTGTTTATAGCTGGCCCTGGTAATAACCACCCCAAATTTCAGTTTTATAGCTTAAAGAGAAAAAGGAGATCCATTAGGTCAGGGATTTAGCTCTTTATATATAAGGATTCATGTTACTCCCATAATTGGAAGTCATTAGAGTCTAAATTTTATTTATACAGTTATATAAAACGTATATGAATTAATTTTACTTTAACCATTATTTGTATTGCTTTATTATGGTCACATAAGTAATTTGAACTGTAGAGAGATTATAGGAAGAATTTTAGTTTTTACTAATCACAATAGTACACATGTTAACTTTTGAAATGCTAAACTGTTGATTTCATGAAGACTTTTCACTTACTTGTGAGTTTAATAATTAATACGTCTTTCTTGCCCATGGTGATTAGATTACGGCAGACTTGTATTAACTGCTAGTGTTTATAATACAATATTAAAGGTGACTTTAGTGTTGAAGCATTTAGCGTGATCTCTATCAAATTTTCATGGTTGATTATTTGGGAGAACGTATTTCTCGCAAATATTTGGTTACTAAAACCAATGTATTAATTGGGGCTGGTCACTTTCATTGTATTCGTTCGTCATTCTTATTCATGGCTTGCTGTGGAAGGCTATAAGCCAGCATTGTGCCTGGCAACTGTTACCTAGTGACAGTTTCAGCTGCAGTAGCCATTGGCTGTGCTTTTGATTGGGACTGAAGGAACGAGTCACCTTTCTGATGGTGAGTTCCTCTGCATCAGCCAAGGATGTAGAGGAGAACAGGTTTAGGTGCAAGCTGTAATATCACTAGAGAGCTAGGTGAGAAATAGCAAGAGCATTCTCATACTGATCATAGCAAATAGGATTTCTGTATCTTTCCTACTGCTTCTGACAAAATGAATGTGTATGAATGGCAGTGGCTTATTGCTTGACAAAAGAATTCAAACAATGTTAATTTTGCAACTGATCAAACTGCAGATAATAAGCAACTAATGGATGGCATTCTGTGGATGATATAAAAAGCATTATCGACCTTCAGCATATCATGGTGATGAACATGAGACATGCAATTTAGAAAGCATCCTTTTCTATCCTATTGCTGCATCAGGACCAGAGAAAAATCTTTTCTTTCGCATGTAAGGAATTCCTTCAGAAGGCACAGCAAGGACTATAAAAAGCACCAGTGAGATTCCAGCACTTAAACCTTCAGCAAAAATCCAGCATAAAATTGAAATGACCTTGGATTTTTTAAAACATTTGGATTGATAAATTTTCCCCTGCATCTTTAAATGTTTAAAGATGCATTTGATTTGGGTGTGAATGGTGGGCGGGATAAAAAGCAAGACTGCTGCATATACTGAATGAGATCTATACAGTATTCAGATACCTGATTACTGAATATTGAAAGGGCTTTCTTCTAACTCATGGATGTATCATAACTATAATTATAATGGTGATGGTAATATTTGACTTGCCAGATACAGATTTTGGAGCAGATCATAATTATCTAAAGAAAATGCATAAAAAGCAATGAAGGAAATGCAGCAAGGAGTCTAATGGAGTGTTAGTATACAATGACAGCTTACTTTGTTAAATCAGAATTTTGTTGACTTCTCAGAAGAATTTAGACAGGAGTTTATGATCTCATTGTATTGGGGGACATCAAAAATGTGGACATCACTATGGAGGTGAGAAATGACATGGATACGGTTTTGAACTTCACTGTATTGACCATCTACTGTAGCAGCTGTGATATCTAAATTTAAGGCAATGATTTCATTTTATAATTCTTGAAATTAAATGCAAGCCAATTTTGTATTTGTAAAAGCCTGGGGTAATTCTGCTGACTTATTATTACTGTAATGGACAGCATATGTTACAAAGTCAAATGGCTGTTGACTGAAACTGTATCGTGGCTTTAGTTAAGACAGTGATAATGAATAGGAAGAATATCATGAATAGTAGGATGATTTTTTAATGCATCTGTCGCTGTCCCAATACATTCTTTAATCATCAAATGCTCCTGAAGTTTATTTGTACTAATATGTTCAGAATCATATCTTTACTAGTCTACAACAGAATGAATTAGGGTGATGCAAATGGCATTGCTAATTAGAGAGCCAAAAGATTCAATATGTTAGAATAAATATCATCTTGAACTTTTTCGTCACTTTGTAGATGATTTAGAAAATGCTGTATACGGAATGTTTTCTCCATGTCATCATTCCTTACTTAAAAGAAATAAGAAAAATGGACATCCGGAGACTTGATTGCAACATTGGCTTTTTCTCTGTCCCCCTTTACCTCTGCTTTTCAAAAGTACAGCTCAAAGGACATGCGTTGTTTACAAGTGCCTCGTGTTTTGCTAAGAAAGGAGTGAGCACAGGAAGCAGCAGCAACTGTGGCCTTTTTTGGCCTCATTTTATATTGTAGTTTTAACCCTTCAGAAGCAATTCTAAATTCTGCTTGGAGAAATTGTGACATCGAAACAGAATTAGTTGGTGACTGAGAGATCACCTAGTCACTGGAGTTATGTGATCAAACAATGAACCAGTCCATGTGGATTGAATGGAAGACTCTGAATATGAGCAACAGCATTTTGAATGTGTCTGAGCATCACTCCTGCCCATTTGGATTTGGACACTACAATGCTATTGACACCTGCATCCTTGAGACTGGCATTATTGTCTTACTAACATTTTTAATTATTACTGGTAACTTAACAGTAATTTTTGTCTTTCACTGTGCTCCATTGTTACATCATTACACCACCAGTTATTTTATTCAGACTATGGCATATGCTGATCTTTTTGTTGGGGTTAGCTGCTTGGTTCCTACCTTGTCCTTGCTTCACTACTCTACAGGTGTTCAAGAGTCCTTGACTTGTCAAGTTTTTGGATATGTTATCTCTGTACTGAAAAGTGTTTCTATGGCCTGCCTTGCTTTCATTAGTGTGGATCGCTATCTTGCTATTACAAAGCCACTTTCCTATAATCAGCTGGTCACAACTTGTCGACTGAGAATCTGCATCATTTTGATTTGGCTGTATTCCTGTCTGATCTTCTTGCCTGCCTTTTTTGGTTGGGGAAAGCCAGGTTATCATGGAGACATATTTGAATGGTGTGCAACCTCATGGTTTACCAATGCTTCTTTTACTGGGTTTATTGTGTGCTTACTATATGCTCCAGCTGCCTTTGTCATCTGTTTTACTTACTTCCACATTTTCAAAATCTGTCAGCAGCACACCAAAGAGATAAATGACAGAAGAGCACGTTTTCCTAGTCATGAAGTAGATAATGCAGCAGAAAGCGGGCATAGTCCAGATCGTCGCTATGCTATGGTTCTATTTCGTATAACCAGTGTGTTTTATGTGCTTTGGCTCCCCTATATCATATACTTTATGCTAGAGAGCTCTAGGGTACTGGAAAATGCAGCTCTCTCTTTTTTAACAACATGGCTTGCTATAAGCAATAGTTTTTGTAACTGTGTTATATATAGCCTCTCAAATAGTGATTTCAGGTTGGGACTTCGGAGACTTTCGGAGACCATGTGTTCATCTTGTATATGTAAAAACGATAGCATTGTTCATGATCCGGTTCCTAGAAAACGGGCTAATTCCTGCTCTATCTAAGGAGAACTTGGATAGTAAATCAAATGCTGCCTTGTATAGGGGCTGTATAATACTTTGGAATATTGCCACATTAGAAATTCATCTGTTTCACTGTAAAATGAATTATGGGTTGCAAGTTGACTTGTAAGAAAGCAAATTGCTAAGAATGGCTTCTGGAAGAGCACTGAAATGGTCAAAAATGTCCTTCGTAGAATTCTTGTAAATGAATGTGAGGAAAAGTTTCTAGTACCATGTATCTGTTCACAAGCTGACAATTTTTACCAACATTAATAGCTAAATTGTCACATATTATATATGTGGATGAATACGTAGTAATCTCTTGCATAAAACGCATCTTGTTTTAAGCCAATGGAATATCAATAATGTCTTTAGCAGGTACAAATAAATGTTTCCATATAAGGCAGCCTTAGTCTTGCAGTTGTTGTCTCTTGTACAAAACACTTCAAAAAACTGTTGTGATTTCAAGATTACCAGGCTTTTGAGAATACGAACGTTTTGGCAGGAAAATAACTTAGAAAGTATATTTTATTTTTCTAGTGTCACATATATGAATAAGCTATTTCACTTCTGTTCTTTTCAAAGTAGTGCCTGCATTTTTCAAGCATGAGGTTTATTTGGAGGCTGATCCATTTCTCTGTATTTGTCCCATTTTGCTAAAAAAAACACACCCAAATTTAAGCTGTGGAGGAGAGGGGCTGGATCATGCTCTTTATGAGTAATCTTTAGATACAGCATATAATGCCTGGTCAGCCCACAAGTGAAATCAAAAGAGATCATGTATGGGCAGATTTTTGGGAGACAAATTCTTGTGAATGAACAAAATAATCCAGATGTATTGAAATTAATTGGTGTTTTCTACTAAATTAGCACAAATGGCTGGTTTCATTTTGTGCTAGTGTCTTTGCTGTATAGGCAGTACATGCAGTGATGTTGGATAGCTGTGTGCTTAGCTGCTGAATAACATTTTTAATTAAGCAGACCCCATTATACTTATTGTAGCTGTTAATGCATTGCATGAACTCTGTGTGCTGTTTATTTTTAAAATATAAATTCTGTATTCTGTGCCTAATGATTTTCCTAGCATTTGGCTAAGTCACTGTTGTTACTATTGTTTTTAAACCTGGGTCAAATAAAATTTATACTAATTTATAGGGGGATGCTTTACGAACTGTTAAATTTGTGTTAGACAAGTTTTTAAGTATGGAAGATTGTCATATCTGATCCTATTAAGAACCTCTGTGTTTTCGTATGTCACTAATTTCCTTTTAAAAGCACACAAATTAAGGGATTTTGTTGGGCTTCCATAATAAATTTGTGGGAATTCAAAAAGCATGTGCAATATGCTCTGAAGTTCAGCTATTTTTAAGACTTGCTGACTTCAGTGGGCAAATTGATTTAATTGTTCCAATTAGTGAGACTTACAGGTGTTAATGAAAATTTATAAATATTGTTTTTGGCCTAACTCTTCAGTTTTGGGGCTATTGTACACAAACAATATTTTTACCAACTAAATCGTCATTCTTTATTTTACCAAGACATGTGCAATGATGTTGTGTGTAGAAAACTTTGTACTGGGTGTGATCTGTTCTCTGTTGGGGCTACCTGTTTTGCTCAGTGGTGAAGGAAAAGCCCTTGGCATATTCTCAAAGTCAGTATCCTATTTCTTTACAAGTTCCATAGTTCCAATATTGGAGATGCAGCCTGGAGTGTGGTATTCTCTGGATAAAACTGTATTTTGCTATAGTTTTCAGAGTTTTAGGACTACCTTAAATTGCAGAATGTGGAGTTGTGTATGGCAGCCTTGATGCACATGCAGCCCAATGGGCTATTCATGCTTACAAGGGCTCTTTAATTTCAGAGGGGAAATTCAGTTGTGCATAAGAAGATGCAGGGGACAGAAGTAGTATTTTCTTCTATAATTTGGGCTCAGGATGTTTAGCGTTAAATTCTAGCCCTAAAACAATTCAAGGTGTCTTTTACTTGTGTTTTACTGTGCTGAATTTATACATGTTTGGGAATTGTATCAAGACAGATCAGACGGTAAGCCTGATATTGGCACCTATCCGATTATATTAAGTACAGGGCTTAGTTTCTGTAGGTGATTTAAAAATAATGCAGATGAGGGGGATTCAGGAACCAACGTTTTGGGGGCTATAAAGCACCATATTTGTCTAATGCCTTCAGATAGCCCATTGGGTATTTTGTGCAAAATGCTGGTAGTCTGATAACTAAAATTATTAACATAGCTATGAAATTGAAATTAAAAAATTGGTGTGTTTTAAGTATCTTTGGAACTCAAGGTTTGGAACATAAAGGATTGTTCAAATGGACTTCCATCCAGGCATTAACAAGACCTAGATCTGTCTAGCTCTGTTGTGTGCCTTTATACTAGCAGTCTCCAAACTGGGGACGGCTGCACCATTACAAAGCATCCCTAGTGCAAGCAGCTTCTTCTGTTCCAAACGCAAAGACCCTTCCTACAGCCCCAGGGGTCTCTGCAGTGAGATGCTTCTGGGGTCTGGCCTCCCCACTAAGCCTCACACGTGGAGTTCAGCACAGAAGCGGCTCACCACAAAGACTCCTGGGGGTTGAGGTTAGGGTCTTCATGTTTCTTTGTTCTTCTGAACAAGAGGCTTGAACCTTTGATCTTGGATGTGTTTGCGAGCCAGGAGAACCATCAACTACCGAGGTTCTTCTTTCCATTTTTCCCCATCCGCCTTTTGCCAAAGGTCCAGCTAAAGATGGGTATAAGAAAAAAACAACAGAGGTCCTGCTTCTAGCTCCTCACTGGCCATGATCCAGGGTCACATCCTAAATCCTCACCCAGCCATATTTCATCTGTTTGGCAACTGACTGGCAGGGGCTGGCGAAATTAGGATATTCAAAACCTATCCTTAAGTCATTACTTTCTGGTAGAAGAGCCTCAAACACTTAGAGAATTTATAGAACCACATGGAGGATCTGTGTCATTTGGTGTTCACAGATCCAGGTACAACCAGAAAAGGCTAGAGTAAGAGACTTCCTGGAATTTCTCCAACCGAGGGGGTGAGTACAGCTATGCTGAGGAGACAAGTCTCAACCATCTTTTCTATTCTGGAGTTTCCCAAGGGTCACTGCTTGTTTTCTCATTCCCATGCCAGAAGCTTCTTCAGGGGAATGGCAGTGTTTAGCCTGTGCCCAGGGCACCCACTTTGGATTTGGGTTTTATTTGGTCCTTGAGCTTTGATTAGACCCCATTTGAACTTATGGTTACGTGTTCCTTAGGGACTCTGACACAGGATAGTGCCTTTTTTGGTTAGAATTACCTTGGCAAGAAGGGTCTCTGAGGTAGCTGCCCTGTCTATAGCCAAGGATTTGTATTCCTTCTGAGAGGATAGAATAATTATGTGCATTGACCATTCCTTCCCAAGATAAATATAGTGATTCACAAATCAGAGAAGATCATGCTCCCTTTGTTCTGTCCAAATTCTGCAAACTAAAGGGAACATGATTGGCAGTGATGGAACATGACTGGAACATGATGCTCGCAGGGCAGTGACCCTTTACATTTCCAGGACTGCCTCCTTTAGAAAGGCAGAGGGTATAATTGTAATGTACCGGAAGTTCAGACAGGGATACAATGTTTCTCCCACTACAATCTCCAAAAGAGTGAGGGAGGCCATAGGTGCAGCCTACAAGGCTCGTGGGGTTTCCTGAGGGAAACCTCCTGAGGGAATAATGGCCCACTTGCTTTTCAAGGCCTTTTCAAGGCCTTTTCATCCTTGGAGTCTGTAAGGCAGCACTGTGGAGCTCTCCCCATACATTCATGGAACTACAAAATTGACATTCACCTTGAGGGATGCTGCCTTGGTTAGGCACATTCTTCAAACTTTCAGGCAGGACACACCCTGCCAATGGGATGGGCATATCCCATATGATGATATATCCCATATGACAAGGGCTGACCCTGCCATGAACCAACTGAGAAGGGATATTCACAGGTAAACTCAAATCTTCATGTTCTTAACAGCAATGTCCCAGCAAACCCCACTGAAATGGGGTTTAGCTCTTCACTTAAGCTAGAGACCCCATTGGTATAGTCTGTACTACCAGGTAACTTTCCAAGAGTCCTAGATACTTCAGGCCAGTTAGCTGCTACTCTTGACTGCCTTCAAGACAACTAAACTGATCAAAAAGTAAAATAGGTAGGGCCTTTCATCTGCAGTGGTTTCGTTCCCGGAAACCTTGTGCTGCGGGTAATTAAACCCATGGATTTAGCCTATACTATCACCCTCCAAATCTGACCTGAGCTATGCTTCAGTTGGGTGCAGAAAGCTTTCTGAGGCCCTCTGAGGCCATGCGTCCGCCCTTGGCTTCGGCGGGCTTCAGTATGGCCATTTCGGTCCCAAAAAATTATTTCCAGTTTTTGCCAAAAACCGGAAGTAACATCTTTAATGGCATTACGAGGCCTGGGGAAGCCTGGCGGACGCACACAGCCAATGGATACAAAATATGTTGATAATTAGGCTCAACCTGTACAGTTAGCCCACACCTTATTGGTTGAAGAATAGAAAATCTCAGTTGAAGGGGTTTAGATCTATTGGTCCCCCATAAAGGTTACCTGTCTTCTCTCTGGATCAGTTCTGAGTTCAAAATGTTTGATTTTTAGCCTATTTATGTGAAATATTTAATCCCAGTCTCCTCTCCTGGGCCCTAAATTGAATAGTTTCCCATTTGTCTGTGTTTTAAATCCCAGAACTAGCAGCAATTTTGAAAATGCTTTTCAACCATTGTGTCAATAGTACTGGTAGTATTTGAGGTGGTATTCTCACTAGCATGGCCTCACTACCATGGAAACCATGTCAATCCTTCCTGGAAATGAAGATAGCAGCACTGGAGCTCACCAATGAAGATGTGACTATGCAGCTGTCTGGCCTTGCAAAATAGGCCAGGGAAGGGGAGGATGTGCAGCAAGACCCCAACTGTGAGGCAACATCCCTCTCCTGTGCCCAGTTGCTGTCTACTACTTGCTGTGGTGATTCTTGTTAAAAAAAATGGAAAAGTCCTAATTAAAAATTAGTCATAATTTATTTGTGTGTTCTGAAAACTTTGTTTCTGTTAAAACCCACTTCCAAATAGCACTTGTGTAGCTTGTGTGCAATTTGTGTAGTTACAATTTCATTGTAAATTGTGTACTGTTAGATGTTTCTAGGAAAGGGAATGCATCTGGAAGGATCTAGAGGACTTAGAAATAAGTCAGCTTAAAAATAGCTAATTAAAAAGGGTAGACTGTAGAGTACACCACCATATATTAATTATCTTGCTGCTGCATTGGATATACAAGAGATCTTTTGCTTGATTTTAGTAGGTAAAATCAAGATTTCAAGATGGGCTTTTCAGCTGTACAGAACTCTTCTTCACATGGAAGTGCTTAATCCAAAAATTAAAGGAAAATAATTCCAAAACCTGTCTCATGGATGATAATTTATGGTATTCCATGCATGGTGATACAGAGCCAGTATGTTTAAAGAAAATATATCTGTTTGTTTTGTTTAATTTTTACCCTGCCTTCTCCCTCCCCAAAGGTGCATCCAAAGATGCTATTGGATTGGGTACCCTTCTATTTGGTTTGAGAAATATTTTACTTGACAAATTAAGGGTGCAATCCTATACTGTGCTGGCCTTGTAAGGCCAACATAGCATAACATTGATCCTAAGGCCCATTAGGAGGCAGCAGCAGCAAAGTGCAGGCCAAGGGGAGGTTTTTCCTTTACACCCGCGTAAGCCCCAGTCACCCCCATGGGCCTGCTCAGATCTGCACCTGCTGTTTTGCAGGCACAGAGGAACGTGGACAGGAGCAGCCCGAATCGAGGCCGCCATGGCCGGGGACGGGGTTTAGGATTTGGCACTACGGCAATCCTGCATCACAACCGCGTCATAACTGCCCACTGCGCTGCCTAGTACGCCTCTCCGCCCACTGCGCCACCTAGTAACAGCCTTGCACCAACTGAGCAGCACCGATGCTTGCCTGGTGCACGGCCGGCGCTGCTGCGGCACCTGAGTGTTGGCGCTGCTGCGAGCGCCGGCTGAGCGCCTTAGCGCTGACATGGATGCGCTTTACGGCACGTTCGCAACAGCGTCCGGCCGGTGCAAGAGCGCAGCACTGGCACTAAGGGGGGTTTAGGATTGCGCTGCCCTACACAATTTCCCCAGTTATTATTGTGAGATGTGATGCGGTTGCAATGTGAAAATTAGATTTCTGTAAAATTAAGGTTGTGGTATGAATTCTGGATTTCATTGTGTTTTTTCTGTAGGCATTCTGCCTTAATGAAAGTTTTTTTTTAAGTGCTGTATGTCTCAGTTTCAGTCATGTAAATGTATGTAATATTACACCTGTAAGAGACGTGTTTGGTTCCTCCTGTCCCAAGATAACACAGAAGCATTTGGCATGAAAGTGGATCATTTCTGAAATGTGTTCCTATCTGGGTACCTCTTCTGTCTCTCTCAACATTGTGTGACCAGTCATGCTAATCTCGGAGGAATGCACATGATCTCTGAGAGTTGGGAACTCTTTTTACCAAGCACAAGCACACACCGTAGAATGGCACTCTGTGCAAAACACTAGTTTCCTTGTCCTATCTGGGTTCAAGCCTTTGTACAACCCTCCTTGGCCTTCTGTTTTGGCTGCAGTTCATCCATTCGGTCACCTGTGCATTAAAATCTAGTAGCTCTGTATTGCAAAGTCCCTTTTCTGTTCCTTGTCTTTGCAGCTTTATAAATTCAAAGTATTAATTGCAGTATTTAAAGCAGTAATGTGTGCAAAATATGTATTAAAGTAATTAAGGATGCTAAGGCTGACACCTCCTAGTAGTTGTTTTTACCATGTGCTTAACTGTTAAAAAACACAATATGTGGTACATTGCTTTTTAATACTATAGACTATAGATATAAATAAATCACCGTTTTATTGTTCAGTTCTGTTTGCATCAGTAAAACCAAAGATGATCACAAATACCATATTCATGTTTATATATCATACATAACATGTTTATATATCATACATAAATCCCACAAGATCTTAAGACAATTTATTTCTGGCAAAGTATCAGCTTAGGCTATATCCTGTTTCTTTGCAGAGCTTCTTTGTGCCAGTTAGTCTTTCAGCAAACGCTGAGTAGAGTCGTCCTGAAGATGGTGGTCCTTAGAATAACAACCCCAGTTCTGAACTTCAGTCAAGAATGTAGCGAAGACAATATGTAATGAAAACCCCATGAAGAAACTAAAACAAAAGGCCCTTATATTATCTAATACTGTATAATCTCTGGGTTTTTGTGTGTGGAATCAATCATCTGGAGTACAAGTAATTTCTTTTAGCCTACTGCCTTTTAATCTATAGGCCTATAATATCTAGATTAATTGGTTTTGTGCCTTCTACCACAGTCTGTGAATGGATCCCAGAATTAGCAAGCCATAAAAAGCAAAAACATAGGAATGGCTTGAGCCTAGGAATAGGTTGAGCCTAATTATCTATGGATTTTTCATCCATGGATTTGACTCAATGCTGGTCCCCTGGACCCATGTTGAGCCAAATTAAGCTCAACCTAAAGCCTCTGAAGGCAACTGGAGCTGTGCTCTGGTCGCCTCCAGAAGCTCTTTTGACGCCCCCTGAGAGTCCTCGGCAAGTATCAGAATGGCCTTTTCAGCCAAAAAATGTTACCTCCTGGTTTTCGGGGGAAACCGGAAGTGACTTTTTAATGCCTTAAAAGGCACTAAAAATGTCACTGCCCTCCAGACAGCAGTGGAGCACAGCTCCACTAGTGCCTGGAGGGCCGTGGGGGAGAAAATCCCCCATTTTGACCCCCACCGAGGCTGCATGCAAATGAGCACAGCTTTGCTGTGGCTCAGAAAGCCCTCCAGACAGTAACAGCTCTGCTGCTGTCTGGAGGATGGGTTGGGGGAATCCCCCATTCTGAGCCCTGCCAAGGCTCTATGCAGCCTCTGTGGGGCTCAGATAGCCTTCCAGATAGCAGTGGAGCGCAGCTCGGCTGGTGTCTGAAGAGTGGGTGGGGAGAAAATTCCCCATTCTGACCCCTGTTGAGACTGCGTGCAAATGTGCCCAGCTTTGACGTTGCTCAGAAAGCCCTCCAGAGTGCAGCAGAGCGCAGCTCTGGTGCTGTTGGAGGATGGAGTGAGGTGTAATCCCGCATTCTGAGCCCCACCAAGGCTGCATGCAGGCTCAGATTGCCCACTGGAGGGTGGGGGGCAAAATCTGTGCATTTAATTATCTGCTTTTTTTTATATATACACAAGGATTCTGGGTATGGAACCCTCTCTGATGAAACTGCCCTACCTGTATTTGACCCAGAAAGATGCCAAGATGTGAGGTCAGGGTGACCTGGAGAAGCTCTAAGCAAACACCTTTTTGACTGCATATCTGAAGTACACCTGCACTTATAGAGCATGTTAGACCCCTATTTGCAGTTGAAAAGCAGAAAAAGTGGAGGCACTTCTGATTTCTTCCTTGCGTGATTGTAGCTTTTCCTCTGAAGTTTTGGGGTCAGAAAAGATGGACCTTATCTGTTAATAATCCTCAGATAGTAGTGCATTATCTCCCTTATCTTGTTCCACCCGCACCCCAGCAATGTCCTGTTGGCTATCGTTATGGTGGTGCAAAAAAAATAAAAATAAAGGAATTCTATGCCTAAAATTGCAAAAAGTCAGTCAATGATGCAAACCAGAAACAGTTGGGCTTCAAAAAATATTGACCTTTTAAGAGTCATTGTTGGACTTATAAGCTGAGTGAGAGTAAAGAAATTCATTGGGGTCATTGTGCGTTAGAACCCAAGCGTATTCAGCTTTCCAGCACAGATGCTGCTGCAATGCAGCCCCGAAGTTCCCTTACCTTGAGGAGGCCACTGTGAGTGCCCCCCTACCATAGGATGCGGTGTACACCCCTTTGGGGTGGCTGGATTGGTGCTGGAAAGTTAGCAGGTATTGTGTCCTAAAGTTGATCCCCTTTCCTTTCTGCCTAAAATTGAACAATAATAGGCATTGTGGAAGGATGATGTTTGGAAAATTACTTCAAGGGTGGCCGGAGATGGGCTCTGTTTGTCTCTGGAGGCTCTTCTGAGGCCCACCAAAGTGGTGCACATCCGAGCGCTGCTTTGGCGGGTCTCAGAATGGCTGAAACAACAACAACAACAAACAAAACTGTCTGGATTTTGGAATAGTCTGGATTTTGGATGTCCAGATAAGGGGTAATCTATCTGTAGTTGCAGGAGACATGTTGAGGTGGCATGCTTTTGGATTCTAGATTCTGTTAGTATGGGGGATGTTGACTAAAGTCTATGAACAAAACAAATTGGTGAACATTTCCCATCCCTTAACAGTGATTTTGAACAGTTCACAAACTCCTTTGTCATTGCTTCTCTTGAAGGAATTCTCTCACTTTTGATAATGGTTTGTCATTGTCTACACGCAGATGTTAAACATGGATAATACTAACTAGGGCACACTTTTAACCTACACTTTTGGACTAGTTTTCAAATCCTGCGGAGGGAGCGCCTGTGCTGGGTCAGCCCCAAGAAGGCATCTTCAGAGAGCTTCCCTTACCCTGAGGAGACCTCCAGCAGCTTCCCAGCGCCCATAGGATTCCGTGGTAGCTATTTTGGTGCAGCTGGAGCCCTAGGTGCTGGAAAGCATAGGATTGAGCTATAAGTGTGTGTAGGATTGCAGCCAGAATGACACTTTACGTTTTTAGAAGACTTTGCTTCTGGTTCCTATCCTGCCATGCAAAACAATTTAATGTGTAGATGAGAATGTGTGAGTAAGAGATGTTAAAATTTGTCAGACGCATGTTCTTATTTTGTGTTGTGTTGATAGTTATTTTGCTTTCCCCTCCATTATAAATGCACTTTGAATTTGTTTTTGTTTTTTCTTTCGCAGGAGTCTACCCAGGAAAGTGTCATTACACGAGACATTCATCGTACATTCCCAGCGCATGGCTATTTTAAAGACACAGGCGGAGATGGACAGGAATCTCTTTATAAAATCTGTAAGGTAAGATCAGAATTGTATGAGAAGCAATGGGTGTTTTATGATCAATCAATAGAATTTTTCCAAATATTAGTATATTGCATGCACTCACACAATATGAATGCATTATTCTGAGCACAATTTCTGGATTTTTTTTTTAAAAAAATCTGAATCATATTGAAAATGGATGAAAAAGGGTGTTGAAAGGGAATTCTTCACTTGGTGAGGAGAAAAGAGGCTCAACAATACACTGCAGGACCTCCGTATTCTTTTAAAACAACATTCTGCTTGGGCTATCCAAACTGAATGTAATAATTTCTGGTGATATGCGCTGCCGTTTTATGTACATTGGCACTCAATCCTGATCCACAAGCAATGTAGGATTTCCATTTGTCAGAGATGCTGGGGTATATCAGACACTGAATTTTAGTATAGCTTCCACTTTTGCAAGTAAACATGTTTCCTGATCTTCTTGATCTCTAAGTATCTAGAAATGAAAAGTTTAGCAACTTAATTTAAAAAAAGCATTAAACTGCTGTTTTGTAAGGAATGCCTCAAAATACGTCTTCTGATACTGGCTAAAAGCACAATCCAAAGCGCTTGCTAGGCTAGCCACTTGCGCTGGTGCAGGAGTGTCGCAAATGTGCTAAAATGCATGTCTACGATGACTCAGGAGTCAGAGAGGCTGGCGCAAGGACACACACTGACCTCCCTGCGGCAGATCTCGGCAGACAAAGGGTAAGGTCTTGCCAAAGGGGTGGCTGGCCTGGGGGGTTGGGGGAGGGCGGAATGGGGGTGTTTTGAAGTGGGGGAAGGGCAGGCCACTGGGCAATCTGGGTCTGGGTGGGGTGTAGAACTGACCTGGGTGACATAATCCCTCTCCTGAGCAGCCCATTGTTACACCAGGCTGCTTGGATTTGTGCCAGCTATTGGCGCAGATCCAAGTAGCCTAACTGAAGTGGCTGCCACACTACACTGGGTAAGGGGAAATAATTTCCCTTACTCCATGGTGTGTTGCAGCTACCTCCTACCCTATGCTAGATATTTTGGGATGCCTGTTCAAATATTTGGCAACATTTTTGTTCTCTTATTTCCTTTTCCCACCACGTTAAAAAATTTTCTGTTCTTTTCTGTTTCTTGGTGCATTATGGAATAATACTGGTGACCTATTTTCATGCTTGCCTGTGTATTTGAAGGTGGTTTGCTACAGGGAATGAACATAATTGGCAAAAGTAGTTATCTTAGCTGCTTATACTGCTGTGACTGCAACGCACAGTTTAATTTAGGCATATTGTTTCACATGTTCTGGCTAAAGCAATTTGTGTATCAGAAAAACAAGTGCTGTGACTTTAACAGGGAGGGATAAATCTGTTTCAAGAGACTTGATATCCTACTTTGTTCAGGTTAATCTATCAAACAAAACAAAACAGATGCAGTTCTCCACTATTTTAGCATTTGGTTCTACTCTGATTCATTTGGTGAATGTGGTTGAGTTGAAAAATGAACAACTCTCAGCTGCTATGTGTGTCCCTTCAAGGCTTCTGGTAGAACACAGAGGGGGTCTTGTCTCTTTTGACAGTTCAAGATACTGTTATGCTCCAAAATGCAACTATGTCAAGAAGTCCAGGGTTCAATGCTACCCATCTGAGGTGTTGGATTTCCAGCATAAACATACAGTAACTGACACCTATACAGTGGCGTTCCCCAGGGGGGCAAGGAGGACAAATGTTAAGCGGGGGGGGGGCTGAACAATAACTGTCAGCAGCCCCCCTGCTTGGCGCCCTGGGGTTGCCCCTGTCAGGTTGTGCTTATTTCGCCCTCAGAGGAAAAAGACTTTTCCCCACTGCTCCGAGGGTCATCGCTTTTCCCCCTCTCCTCCCCCACTTAAAAAAAAAAAGGAGGGAGTGGGTGGAGGGAAAAACTTGCGATGGTGACTACGATTGCAGCCACTGTTGGAGCTGCCCTGAGCCTTTCCAGGGGGCAGGGCTGCTGTCCTTCTCCTCTGTTTTTAAAGCAGAGGAGGAGGAGGAGGAGGAGAGGTGGGCAGGCGGGGCTGCAATTGCAGCCGTTGTCAGAGGGTTTTTCCTCCACTCGCCCTCTCCTTCCCTGCTGTTGTCAAAGTGGAGAAGAAGAGAGAGAGTGGAGGAAAAAACTCAGACAGTGGCGCCTGCCTCTCTTCCTGCTCTGCTTTAAAAACAGCAGAGAAAGACAGCATCCTCACCCCTGGAGAGGTGTGCAGAAGCTCCAACGATGGCTGCAGCCACCATTGGATGTTTCTCCCTCCACCTTCTTTTAAGGGGTAGATGCTCAGAGCACATCGCAGGAGCCACTTGGGCAACTTCCTTAAAGGAGCAGCCCGCTGGCAGTAATTGCAGTGACATAATTACGTCACTGAATTGGTGGGGGGCGGCACTTTAGGTTCAGGCTCCTAGGCAGGGAGAGAGCCAGGACTGCCCCTGTACCTGTATCCACACTGCAATATATTCTCAATGTTGAAACATTGGCATTCTTTAAAATGTAGCATTTGCACAAAACATTAAGTCTGGGTGCTTCTTTTTGGCATCTCCACAAGTTCCTTTTAACACCAATGGTGTTCATGAGATCTGTGACTACACTTATACTGCTCGTCTGACATTGAATAATCATGGCTTTTGCATTACTGAATGATTTGTTGATAGTGGCAGAATTCAAGATAAAACTTCTTCAACATGTAAACTACACTTTAGCTCTTCTAACATCTCTGAGCTAATCACAAGTAGTCGCAGCTGGAACCTATACAGTCCTTGCTGCATTATGCTTGCTGTCATGTATTCTTGATCAAAACACCAAGTCATCAGATCCCTCACTTTGTACTTTCAAAATTCATATAGATTGCCCACCAGATCTGATGACTCCTGGACAAATGTCATCAACCACAGCTGCCATTTGCTTAGTGGGCTTCCACACAAGACTTTTACAGAAATGATTCCTGCCAACTTCAGACTTCGAATACACTGCTTAGCATCCCAGCTTCTGTGAGCGCCCTCCCAGTCCCTCCAGAAATGAAAGTAGTATTCTGTTCGTGGAAGGGGTCCTTGCACAAGTGAACGGCACTGTTGCACAAGAAAAACATTCCTTCTGTTCCTGCAGAGAGCTCCTGACCTAGTTCTAGTCAGGCAGTTATCAAAAGTACACATGAAATGTTGTGCATTTCAGGTCCGGTCTTTTGTTTCCTGCACTTGTAGATTCTAACAAAGAATTTGTTTGGAAAAGTGCCCTCCTTTCCTGAACTGCAACCCCTCATTCTTTCATGTGGGACTGGGGAGCTTACTGTGACTCTCAAGAGTCTTAAGACTCTTAAGGAAACCTGATCCACACATAACAGAAGTTCACAGAAACACACAAGAATTGAAGGGTCAAGGAATACATATACTGTCAGAATGCTACAGCTATGTTCTTTGTAGACAAGGCATCAGGGCACATGATTCAGGGTTCTGTGTTCTTTAATTGTGTCATTTGTATTTGGTGCATCAACCATCACATCACCCTAACTGCCACTCTGAAGTGCTGACAAACTTTCTGATTACTCATGAATGGAGCATTGACTTAGCCTTGCGCTCTGAAATTCGCTGCTCACCTACCTTTTGATGTACCTTTTTGCAGAGTTGGAAACGAGTCTCCAAATTAGAGTTGAGAGTCTCTGTCCCCCGTCCCCCCGCAGCTTGGCTCTTGCACAAGTCCTAGCTTGTGCCCATGGTGACTTTGGAAGTTAATTATTTGAGTCAGTTCTGATTTGAGTCTATTAAAAATAATACAAATAATTTTTATTAAAAATAATAAATTTATTATTATAAAATTATAAATATTAAATAATATTTAAATTATTAAATAATAATAAAGGGTTGTATCAGGCAGGAACCATGGTGCAATGCAAAACTAATTTAAATGCAT
The DNA here is from genome assembly GCA_029204185.1 of Lerista edwardsae. Lineage (NCBI taxonomy): Eukaryota > Metazoa > Chordata > Lepidosauria > Squamata > Scincidae > Lerista > Lerista edwardsae. The sequence continues at coordinate 1,881,205 of JAJKFI010000126.1, read as the reverse complement.
GGTAAACCCTCACTAAATAAATAAAAAATATCTTTCGGGGAGCGAGCCACATGGAGCCCAGAAGCAAAATTCAGGGAAATCAATGTGATCGGGTCAGTGGCCCGAGTTGCGAGTCAGTGGCAGAGTAATTGACATGCAGGACTTGAGTCTCAGAAGGGTCAGGTCAAAATGTGAAAACTTAAGTCCTGACTTTTTCCCATCTCTGCCTATTTGTACATGATCAGAATGCTAAGAGTCAAGAAATTCTGCAGGGGAACAAACATAATCCCCAGTCCTGTTGCCTGACACATTTGTTTTACATTAGTGTTGGGTACATGTCAAGTGAGCATGAATCAGGGTAGTCTCATGATAATTTTCTTGTGCCTATGGCATGTGAATATCCAGCCCCACAGGTCTTCAGAGACCTGTTTGTTTGAGCCATCAAAGCAATCCCCCTACTCCCTCTACAGTAGAACTGGCTGGCTTAAGAGAAACCTTGCCTTTCTGTGTTTTGTTTTGTTTTTGAAAATTCCACTAGACACACTTTGTTTGGTCAGCATGTTTAATCCTATAAACAAAGCCGCATCCCAAGAGCCTTCTGTCTTCAAAATAAACTGACTTGTTAGTGAACATAAAAGATGCCACCAACCTTGGCTTCCATCATCATCTTCCTTGTAAACTCAAACAATAATTGAGGCACTGACATATTGAACAGTCACGGAGATCTCTGCCACAACCTTCCTCAGGATGCAAAGGCACACATGTGCAATAGGAGATAAACCATCAAGATACCAAAGCATGGTCCTTGGTGAGCTTGCCCAACAATAGCTTCTATGTTGCCCTGTTGGACTCTGAACTATAACAAGCTGAGGTCACAGTCTGCCCATAGTTTCTTTGTTCTTGCTCAGGGACCCACTGACGCAGCACCCAGCTTTCCCACTTTCTCCACTATTCAAGAGTTCCTGCGTGTCAGACCATTTCTGTCCAGCCTTTCTCCCTTCTTCCTCTCAACCTTCCCCATGCACAACTGCAACCCACTGCTCAGCTGAGCTATCTCTCAACAACCCCTGGGAAAACAACCTTGGCTCCCTTGCCTTGCTTCCCTCTCTCAAACTAGTTAAGATTACTGCCTAGCGCTTCTGGGTTTGCCTTAAGGTGTTTTAGCCACCTAGCCCCATAATCCCTGCAACAATATAAGTTTCACCCCAGCAGATACAGATAGGTAACCTTGGCCTCTGGAAAGCCTGACTAATGGTTGTGTTTTGCCACTATCTTAGTTCAGAAAGGAAGGCAAGGGAGTACTGAGAAGACAGTCAGATTTTGATAAAACCAATCCCTGCCTGCCTGCCTGCCTGCCTTCCTTCCTTCCTTCCTTCCTTCCTTCCTTCCTCCCACCCTGCCAAAATAAGATTGTGGAACTGAATCATTGATATCCAGAAAGTTTTCTGACTTTTTTTTAAGGAAAGCAATTTAGTGAAAATATAATTGATGCTTATGTTCAGAGCTTTGAACTTGTGCTTTTGTTTAAAAATAGCTATTATGTAACTGCTGCCCACGGTAGGGAGTACCATGCACTGTCAATCTCTTATTACTGGGCTGTATGTCATCCTTGAGAATTATTTCCAAAAGAAGAAAAAGAGGGTGTTTTTTTCTTACAAGGCAAATTGTGAAAGCAATTTGAAAGCTAATAACTGAGGGGCCAATTTAAGCACATGGGGGTAATTCTTATTCACCCCACCTATTTTTCCTTTTAGTTACAAATTCTTGTGCATGCGGTATGTTTTGGCCCATTGAAGCGAGTAGACATAGATGTCTATGACATAGACATTATGACATAGACATAATGGGGTCATCACTCTTCCTCCCCACACTCTTCTTTCCCTGATTAACTAATACCCAGGTGCTGTTTCATTTATTAATTTCTTATTTTAACACATACATTCCAGCTCACAAATTAGCCAATAACCTATGTAAAATGGAACACGTACAAAAATGGAATTCTTCTATGAATCTCCTGTTCTTGGAAGAGAGAGGAGAGCATTCTTCACCATGTGGGATGCCCCTCCCACTCAGAGAGGTAGAGTCGGACTTGCTTGCAGTTTCCTTCCCTGATGGGAGGGGCTTCCAACCCAGTCTGGCACTGAAGAGCTGAGATTGAGAATCTCCCACAGAAACGTCTTGCTGCACAACCTACAGGTTTGTCTTGCAAGAAGTACCAGAACAAACCTGTGCTTGGACAGGAAAAATATAAAAAAGCAATGTATAGCACAGAACAAACAGCATAGATGAAGGATAACACAAACAACCAAAACAAACCTCATCACAAACAATGATAGGAGGCACAATAGAGGGAACCTGATCTCAGGAATCCTTGAATAAGTACCCCCACCCAACATATGCCAATGTTTATTGTGCCAAAAAACGTCAAGCCGGAAGGTGGTGGGCAGAATGCCCTCCTTCTAAAACAGGAGAATCACAGGTAATAATTCCTTTTTTCTCTGGAAGAGTGAGGAGGGCATTCTTCACCATATGGGATGCAACAAAGCTACATCTTAATTAGGGGGCCGGTTATGGCATTTTTCACTGTGGCTCCATTGTCTGAAGCACCATCTGCTGAAAGAGACCTGCACAGACATGACCTTGTCCACCTTGTAAGGTCTAGTAAAGGCCCATGTCTCCACCCTCCAAATCTCTGATAGTGATGCTGCCCCTTCAAAAGCCACTGAAGCTGCTACCCCCCTGGTGGAATGAGCTGTAATCCCCTGTGGAGATGTGCCCCTTGTGCCCTATAGTCCTCAACAATTGCCGACTTCAGCCAATGGTACAAAGATGTGAATGCCTTTTCCCCGGCCCTTGAATCCTCAAACTTAATAAACAGGATGTCAGTCTTCCTAGTACCCTTAGTACATTCAGTATAAAAAGTAATGCCTGCCGAATGTCAAGGGTGTGCCACATCTTTTCTTTAGTGTGGATGGGGTTAGGACAAAAGGGAAGATCAAGTGTTGTGCTTGGTGGAAGTAAGTGTTAACTTTGGGCAGGAAGGATGTATCTAGCCGAAGAACTACCTTATCCCTGTGGAAGGTACAGGGGTTAGGATAACTCCAAGACCCTTCTAGCCGAGGTAACAACCACTAGAAGGAGAGTCTTGTGCTAACTCTTGAAGGGCACAATCCTAACCTGGAGTTAGGCTGGCACAGTTAGGCCAGCAAAGTTTGACCGGCATAAGGGCCACCATAAAGTTGTGAGGACCAGACTGATCAAGTCGCAGCTAAGAGCAGTTAGTCAGTTGGCCCAAATGTGCCATCACCACATGGAGTTATAACTGACCTAACTGCTGTTAATCAGTCTGTTCAGGGAGATCTTTTTATTAAGATGACCAACACACCACCCCTCCCTCAGCTCAGCTCTGCCTCTCACTGCCATCAGCACTGTTGCCTGAGAAAAACTCCAACGATCACCACGACATCATAGCCAGTGTTCCATCTGAAGGTGAAGAAGATAATGGATCTCTTGATCAAGGGCAGTCCATTTGGGGGAGTGCAGTGGTTCATGTACTCTCTGGAGTGACAAAAGCAGGGTCTGCCTAACAACCACATCTTGCTGTGGCTAGAGCAGCGCAGCTTCCCTGACATGATCAACAAACTCATCTATGCCAAAATACCTGCACTAGATGCCTCAGGGAGCACACTAGGCAGCAAGATACTTGCATTCTATTGCAACTCCTGTTGACGAGCAGTGACTTCCAGACAGTCTTTTCCAGCTGTATCTGGAAATGCCGGGGTTTGAAACTGAGACCTTTTGGGAACAAACTACCAACCCTTCTTGGTTCCATTTGCTGGATGCTTTTGCAGTCAAAAATCCAAGAAGAGGGGTTCCACCTTTTACTAAACACTACTATTTTAGATTTATCACCGTTAATATATTGCTAATTGTAGGAGCAGTAATAGATACAGGCTTTTATTAGACGCTTCAATCCTATCTTAGTTCGGGAAAGTAGTACCGTATCATCAGTAAAAAGCAGAATTGGAATGGAAAGGGTACCTAATAGTCTGGGACTATTGTCGTCTATGTTTTGCAAGAATGGAGCAAGGTCACTCATGAACAGGTTAAATAAAATTGGGGCAAGAGTGCATCCCTGTTTCACTCATTTGTTCATGATAATTTGACCTGATAGTTTGCCATGCTGAGTTAGTCTAATCTTGCAAGAAGTATTAATGTCTTTGTATCAGAAGAAGCAATCTGTTGTCTAAGCCGGCATTCAGTGGCGTCATGAGAGGGGGGCGGGCTGCATCAGGTGACGTGCACGGTGGGATGACACTACCGGGGACCAAAACTGCTAAAATTGTGGAATATCACCCGGAATTCAATGCAAAAAAACAGAATGTAATATCTTTATTCTATCAAAAGTTATGGCCAACAAAAATAAACTAAAAACCCCAAATACAAATTTTAATGTAAAAATCATGATTTTTTTTTTTAAAATCACGGTTTTACGGAATAATATCATGTTATAGACTGTTGGATGTGGAATTTCACCCAGAATTCAATAAAAAAACCTGGGGTGTAATATTTTAATTCTATCAAAAGTTATGGCCAAAAACCTAAAACCAGTCAGTTATGAATCAGTTCTCATTTCCGTGTATCAGAGCTAATACTAGAACTTTTATTTAATTGTGAGTGTGTCATCAAATTGGCCACGGGTTTTTTGTCGGCTACTGTGAGGCCAGGCGCCTCTGGCCCGACAGCACCGACAGATAGAAAAATAATTTATGGAATAATACTATCATGTTATATACCATTTGATGCAGACTTTCATGAAGAATTTACTGAAACAGAGTGTAATATCTTCATTCTAGCAAAAGGTATGGCCAAAAAACAAAAACCTGAAAATACAACTGTCTTATGCAGGGGTGTTGAACATAAAGCCCATAGACCTGCATAATGAGTCCACGAATGAGGCCCTTAGAACCTTTTTATCTGGCCCCCATATCTTGTTCTCTGACCTGCGGCAGCAAGCAACCAGCTCCAGCAGATGGTCATTCGGGCCAGCTAACTGGCCGTCTGTATGAAATGAGTTTGATGCCCCTGGTCTTAAATAACAAAAAGTAGACTTTCTTAACAAAAGAAGATGTTAGTAAGGTAGAGGTGTGTGTGTGTGTGTGTGTGTGTGTGTGTGTGTGTGTGTGTGTGTGTG
>JAJKFI010000126.1:1860974-1876022 GCA_029204185.1 Lerista edwardsae | reverse complement strand
AGAGAGAGAGAGAGAGAGAGAGAGAGAGAGAGAGAGAGAGAGAGAGACCACTACTGATCAGAATTGTGGCAATTGTGATTTTTAGGAATAATAGCATCCTGTGTTATTCAGTGTATAATTTAAGGCAGGTATCTTTCATTACGTTCTTATCAAATTATCTGTGTTCTATTAAAAGTTATAGCCAAATAAACAAGCAACAACAACAACTCCACAACTGATATATGTAACAAAAGATGGATTTCCTTAATTTAAAACTGACCAATGAGACAGTGTTCTGAGACCCAACAAGGTGTTATCATACAGCATGGAACCAATAAGTCAGCTCCCTTTTCCATGTATCAAAGCTACTAGGACTCTTACTCAGTTGAGTGAGTGTCATCAAGTTGGCCACTGGTGTTTTGTTTGTTACTGATTTTCTGGGTGACCTATTTCCAACAGTTAAATAAAGTTAATGGTGGTGACACCATATGTTATCTCACCGGGTAGTGGGACATTTGGGTGGTGTTGGTCACTGACTTAGATGACTTTTAAAGTGGATTCTAAGTATTCATGGTGGACTATAATCTATCAGTGGTTATTAACCATGATGGCTACGTTGAACCTCCAGATGCAGGGGCAGTATGTCCCTGACTACTATGTGCAGGGGAGCAATAGCCAGGGAGGGTACTGGCGTTCATCCATTGCTTGTGGGGAAATATTCACAGAATTATTTATTTTCTGGCCGTTATCAATATTCATTTCATGTCATGACTATTACTATCTCTCAGGCTCACCTCCCATACAGGGTTGTTGTAAGGACAAAAGAAGTGGAGGAACCATGCATACCACCCTGAGCTCCTTGGAGGAACTGTGTTATAAAATGTGAATAAATAATAAATAATTTTGCCATGCAGGAGGGGGTGTCAAAAATGTGCCTTGGTTGTCAAAGCTACACCGCAGAGTACAGTAAAAAGTACTTATGCAGTACTTTTTCTGCAGCTTGAATCTGTGTTTCCTCTGTTGTTTTTTCACATCATGCTGTGTTGTGCACACCAAAAATGATCCCTGTTCTGCATTCTAGGGAATCTCTGTAATTCCATATTTTGCCATGTACCCCACTGCAAGAATGACACAGGCAGATTTGGAGAAGGGGGAATAGAAACTGAGGGAAGAACCAGCCAAGAGCCAAGGCATCTTTTGGGTGTGAAGAGCTGTCAGCTTGGGATGTGACCTGTTCAGGAATGTTCAAGCAGTGTGTGTGTGGGAGAGGAATGTTAGGTTGTTTTTGGCTGCTTAGCTGCCCCCCCCCCCAGCTTCTGTGTGCAGTTTCAGGTCCTTAACTGCTTGCTAATTCTGGGTGGGTGGTTGTATGTGTATTATGTCTGTTTTATTCCTGTGGCTATGTCTGCTGACAGCTACAGGCATAAAGCACATATATGCAATCTATAAGGCCATGATTACATTTGATAAAAATGCTTTAAAATGGATTAAAATATTGATTTGGAATAAAAACACATAACACTGCTTTCAGTCCTGTTTTTATTAGGATAATTCCGCAATCCATGAAAAAAATAAAACTGTTCGACTGCTTCTAACAATTGGATAATAACAGAACAATTGATATAGATATTTCCAAGTTGCTGACCCCTTTCCTGACTTTACATAACTCTACATTTTGATCCACATCTCCTCATTGCTGTAAGAGCAAACAAAGCAACATTTCCAAGCTGCTCACCCTCCTCTGCACAAAGGACAGCTGCATTAGCCCATCCCCTAAGATTTGCAAGCATTGCAGTAAGATGCATTTGACGGGGGATTTGATGCAGAGACATGAACATGAGAGTAGGAAATACAAGACAAGTTTTTTTTATCAGGCATTGGAAGTGGAGGATGAGTCTCCCCTCCCTCCTATTTGTTTGTGAAACAGCCAGTCTAAAGATTTCCACATTAATGTTACTGGAGTTGATCATGCAGGTTTCAGTGTCAGCGTCAATAAGCTGTGGCTGAATGATCTTGGTGAATTTCCAAAATCGGGCAAGTTCACATATGTATTTGCCCTTGGTGTAATTGTTGTTGACTATGTGCTGACATCTGAGTTCTTGAAATTCCATGTGATTGAATTTTATATCTGGGTTAATAACATCAGTGATCATCTCCCCCTTGTTGTGCACCTCAGTCTGCATATACTTGCTCCCAGGGTTACAGAATGGGATAATATATCTCAGGTTAAATTCTAGCAGTTGATGGGGAATAATCCATAAAATGAAATTATTAAAGACATCATAATGGGTGAGGAGGCGGTGGCCTGAATTAGATTCTATGAAATTCTCTCCAATTGTCTGCTCGTGGAGTTAAAGTGACTCAGGGCACAGTTCTATGCTGAGTTAGGCCGGCATAAGAAAAGCCAGCAAAGTTTGGCCAGCACACGGGCCACCGCAAAGTATGTTTGGACCACTCTCAGAGTCAGAGAGGCCAGCACACACATGTGAGCCATCCTCCCTAACTACGGGAGTAGTCCAAACACACTTTATGGTGGCCCTTGTGTTGGCCAAACCTTGCTGGCTTAGTTTATGCTGGCCTAACTCCAGTTTAGGATTGTGCTCTCAGCCAGTCAACCAGGGTTTAGGGACCACAATAGATTGGTTTGCTCAAGAATGTAGGGAAGTCAAGGTGCAAATCTGAGAAGCATATAGTGGATTCAGAAGTTCCAATGATTTCATGTACTTGAGTAAATACTCAGCATTAAAAAAGTGCTGGCCAATTAATGTTAGATAAGAAGCTCAAGTTTTATCAACCTGAATGGGAGAAATTACTCCAGGCAATTTCCTTTTTTGAGCCTTTTTTATTTTTGTTGTAGGCTGTGATGGGGGTGATCTGATGGGAATGATCTGATGGGGATGATGTGGCCCGAATCCTTCCCTGTGTGTCTGGGTTGCAATACTATGAGGAGATACTTTTGGACAGAAGCTGTCTACAGGAGGACCTTCCTGATTTACCTATCCCAGACCCCCCTGTATGGCTTTCGGTGACTACTGAAGAGGATAAACAGTTAATTGGCCATTTAAAATTGGGAAAGTCCCCTGTTTCGGACGCAATACCCCCGGGGTTGCTCAAAAGTAATTAAATCCTGTTTTGTGGGCACAGTTTCTTGTGCTGCCTTTTTTCCCCAAACATTAACAGCACGGGATATATGCTCAAAGATGGGGGCTCACTGCTGTTATTGTACCAATCTTTAAAATGGGCAAACCTGAGTCCCTGGCCAGCTACAGGCCGATTAGTTTACTGTTGATAGTTGGCAAGACCTTTGCAAGGTATTTATATAATAAGCCCTTGTCCCGGACAACATCCTGTAGAATACTTGGGCCTGAGCAGTACTTGGGCTTGGCTTCCAACAAGGCAAATCCACCATTGAAAACTGCCTGATATTATCATACTATTCATAAGCAAGTGAAAGTATCTAGGTCAAGGTATTTGAAATTAGATAAAATCAGATCTTGACGTTAGAGGCAAATGAACGAAAATTCAAATTCAGGCTACCTATACTAGTCCCAGACTAGGTTTGTTGTCAGTTGCCATTCCCTTGTCCACTTCCAAATTGGAGGGGGCATCACAGCAGTGCTGGAACACAATATGCACTGTTGCAGTCTAGCCATACCCTTTTATGGAGTTCAGGAGGATCAAGTTCTTACCTTTCCTGTGGGCGATCCCAACAGTTGGAAACATATTCAGCCCCTAGGACCTTCCCAAAGGGCGAGCCATATTCATATTATAGAATCAGGGGCTTCCTATGCGGGTGAAAGTATCCTGATAGTCACTTACGCCTTTGAGATAAGGACTGAATTCAGTCACTTGAATTGTGAACATGGAATTTAATTATTTATTTGTAATCAAACTTGCCTTTCTATTCCAGGCATATTCAGTATATGATGAAGAAATTGGTTATTGTCAGGGTCATTCCTTTCTTGCTGCTGTTCTTCTGCTGCATGTGAGTACATTACAAAATTAGCATTCTCAAATAATGATCCAAATCGTTTAAAAGGTTTGTCTTTTCCATCTCTTAATTATTCCCAGTATTGTTTTCCTGTCCTGATATTTACTTGTTGCCACATGTGAGAATAAGTATAATTTACTACTTAAAGTAAATCAATACAGTACTGCATAGGAACCTGGAACGTCAGATCTATGAATCAAGGTAAGCTAGATGTGGTCAAACGTGAGATGTCATGGCTGAACATCGACATCATGGGAGTTAGTGAACTAAAATGGACAGGAATGGGAGAATTTAATTCAGATGACCATTATATCTGCTACTGTGGGCAGGAATCCCTTAGAAGAAATGGAGTAGCCTTCATAGTGAACAAGAGAGTGAGAACAGTAGTACTGGGGTATAACCTCAAAAATGAGAGAATGATTTCAATTCGGATCCAAGGCAAACCTTTCAACATCACAGTAATTCAAGTCTACGCCCCAACCACTGGTGCTGAAGAGGAAGAAGTTGACCGTTTCTATGAAGACCTAGAACAGCTTCTAGAATTAACACCCAAAAAAGATGTCCTTCTCATCATAGGGGATTGGAATGCTAAAGTAGGCAGTCAAGAGGTAATAGGAATAACAGGCAAATTTGGTCTTGGAGTACAAAATGAAGCAGGGCAAAGACTGATAGAGTTTTGTCAGGAGAACACATTAGTCATAGCAAACACGCTTTTCCAGCAACACAAACGGCGACTGTACACATGGACTTCACCAGATAGTCTACATCGAAATCAGATTGATTACATTCTTTGCAGCCAAAGATGGAGAAGTTCTATACAGGGAGTAAAAACAAGACCTGGAGCTGACTGTGGCTCAGATCATCAGCTTCTTATTGCAAAATTCAGGCTTAAACTTAAAAAAGTAGGGAAAACCACTAGGCCCTCCACGTATGACCTAAATCAGATCCCCTACGAATATACAGTGGAGGTGACAAATAGATTTAGGGGCCTAGATTTGGTAGACAGAGTGCCTGAAGGCCTTTGGACGGAGGTCTGTAACATTGTACAGGAGGCAGCAACTAAAACCATCCCAAAGAGAAAGAAATGCAAGAAGGCAAAGTGGCTGTCTGACGAAGCTTTACAAATAGCTGAGGAAAGAAGGGAAGCCCAAAGCAAGGGAGAGAAAGATATACCCAATTGAATGCAGATTTCCAGAGAACAGCAAGGAGAGATAGGAAGGCCTTCCTCAATGAGCAATGCAAAGAAATAGAGGACAACAATAGAATGGGAAAGACTAGAGATCTTTTCAAGAAAATTGGAGATGTCAAAGGACAATTTCGTGCTAAGGTAGGCACAATAAAGGACAAAAATGGCAAGGACCTAACAGAAGCAGATGAGATTAAGAAGAGGTGGCAAGAATACACAGAGGAACTCTATAAGGCCGATCTAAATGTTCCTGATAACCACAATGGTGCAGTCACTGAGCTTGAACCTGACATCCTGGAGTGTGAAGTCAAGTGGGCTTTAGAAAGCCTCACTAACAACAAAGCTAGTGGAGGTGACAGCATTCCAGCTGAGTTACTCAAAATCTTAAAAGATGATGCTGTCCAAGTGCTGCACTCCATATGCCAGCAAATTTGGAAACCCCAGCAGTGGCCACAAGACTGGAAAAGATCAGTTTACATTCCAATCCCAAAGAAGGGCAATGGCAAAGATTGCTCCAACTACCACACCATTGCACTCATTTCACATGCTAGCCAGGTGATGCTCAAAATTCTACAAGCTCGGCTTCAGCAGTATGTGAATCGAGAACTACCAGATGTACAAGCTGGTTTTTGAAGAGGCAGAGGAACTAGAGATCAAATTGCCAACATTTGCTGGATCATGGAGAAAGCAAGAGAGTTTCAGAAAAACATCTACCTCTGCTTCATTGACTATGCTAAAGCCTTTGATTGTGTGGATCACAACAAATTGTGGCAAGTTCTTGAAGAGATGGGAGTACCAGACCACCTGATCTGTCTTCTGAGAAACCTGTATGTGGGTCAGGAAGCAACAGTTAGAACTGGACATGGAACAACCGACTGGTTTAAAATTGGGAAAGGAGTACGACAAGGCTGTATACTGTCACCCTGCTTATTTAACTTATATGCAGAGTACATCATGAGGAAAGCAGGGCTGGATGACTCACAAGGCAGAATCAAGATTGCCGGGAGAAATATCAACAACCTCAGGTTTGTAGACCATACCACTCTAATGGCAGAAAGTGAGGAAGATCTAAAGAACCTTCTGATGAGGGTGAAAGAGGAAAGTGTCAAAATTGGCTTGAAGCTCAACATTAAAAAAACTAAGATCATGGCCACCACTCCCATCACTTCCTGGCAAATAGAAGGGGAAGAAATGGAAGCAGTGACAGACTTTACTTTCCTGGGCTCCAAGATCACCGCAGATGGTGACTGCAGCCATGAAATTAAAAGACGTTTACTTCTTGGGAGAAAAGTTATGGCGAACCTAGACAACTTAATCAAAAGCCGAGACATCACCCTGCCAACAAAGGTTCGTATAGTCAAAGCGATGGTTTTCCCAGTAGCAATGTATGGCTGTGAGAGCTGGACCATACGAATGGCAGAGCGCCGAAGAATAGATGCTTTTGAATTATGGTGTTGGAGAAGACTCTTGAGAGTCCCCTGGACTGCAAGGAGATCCAATCGGTCAATCCTCCAGGAAGTCCAGCCTGATTGCTCCCTGGAAGGAGAAATCCTGAAGCTGAAGCTCCAATACTTTGGCCACCTCATGAGAAGAGAGGACTCTTTAGAAAAGACCGTCATGCTGGGAAAGATGGAAGGCAAAAGGAGAAGGGGGCGGCAGAGGATGAGATGGTTAGATAGTGTCACCAAAGCGATGAACATGAAATTGGGCGAACTCCGGAAGCTAGTGGAGGACAGGGAGGCCTGGCGTGCTGTGGTCCATGGGGTCGCGAAGAGTCGGACACGACTTAGCGATTGAACAACAAAAGTAAATCAGGACTGGCATGATTAATTTAGGTACTTCTAGCACCTTTCTAAGGGAGGTGGTGGTGCTGCGGGTTAAACTGCTGAGCTGTTGAGCTTTCTAACAGAAAGTTTGAAAGTTTGAGACCATGCAACGGAGTGAGCTCCTGTCGTTTGTCCCAGTTCCTAACAACCTAACAGTTTGAAAGCACATCAATCAATCAATCAATCAGGTACTTATATACCGCTTTTCAACGCGAAGTTCACAAAGCGGTTTACAGGCAAATAGTAATAATAATAAAGTTAAATGGCTCCCTGTCCCAAAAGGGCTCACAATCTAAAAAAAAAAAAGGCAGACCGCCAGCAACAGCCACTAGAAAGACTGTGCAGGGGTGAAGAGGGACAGTTACTCTCCCCCTGCTAAATATAAGAGGAGCACCACATAAAAATGCGAGTAGATAAATAGGTACTACTTCAGTGGGAAGGTAAACAATGTTCTGTGCGCCTTAGCGTATAGTCATGCTGGCCACATGACCACGGAAACTGTCTTCGGACAAACACCAACTCCAGCTTAGAAACAGATGAGCACTGGAGTCGGTCATGACTAGACCATTCGGTCATGGGGAAGCCTTTACGTTTAGCACCTCTCTCTTTGTTTAGTATGTTGCAATCATGATAGCCTTTTATTTAGGGTTGGGAGTCCATTTCAAGAGGAGTAGATGTAAATCAATTCCATTCATGCCCAGAAACTAATTGCATCCAGAAATCATTGTATATAAGAAGTAGCCTGAGACCAGTTCTGTTCTCTAGAACATTTCCGAGTCACAAAGCTCCATATAACTTGTGTCTCCCTCATCTCCATTAGGGAGAAAAGTTATCACAATCTGATGTTATTCGGTATGTTTAATTTTAGGTGATTTTAAGTAATAGTTTTCATTTGGTTTTTCAACTGCTTGTTGGAGGCACGGAAAAATGTATTATATTACCTTCCCCTAGCCAGATCGAACATTCTCATTTAGTTTGTGTTGTATAAAGACACACACAGTTATTTTCACACAATAGGGCAAATCACAGTTTAGTAACCATTCATATTTGTGAACATTTGTGAATGACAGAAAATAAAAACTGTTTCCAAGAATTATATATTGGCTTGCTGGAGTGTTTTGGGAGGGTTGAGGTTGGGGGACATGTGCATTTTTGTATTGCCTCTTAGCAATTGTCATTCAGGGGCTGGGCAAGGAAGGCTGCATGTTGCCTAGGATCTTTCAATAGCAGGGGTAAAGCAAAAGCTACAGATGGCCAGGCAAAATAGTCAAGCATTTCTCTGGTAGATCTCATTAGAGCGGGCAAGCAAACAGCCATCCAGAAATAACATCTGCTAAATACATAGATGCTTTTGAATTATGGTGTTGGAGAAAACTTGAGAATCCCTTAGACTTCAAGGAGACCAAATAGGGCGATCCTACCGGAAGTCAAGCCTGATTGCTCCCTGGAAGGATGAATACTGAAGCTAAAGCTCAAATACTTTGGCCACCTCATGAGAAGAGAGGACTCTTTAGAAAAGACCCTCATGCTGGGAAAGATTGAAGGCAAAAGGAGAAGGGGGTGGCAGAAGATGAGATGGTTAGATAGTGTCACTGAAGCAATGAGCATGAAATTGGGCAAACTCTGGAAACTAGTGGAGGAGAGGGAGGCCTGGCGTGCTGTGGTCCATGGGGTCATGAAGAGTCAGACACGACTTAGCAACTAAACAACAACAAATACATAGAAGAATCAATTACATTTTAAAAGCCAAGGGAACGCACATCTGAGCAATCGAAAAAATAGCACGAGGAAAAGGGTGGCTTGTTCTAATGGTAATAAAATTGCATAGTTGAATAAAAAAGAGGAGGTCAGTCCAAGTCAAGGGAGGTATCTAAGGATGCAAATTATGGGCTCTTGACATTCCTATATTATGGGCTCTTGACATTCCTGTGGCCTCTGGTTTTTGATGTGGGAGATTTCTAATCTAAGTGTAAGGCATTACCGGAACTCAGATGAAGGCCTCACTTCAATACTCGATCTCCATGTAGATGCCTGAAGAACAAGCATTCTGTGTGCTGGTGAAGATAATGTATGACTATGGCCTACGTGACCTCTATAAAAACAACTTAGAAGATCTTCGCAGCAAATTTTACCAGCTGGAGAAACTTATACAGGTAAGGTCAAGATCAGAGATTCAACATTTTCTTGATAAAAAGGTAGTTTAAAGTGGGGATGGGGAGTGATGAGGGAAATAAGAAACGTTTACTACTATATGAGCGCATGTACTAAAGGAGCTGTGGAACTCTCAGTTGCCTCATTTCCCACGTCACCAGTTTTCTCTGTGAGGGATCTGTGCAGTGTATGGACTGGTCCCATAACTGTGTGGCATTGCATCTGTTGTGCAATGCTGCCTCGGTATGTTTGGCAATGACATCATTGCCAAGCATTTGCATTGTAGCGAAGAATTAGGCACCTTAGAGCAGTGGTTCCCAAACTCTTCCCTGGAGTTGGGAGCTATCTAATTCCTTGTGGGGGTAGGACAAAGGCAGCAACTCAATCCCCAGGATAGCTCTGCTGCCAGGCAAAGAGGGGGGCTTTCTAGCTTACCTGAAGGTGTAGCACCAGCCTCCTGGGGATGTGGGGAGCCTTTGCAGGGCTCCCCAAGCCTGGAAATAAAATTGCGACCAGAAGCCCTGCAGAGGCATCCGTGGGGCTCCCTGCACCCCCAGGAGGCCAGCTTTACTTTCAGGTAAGCTGGAAAGCCCTGCTCTTTGCCCAGCGGCAGCACAATCCTAGGGATCGTGTTGCTTCCATTCCCCTCCCCCCTCCCCTTAAGGGGCCATTTATTTCACACACATTATGTATGTATGTATGTATGTATGTATGTATTTATTTATTTATTTATTTATTTATTTGAAGAATTTATACCCCGCTTTTCCCATGCCGAAGCAATGCCCAAGGCGGCTTACAGAGAGCAAACAAAATACAATGTAACCACAATCAATCAATCACTAATAAAACACAAACAGCAACAACAGCAACATTAAACAGAGTGTACAAGAATCAACAGCATCATTGCGTTAGTTTCCTTAGGACAGTGGTTCCCAAACTATGTATTGGGACCGACCAGTGGGTTCCCACCTGATTTTTGGTGGATCATGACACTGGCAAGCTAATAGCTGACAAGGAAAATGTATCTAGCCCTATGGAAAGTGAAACTGAGCCACATGGGCATGTTTACTCATGAGTACGCAACTGTGCCACAGTCCACTACAAAGGAGAATGCTAAGGCCACCAAAATAGTCCTAATCAAACAAATGTGGAGCTCAACAAACATTCCAGAAGACTGTTCCAGAAGGCAGCCCCCTCTAATAATGAAAAGAATTAAAACAGAGGCTAAGTGGGTCCTAGTGCTAAAACTTTTGGGAACCACTGCTTTAAGAGATTCTGTGTCCACATTAGTTTATACCAAGGATTGTTTCTATACATCTTGGTTGAAATGCAGTCATAGAATTCAAGGCATTTGGAAATAGAGTATTATGATGTAAGACATCTAGTTTGGTATTTATATATTAGAATAGAAGTAGTATTACAGCTTTCTCTTTTATCTCATTCTCCAGGAGCAGCTGCCTGATTTGTATAGCCATTTTTTGGAACAGAACCTTGAAGCTCATATGTACGCATCCCAGTGGTTTCTCACCCTCTTTACTGCCAAGTTCCCACTCTGCATGGTCTTCCACATAATTGATTTACTTCTCTGTGAGGTAAAAAAAAAACCCACTTTCAGTCAGAAGAGTTTAGCTTTACATGAAATGAATTGCCTCTTTCTCTGCGTTTGCCTTTGTTATTGGGCCACAGGGAAGACTGTTTCCAATGAAAAAGGGAATTATAAATCTTTAAATACTGGTTTTGTTTATCTCCAAGTGATATCTTAAAAACAAGTGTTCATAGCAAACGTAATCTGTAAATTCTTCTTTGGAATAATAAACAACTTATGGTATATTTCAGAACACATACTACATGTACTTTGAACAACGAAGGGTCACTTCACAGTTTGCATTTTCGGTGTACACCTAAAAATGCAGAATATGGTCCAAATGTCCATATGGTAAATCACTTGTATCAGATAGGTAAACTAATTGGGAATGGCTCTGCCTTGCTGCAAACCTTCATTGATTACTAACATTGTGGGACTGGAAAGAACAATAATAATACAGTAGCAGTAAAACTGGAAAAGTTAAGAACATTTATAGGTTTGTTTTAGCTGGTTTTTCTTGTGTATTAAGAAGCGTGGCTAGTTATTTAAAAATATATGACGCTCTTCAGTTAGAAAAATGTTATAAAATAACTACCCAGGTGGATAAAAACAGCAATGTTTAAGCAACCCATGGAATACGTTCAGTTAGAGTTTAATTTGTCCAGTTCTTTCTAGTCTTGGCACCTGAAAGACATAGCAATTTCCAAAATCACTTTTCCTGTGGTTAGAACAGGGGTCTCCAAACCTTTTGACATGAGGGCCGCATCATCTGGTGACCTTAGTATAAGTGGAGGGAGAGGCTCTGGAATAGAACCCCAGCAGATACCAAGGTTGCACTTTATTATCCCTCTTCAGCAGGTTGGTGTGGGTTGGCCCCACCACCTGCCAAGGGCTGGATAAAAATCTTCTGGGGGGCCGGATTTGGCCCTCAGGTTTGAAGACCCCTGGAATAGATCAGTAGAGTGGTTGCTGTTCATTTTACAATTTATAGGTCACCCTTATGCCCAGAACAGGATTTATAAGGCAGCATACAAAGAACAAGTACACCCAAAATCCATGAGTGCTGTACAATAAAATAGTCACAACAAAATTTTGGTGGTGCTAATGTCAGAGCATAAAATCAGAAGCAAAAATATAACAATTCCAGGCCTAAATTTGGAGGGCAACTTAATGAATATTGAAGATAATTCTAGACTTCGCTAAACCTAGAAATGGTAGGCAGAGAAAAGGCAAGATGGGCTTCCCAGGGTAGAGTTCCACAGTTGAAGTGCTGCAGCTGTCTCATGTTACTGTCAGCAGCACTGAAGGGATCAAAACATGGAGCAGAGTCTCCCCCAAAACTTATTGGTGGGTGGGAGCAGGTGGCCCATTAAATACCTTGGTCCTAACCATTAGGGCTTTAAATGTGGTAACTAGAATTTTGAACTAAGTTTGGAAATGGATCAGGGGTCAGTGAAGATCAAATACCATCAGACTAACATGCTCCCCCAAATAGGGCATCTCATTGAGCATCTCTAGCCTTGAAATTCTGTACCAGCTACAGTTTTCTGAACATTTTTCAAAGGCATATGCCTTGTAGAATATATATGACCTAATCTGCATATTATGCAATGTGCAGTGCTAAGTTAAGGCAGCAGAATTCTGGAATTCTGGATATAGTGAGTTTGAACACATTCCTATGTGGATGACATCTTAATCTGATCTGGGTCCTGGGAGCAGAAGCAGTGTGATGACCGGCAATGAGCGTCTTCAAAACTATGGCTTTGTGATTAATTGGAGAAGAGCTCAGGTTGTGGAGCACCTTGAGGTGAAACTGAACAGAAACCTTTTCTGGATGTGGTTGTCAAAAGAACTGGCAGCTGAAGAACTTGGATCTGATCCAACAGGTACAAGCAATGGATAGAGCACAGCACATGTTGCTGGCCTGGCTGCAGTGTGTGCTAAGACACAGCGAGCTGGCCATGGTATCACACATGTTGCCTGTGAGGGTGCTTCTGCCACAAGAACAGGCAATTGGGAGATGTCACTACAGGATTCTTTTTGTATTTTTGACTGGATGAAGGGTGATTTTAGCATTTGTATGGATTTTAGCCAGAGGCGTACCAGGGTGAAACTGTCACGACGTTGCAGGGTATGGCTTCTGTCCGCCATGTCAGCAAACATGGCAGGCAGAAGCCAAGCCTCAGCCTCCTTGTCTTGCCTGAGCACTTTTGCCCGAGTAGTGGCCAGGAGACGCCACGCGCCTCCCTAGTTTGCAGAGCCAGTGGGCGCGCGGCGTCTCCTGCCTACCGCTCAGGCAGTTTTGCCCGAGTGGCGGACAGGAGACGACAATGCCTCCCCAGTTCACAGAGCCGGGGAGGCACAGCGTCTCCTGGTCACCACTTGGGCAAAACCCAAGGCGCGGCCGAGGGAAGGCGTGCACCTCCCCGGCTCTGTGAGCCGGGGGGGCGCATGGCTTCCCTTGGCCGTGGCTCAGGTGTCTTCTTGGGCACTGCGTGGGAGGGCTAAGGCACCCATGGCTTTTGCCACCCCATGCAACACCCTAGATACGCCACTGATTTTAGCATTTAAATACCTTGTTTATAAATAAACATTTGTTTTGGATTTAAATGGTGATAGTGAAGAGAGATGCCAAGATGGTTCATTTCTGCCAGATTTCTTCAGATTCAACACTGTCCAAAGCTTCAGTATTGCTGCCGTTGATCACAGAGCAACTGAGCTCTTTACTAAGGGTGCAATCCTAATCTTTAGTTAGGCCAGCATAAACTAAGCCAGCAAATTTTGGTCAGCACAAGGGACACCGTAATGCATGTCCACTCTCGGAGTCAGTGAGCCATCCTTCCTGACTCTGAGAGTAATCCAAACATGCTTTATGGTGGCCCTTGTGCTGGCCAAACTTTGCTGGCTTAGTTTATGCTGGCCAAACTCCAGTTTAGGATTGCACTCTAAAGAAGGCTAAATTGTTTGTTAGCTTCTAAACATAAAGATAAAGCCCAAGGGAAGCCCAAGCCCAAGGGAAAAATATTCAAAAACCAAAGACAGTACAACACAGGAATCAGCGCTTTCATCTCAGCACTATCACAGGTAGCAGTGGATCCTCTCTGCCAGTTATTGCAGCATACATTGTTATCAAGGTTTCCCATTGCTCCCAAAGGTCACAATGGATCAGGTTTGCTTGACCATTCAGTCTGACCTTGCCTGTATGTACTGGAGATCAGAGCATCAGAGCAGCCTGTCCTTTGCAGTGAGTTGTCTAAGGTGATGTCTGTACCTCCTAGGAGCAACAGTTGCTCAAGACCATCCTTGCTATCCTATCTTATTCAGTGTCTCATACATCTTAGTCTCCTCATTGTCCTGTTTGTGAACAGGGAGGCTGGCAATATGATGGTTCAGTTGTTCATCATCTCTAGAATGGCATGGACATTCTCTGTTGTGCTGCCATCTTCAATCTTGATCTCTGCCTTGAACCTGTGGATACCGTCTCTATGTCTTGTTCGCTTTTCTGCTGGAACTGATTGAGGCATTTTCTAGAATCCCATTGGAATCAATTTTACTAGAACAATTACCATATATAATCATGTATAAGTCGAGAAATTTATGCCTAAAAATTGACTAGAAAAACCTGGCTGTGACGTATATTCGGGGGAACACAGTAAATACCTTAAAACCACACAATGGGTGGATGGCTGAGCTGTTCTGAGTACGTTTGTAAGCCAGGGAGCTGCAGAGCCTTCTGAGCATGCTCAGAAGCAGCTGAGGAAAATGAATGGAGTCCTATGGAAAGTGAAACTGAGCCACACTGCATGTTTACTCATGAGTAGGCAGCCATGCCATGGTGCATTTGAAAGGGCAGGCCGAGAGGAATGATCTGATGAACCCATGCCCCCAAAACACTCAAGAAGCAAGTTCCTCCCTCTAAGCTGAAAAGTACTGTATTGTACCTTATGGAAAGTGAAACGAAGCTACAGGATTGTGTTTACTCGTGAGTATGCAAGTGGTTACTGCAACACGTGAGCTGAATTCAGCAGGGCTCTTCAACCTCTATGTGTGAGCATTATGCATTCCCGTGTGAAAGGTAAATGGGCTGCTTGGAAAACAGGGTCTTTTTAGGATGAGCTTTCCGACCATGTGCTCTCTTTTGTTCCAAATGGCTGTGCTGCTGAGGTACTGTGCAAACTATTGGGGGGGAAATGGGCTCTTTTATTACTCCTAAGTAGTCCTCCCAGGCAGGTATGCTGCTCTTCTCTCAATGCATATAGGAGAATCTGAGGGAAGAGGAAGCAACACACACACACACACACACACACACACACACACACACACACACACA
>JAJKFI010000126.1:1756400-1860964 GCA_029204185.1 Lerista edwardsae | reverse complement strand
ACACACACACACACACACACACACACACACACACACACACACACACACACTCTCTTTTCTGACTCTTGTAAGAACATAACAAACCAACTTAGGGGGAGGGAGTAATTGTTATAGAAATTGCAGAAGATTACCCCAGGAGATAGGGAATGGTATCAGCAGTGGCCCTTTTCTGTCAGCCAGGAATTACAGGGTTAACCCCGGCACTTTGCCTGCAGCTAGTTCATAACTGCAGCCAGTTGGGGATAATAAGGCCCTTAGGGATAAAAGGAGCTACTGGGAGGTGCAGAGAGGTGGAAAAGGGTTGTGGACAAACAGATGTGATGGGAAATATTTGAGGCTGTTGGGACTGGGATTGTGGTTGGAACTAAGGTTGCTCTTGGAGACTGTGGGGAATTATTGTGGGGCTGCCATGCCCCTGGAGTCACCAACTGGAGGAGGAAGGAAGACCTTTGTGGCTAAGCAGGCAAGCTGACTGCATTTTACCTTCTCATGGGTGGTGCGGTTTAGTAGTGCCTTGTGTAAAACTAAGGTGGTTTTGGATGATAGAAGGAAAGCTAATTAGCCTACTGTGAACATAAGATAGCAGAGAGAGAATTTGGCACAACAGTTATCCCTGCAGAAGCCAGCTCAAGCCTGTAAAGGACTCTGAAAGCAGGTAAAGTGAGATCAACAGAGTGGCATGCATTTCTCTATTCCAGGCAGATACGCCTCAATGTAGCCTTGAACAGTGCCAAAAGGTTTGGGAACAACTGGTTTAATAGTTGCTTGTTATTTTGCTGTTTTATTTTTTCCCTGCACTTCAATAAATAGGTACTGTAAACTGTACAGTTCTTAGGTAACAATTACTAGTATATCATTTGTCAGAATCTGGTGTTGGGTAAAATCAGACAAAATGATCTGATTTTGGCCCCTAGGTCCCTGGGCCGTAGTTTGGAGACCTCTAGTCTAGGAAGGAAGGTCTTTGGAGAGCAATGCAATTGATGGGTGTGTATGGAGGAAAGAGGCAGGAGCAATGTGAGAATCACACTGATTCTCCTACCTTCCCAAGCCCTGTTTGCTCTCCAGGGTCTGAAGTGTAGGGGGAACAAACAGCAATCTGGGAGGCAGTTAGCAACAGAGTACCATACTGTTGCTGTCATATAAAGGTGGGTGGTGGGCTGCTTCAGGCTTTGGCAGGATGGACCCTTGAAAGCTGGTGGATCCTTGTTCAGTCCCTGACTTGGTTGATCTCCGAATCTGTCCATGAATAGAATATTGTGTCTATAGTTCATAAAAATAGCAGATGAAATGATAATACTGTCCATTTTAGATTGCTGGTGGGAATAATACAGTGAAATTTTTCATCTGTATTAAAACGCAAACCCTTCCAGAACACAAAAAACCAGATATCAGTTTGACTCTGTCGAACCGTTGCTTCGGCGACTACGCTGGCTGCCGGTTCCTTTCTGGGCCCAATTCAAAGTGCTAGTTTTGACCTTTACAGCCCTTTATGGCTCGGGTCCGGGGTATTTGAGGGACCGCCTTCTTCCTTATAATCCTACCCGTACTTTTAGATCATCTGGGGGGGGGCTTTTGACTGTGCTGCCACCAGGAGAGGTGAGGGGGATGGCAGCCAGGAATAGGGCCTTCTCGGTGGTGGCCCCCGACTTTGGAATACCCTCCCCTTAGAATTAAGAACTGCTCCCTCTTTGGCAATATTTTGGCAGGGGCTGAAGACCTTTTTATTTCAACAAGCTTTTAATTGTTGACAGGCTGACTGGTTTTTTATACTCTCTTTGTATATTTTAGGATCCACGGGGCTTGTTTTAAATTTTTAATTATTTTAATATTGTTTTTAATCATTGTGTTTAGTTGTTAACTTTGTGATTTTAATGTATTTTTATTGTTGTAAGCCGCCTTGGGTACCTATGGGGCAGAAAGGCGGGATATAAATAAAACCGAACCTACCGGAATGGCCTCCAGTTACTCCTGATGAGGTGACAGAGTTGATAAACACCCTGAAACCCGGGAAAGCCCCGGGCCCCGATGACATCTTAAGCGAAATGCTATCTAGCAACCCCTCTTGGTGGTCAGAGTCTTTAGCTAATCTCTTTACACTAATTAACCAATCAGGCCTCTTTCCTGATTCTTGGTTATCTTCAACCCTCGTCCCCATCTACAAAAAAGGTGACCCCTTTCAACCAGGCAACTACAGGCCAATCAGCCTCCTCTCATTTATTGGGAAGCTGTACTCCAAATACTTGCTCACTAGACTTACATCTTGGGCCCTTTCTAAACCCCTTCCGGGCAAAGAACAAATTGGCTTTCGCCTGGGTGCCTCCACACTTGATCATGCTTTCACACTTTCCTACTTGGCTGAAAAGTACTCAGCTCATTATGGAGCTAAACTATATACCGCCTTTATAGACCTTAGAGGAGCATGTGATTCCATCAATAGGGCCAAGTTGTGGAATAAATTGGCCAACTGGGAGATTGACCCCCGTCTCCTTTTTCTGATCCGGCGCCTTCATACATCTAACTCTTGTCGGGTTCGCCTTAATGGTTCAGGCTCTATGTCTGATGAGATATCCATTAACAAAGGTGTCCGACAAGGCTGTATACTTGCCCCTTCTCTTTTTAATCTATTCCTTGCTGATCTCCCCCTTTTCCTATCTAGCTGCGAAAATTCTTCCCCTTCCCTCAGTGGTGTCCCCCTCCCTATCCTTCTCTATGTGGATGATGCAGTGTTGCTGTCAGTTACAAGAACAGGTCTACGTCATCTCCTGTCTTCCTTTCAAGAATATTGTCTATCCAATGACTTAATAATCAACTCGGAGAAAACCAAAATCCTGGTTTTCTCTAAATCTTGGGCTCCGCTCACTTCGAAGATTGGTAACCTATTATTCCAGCAAGTATAAACCTTCAAATACCTGGGGATCACTTTCCACTATCGCCATAGCTGGCTCCTGCACCGAAAATCAGTACTGTCCTCAGCCTCACTTCATCTAAATGCGATTGCCCAGTTCCATTTCACCAGTGGCAATCAGTATGTCCCTGTGGCCCTCCATATATTTCAAATAAAAATCCTTTCCCAACTGCTATATGGTGCCCCCATTTGGATAGAGGCTGCGAATCAAAATCTTGATAAAGTGGCAGCCTCTTTCCTGAGAAGGATCCTTGGGGTCCCCAATTTAATCAGATTATCCACCCTGATTCTCGAATTAGGAATTCATCTTCCCTCTACCACTGCATGGTCCCTTACCTTTAAGTTCTGGCTTCGCCTGCATTTAAACACACACCCTGACTCTTTATTAAACGATCTATTAAAAGACACTTACCTCTCTAGATGGTTCAAACTTCTTAAATCCAAGCTTTTATCCCTTGACCTATCCCCTGAATCCCTCGCTGACACCAATTTCCATAAAGCCCATCAAATTATTAAATCCAAGCTTCTGGGATCACGAATTCAATCAACTGTACTCCAATCTAAACCCCACTTGTTGCCCCCTTTACTTTGGTCTTCCCCCCTCACTTGGCCGTCCCTCCAATTATTTCCGTAAATTAACCAACCCCAACAAGAGAAGAGCTTTCATGCTTGCGAGACTAAACATCTTCCCCTCAGCTGTTCATTCTGGCAGATTTGCTAACATCCCACGTGACAATAGATTCTGCCTTTTCTGCTCGTTAGAACCAGATACATTGGATCATATACTACTTCGTTGCCCGGCCCACCAACCTTTGCGAGACAAATTCCTTGAACCCCTGCTGTCCTCACTTTCTGCTCCCCTTGTTGACCCCCTTTTGACCCTCTTGAGCGATATTATGGTGACCATCTCTGATTCGGTAGCAGAATTCCTATATGCGGTTTTCAAATCCAAACCCCCCTTCCCTCCTACCACCCCTCCCCTTTCTGGATCTGCTCCTTTATGGTTAACGAGGACGATATAGCTACTGCACTAACTTTTGTTGCTGCTGTTGTTATTTTATTTGTAATGCCAATAAAGGTTTTTTTAAAAATTAAATAAATAAATAATAATACGGGGAGAAAAGTTCTGCTGACGTCTCCCTTATGTACTAGACTATTTTTAAGATAGGAAAACTTTTGCCCATGAAGTGTACCTGCAACCTCAAGTGAAACAGTCTGGAAAGTATTTTACTGCTTCGTTTTTTCCAGGTGTCTGGCAGTGATATTAGGAACTTTTCACGAGAAACTATTCTGAATGGATTTCAGTCAGTTTCTACCTACAGAGCTTGTTTTAGTTAGTGCTAACTAACTGTACTAACTAAAACTTGTAGTAGTAATGTTTTTAGTATTTAATAAGTAATTTCTGTTTTTCTTTTTTTAGGGACTGAATGTAATCTTCAATGTAGCACTTGCTCTCTTAAAGGTAAGCCATGTCTGTGTTTATTCCAATTATGTCCACATACTGCTTTTCAAATCCATGCAAATGATGGATTCAGATAAACTGTACAAGCCCATACTTATACATACTTAAGTTTTGCCTTTGTGGCTCATTGAGCCACTTGGAAAAAACTGGGTGGGAGAAAACCTACTCTTTCCAGATGGTTTTTATTCACCATAGCTGTTTATGAGCTTGCCTGTACAATTCATAGGTCAACTGTATAATAAAAATCAAATATAGAAATAGGAATCAGAAGCTAGTTCTTCAAAATTTACTATAAAATATATAGTGTACTGTTAGCTATTAAACTACTACCTGTTAAAATATTATTATGAATGAGTTTTGGATGGAAATTGGTACATGGATTTTGAAAGAGCATCTGGTCTACCATGAGGCCCTTGGACAGTGGTTTCCAAACTGTGGGTCCAGGACCCACTAAAGGGTGGCGACGCAATTTTTGGCTGGTCATGAAACTGACAAGGCAGATTAGGTCATGTGCATCAAGGTTTAAACAACCTGCTACGTGTGGGGAGGTGAGCACTGCTGCCTATTCACCATTTTAGCTACAGAGACTTGAGCGACGGGTAAAGTGGTTCCCAATGCTAAAAGGTTTGGGAATCACTGCCCTAGGCTATCTGGTGATTTGTGCTCAGTTTAAAGGGGTCTTGACTAGACTTGAAATGGAGCCAAAGTACTTTAGAGAGGAATGTTTGCACCATCTCTTACCCTCTGACTAACAGTTACTCTTGATTGTTAATATATGGATGGTCATAAGGGAAATGTAATATAGTAGAGTGGCCAGTAACACTTCTTGAGGCCATGGACTGAAGGAAACCATTTCTTCTGATTAGGTGACCTCTTTCATGTTACACAACACTGTCACGATTAAGATGTCATAAAGAAAAATCACGGGAAAGTCTATTAATTGTATTGACACAGACTAATTATGTACTAAATAAGTGTGCTAGAGAAACAAATACATGTCTTACAAGATATTAACAGAATGCACATTCTTGTAAGACTTCTAGTAAGGCTCTATCTGATGCAAGCCATGTGGGTAATTTTGACATTTGGTTTGAGAAAAACAGAAACTTGAGGTCATGTGGGCCACAGAGGGAGGGAGGTGGCTTGCTGGGTTTCAAATCAAGGTAAATTTTTAAAAAGAGGGCATCTTGTTTCATGTAGCAATGCTTGCTTTTAGGCACCTTCAAAAATTCAAACAATTCCTTATTAAAGATCAACTCCTACAGAATTCTATTTCTGTTTGAATCTTTAGTTCTATGCCTTCTGCAAATAGTGAAGGTGTTGCCTAAAATCAGAGATACAGAGTCCTGCAACTCGCTTCCAAGTTGGATTTAAGTTCTATCAATCACTGACAGACTCAACTTTGGACCAAGAGACAGTAACTCTTGACTCAGGGCTTGAAGCCATTTTCATGTCCTACCTAATTGCACTCTCTGTCTCTGTCTCTGTCTCTGTCTCTCTGTCTCTCTGTCTCTCTCTCTCTCTCTCTCTCTCTCTGTGTGTGTGTGTGTGTGTGTGTGTGTGTGTGTGTGTGTGGGTCAGTCCTTGCTTAACTGTCTTATTGACTGGTTTCCATATTGCTGCCTTTTCTCTTTTAAAAAGGAAATGAAAGACAAAACATATAATCTGAAGTGAGCAGGTCTCTTAACTCCTCTCCCACTTATATATCTGAACTTTACTCCCCCCCATCTGTTGGCCAATCAGCACCACTTCTCCCTCAGATACTGTCCTTAAGGAAATCTTTTCTTCTATGTCCTCTCTTTCAACTGATCTTCCAGTATAATGGTTCTCAAACCTTTGGGACTTCAAAGCTCTTTCAGCTCTTAACTGTGGTCTCAGGGAGCCCCAGGGCTCCCAGGAGCACACAGTGAGTAACTCTGCTCCAAAATATTTTCACACCTACTAATTCAAAAGTATCAGCAACTCCTGTTAGCAGGTGGAACAGAATATTTATCCCAGTTCATGCATGCCAGACTCTCTATTTGTTACTTTCTAGTACTATTTGTCTTAAATGCCTTTGATTATACTTCGTATTTTTCCATTATCCAAATCCAACTTATATGATTGTCAGTTCCCTTGTTATAACGCAGCGTCCTTTTTCCAGACCTTATCCTACCCTATTAAACGTAAAATTCTTATGGTGTACCCTGGATCAAGATCTGGAAGATCTCTGGCAGTTTTGTTGTAATACAAGTGCTAATGCTCTCAGTTCTCAAAGGCTATCATAACGTATCCTGATTCTAACAGTCTGCTGCTCATGGGTAAATGTGTCTTGGTTCATGGACACATCAGTCTTTGAACTGGACTGATGAAAGAAAAGAGATAGATATATATTGATAACCAATGGACAGCTTTATTGCATATGTTTTCTCAGAAAAATAGTAAGCAATTCTGGACAATTGTATCAAACAATCCCGGCACAGTGATATATTATTCCACAGTGATTTCTACCAACAGATGGGTATGGCACTACACTGATGTTCATTCGAAGTTGATAAAGGGGAGGGTGCCCCAATAGATTTCTCTTCCTCTGATCTCCCAGATTGGCCTTCAGCCAATATTGAAGAAGTTAAGGAGTTAATAATGCAGTTAAAACCGGAGAGAGCAGCTGGTCCAGATGCTATTCCCACTGATATATTAAAATGTGACCTGGTCTGGTGGGTTGCAATTATTGCTCAACTTTTCACGATGATTGATAAAGCAGGGAAAATGCCTGAATCCTGGAAACATGCAATAGTGGTTCCTAATTATAATTTTAAAAAGTCTATTATAATCACAGCCATTGAATTATAAGCCAGTAAATTTGTTATTGGTAGTGAGGAAAGTTTATGGGCAATGTTTACTGAGTAAACTTGCTTCCTGGATTAACAAACAAAAAATCCTTGGCTTCAGAATTCAGTCAGGATTCAGACAAGGCAAATCTGCAATAGACAATTGCATGATTCTATGTATATATAAACAGGTGGGAAAACAGGTTTGTATATAAACAGGAGGGAAAAGCAAACTCCAAACTGTATGCCATTTTCCTAGATCTTAAAGGGAGCCTTCAACTTAGTAGACAGGGATCTTCTTTAGGTCAAGCGGTAAAATCTAGTCAAGTGACTTGGAAGCTATGGTTCTATTAATGCAGGCTAAAATTGCATTAGCCTTCTTTGCAGCTGTATCACACTGCTATCTAATGTTGTGATCCACTGCAACTCCAAGATCCCTCTCACAGAACCAGGGGACATCCTCTAAAGCTGAGTGTTAGGAGAGTTAAAACAAACAAAGAAAATATTGCTTTACCCAGCGTGTAATTAGTATGTGGAACTCCTTGCCACGAGATGTGGTGATGGCATTGGGCCTGGATGCCTTTAAAAGGGGATTGGATAGATCTATGGAGGAAAACTCCTTCACAGGTTACAAGCTATGATGGGTATGTCCAGTCTGAGATTAGGTGGACGCTCATCATGAGGGATGGGTAGGAATTTTTTTCTGTCATCCAAATTGGTCATGGATGGCAGTTTTTTTGCCATGGCAGTTTTTTCCCCAGGCTGGGGAGAGATGGGTGTTATAGGTTACATGAATAAAGTTAAACCCCAACCCCATTCTGATGTCTTCCTTGGGAGTGGTGCAAGAGTAATAGGCTACCTTAGAATGCCAGATGCAGGGGAGTGGGAGCGGGATACAAGTATCTTGTTGTCTTGCATTCCATCTCCCTTACCAGGAGCCCTGTCTGGCAATTCACCTGTCACATTGGAAGGGATTGAAAGGGTTGGGTTTCTGTTGGTGTAACGGGCTGCCTTGCTGCCTGAGCTGGCTGGGTTGATCTTGGATGTTGCACTGGAGGCCCCCCAACTATTGTTAATGGGGGAAGTCGATGTGCATGCTGAGGCCCCAGAGGTAGGTGCAGCTCTGGATTTCATGGCCACTATGACAATCATGGGCCTGTCACCGAAGATCTCAACTCCAACTCACAAGGCTGGACACATGCTGGACCTGGTGTGGCATTCTAAAGTGGCCTATTACCACCACCACCACCACCCCAAGGAAGACACCAGACTGAAGTTAGGGTTTAACTTTATTAACACAAGTATAAATAATGAATTCTACTGAACACTTGTCCGTCTCCCTAGTCTGGGATAGGCAAAAAAACAGCCGCCCATGGCCAATTTGGATGACAGAAAAACTTTCCTACCCAGCCCTCGTGATGAGCAACCAGCTAATCTCAGACTGGACATACTTTTCATTGCTTGTAACCTGCAATGGCATTTTCCTCCATAAATCTGTCCAATCCCCTTCAAAGGCATCCAGGCCAGATGCCATCACCACATCTTGTAGCAAGGAGTTCCACAAACTAATTACACGCTGGGTAAAGCAATATATTATTTTGTTTGTTCTAACAATAATAATAGTAAACTCATCTTGTGCTGCCAGCAATGTTAAAACTGGCAGTGGTTCACCCCCTTCTTAAAAAAAAGAAAAACTCCCTCTGAATCCAACTGTATTGGGAAAGTATCAGGCCTGTCTTGAACATTCCATTTCTTGGCAAAGTGGTTGAGCAGGTGGTGGTGTCTCAGCTTCAGAGAGTTTTGGATGAAGTAAGTTAGTTAGATCCTTTTCAGTCTGGCTTCAGGCCAGCCTTTGGGATAGAGACGGCCTTGGTCACCTTGGTGGATGTCCTACCTGGGGGCTGGATGGAGGGAGTATGTCCTTGCTGGTCCTCTTGGACCTTTCAGCGGCTTTTGACATCATTGACCATGGTGTCCTTCTGGGACGGTTGGCCAAGTTGGAAATTGGCATAGTTGTGCAGTGGTTCCGCTCTTTCTTGGCTGACAGATCCCAGATGGTGATACTGGTGGACTCCTGTTTGGTACCTTGGCCCTTAGGATGTGGGGTGCCGCAGGGTTCTATATTGTTCCTCATGTTATTAAATAATGAAACCACTGAGGGGGATTTAGAGTTGGGTGTCATCAGCATGCTGATGACACTCACCTCTCCTACCCACCAGATACCAGGGTGGCTGTTTTGGTCCTCGAGCATAGCCTGGAGGCAGTTGGGATCTGGATGAGGGCGAACAAGCTTAAATTAAATCTGGATAAGGCAGAGGTCCTTCTGGTTCAGAAATTCACAATGCAGATGCTGG
Organism: Lerista edwardsae; assembly: GCA_029204185.1. Classification (NCBI taxonomy): domain Eukaryota; kingdom Metazoa; phylum Chordata; class Lepidosauria; order Squamata; family Scincidae; genus Lerista; species Lerista edwardsae. The sequence goes on along the minus strand of JAJKFI010000126.1, from coordinate 1,851,433 downwards.
ACTATCATCCTGCTCTGAGTGGGGTTGCGCTCCCCCTGAAAGAGCAGGTTCGCAACTTGGGGGTTATCCTGGACTCACAGTTGCTCCTGGGTACCCAGGTGTTGGCTGTGGCTGGGAGTGCCTTTGCCCAGCTTCCCAAGGGTATGGTGCATCGGCTACGGCTATAGCCACCTCAATCAAAGCTGGCCATGGTGGTCCACACCAGGGTGACATAAAGATTAGATTATTGTAGCGTGCTCTGTGTGGGGCTGCCTTTGAAGATGGTCAGGAAGCTGCAGCTAGTGCAGAATGCGGCTGCTCATGTAGTCACTGGAGGCCAGCAGTTTGACTCAGTTGTACCGCTGCTTTGGTAACTATACTGGCTGCTGTTTTGCTTCTGGGCCCTGTTCAAGGTTCTGGTTTGTTAAACCTTTAAAGCCCTTTACAGCTTGGGTCCAGTGTATTTGAGAGATCGACTTCTCCTGTACTGTCTGGCCTATTCTCTTTGGCCATCTGAGGGGGCCTTGCTGGTTGTGCCAGCTCTGAGAGAGATTAGGGGGATGATGGCCAGGAACAGGGCCTTATTGGTGATGGCGCTGGTACTGTGGAATTCCCTCCCCTTTGAGCTTCTCTCGCTTTTAACCTTTTGTCGAGGCCTGAAAACCTTCTTATTTCAAAGAACTTGTGAAATCGCAGGGTATGATGACTGTAAGGCACACGCTTTTTTTTTACATTTATCTATTGTTTATGATGCTGATTGGCTTTGTTTTATATGCGTATTTTATGTTTTATGTCTTATTTCTGTATTTTTAACTGGTTGTTAGCCACCTTGAGTGCCCTTTGGGGAGAAAGGTGGAGTACAAATCTAATAAATAATAAAATTTAATGTAGAATACAATGAAACGGATTGGAGTGTAATATTTGTACTCTTATCAAACTTTGTGGCCGAAACCCCAGAAAACGAATACAACTGTCATGTAAAAACTGTGGTTTGTGAAAATTGCAATGTTTTAGGAATAATACGATCATGTTATACCAGTCGATGAGGAAATTAATGCAGAATGCAGTGAAATGAATTGGAGTGTAATATCTTCATTCTATCAAAGGTTGTGGGCCAAAAATCAAAAATACAACCGTCATATAAAAATTGCTGCCATAGATAACTTTTAAAGTGGACAGAAGAAAGGGAGGAACAATGCACACCACCATGATCTCCTTGGAAGAAGGGTAGTTTAAAAATGTGAAAAATATAAACGAATGAAATTTTTGTCATCTGAGGGGGAGTGTCCCCAAGTGTCAAATGACCTAGCTATGCCACTGTTTTGGGGGCTGACTGCAGGGTTGACGGCAGCAGGAGGGGGCACCCTGTTGGGGAGGTTGCAAGTCCTCCCCTCATTTTTCACATTTTTAAAAAGCCCATGGGTGCTGCCACTTCTGGAAGTAACATCACTTCCTGTTGTGACATCACTTCCAGGGCATCATTTTCATTATCTACACCAAGAAACTGCATAGAACAGGTCAAGCAATTCAAAAACTTGGGAATCAATTTCCATTATAAGAATTCCTGGGTCTATCATCGGAAAGCTGTAATTAATACCTTCTCAACCAGTCTATCATTAGATTCTACTTTAATAGAGGCAGTAGTTATATGGACTTGAACTTCTGGCATAGATTGCAGCCAAAATGAAAATATTATCAGACCTTTCATCTTGCATCCTAATTGACTGCATAACCAGGCAAGGGTTTTTTTGTTAAAACATCGCATAAAAATACAAAACACCGCCTTTTGGTGTTTATTTTAGTTTCTGGAAAATATCTTTTCCTTTTCCAATTAGAAATAATACTGTGGCTCAGAGGCGTTTCTACAGGGAGGGCAAAGCTCTAAGTTTTGCAAGAAGCCTTATCTTGCAGTGGAAATCACTCCTCTCCTGCACCATTTTAGCCAATCCTCACAGGGAACAGCAACATCTTGGCATTGCTTACTGGCTACAGCAGCAAGGGAGAGGAGGGGTTTACATGACAGGGTCAGGCTTCTTGCAACACTTAGAGCTTTGCCCTCCCTGTAGAAACGCCACTGCTGTGGCTGTATCTGCTGACATTATATCACCTATATAATCTACCTAGTACACTTTAAAGCATTTAAAATTAATAAAAATGAGAATTTGGAGTGAGAATGTGCAATAAAAACACCGCAATTTGCTATTTTAATCAAGAAATTTTGGAAAAAAATCACCAAAATAACCTGTGCATAACAAATAAAGACCCAAGGAGAAGCTTTACAAGCACCTGCTTAGTGACACAATTCTCTCTTTCTCCTCCCTTGGTGAGGAGAATTATTGGAAAATTATTATAGTTTTCCCTTTAGTCATGCTGCATATATACAAGGTGAACATATATGCTTTTGGATTGTGGTTAATATATCCAAGGCTGCAGTCTTATCCACACCTACCTGGGAGTAACCCCATAGACTATAATGGTACTTATTTTTGAGTAGACATGCATATAATTGGCTTGGGTCTAAGTCTCCCAAGGGCACTTGACTTTCTCCCAGGCAGTTTGAAAGTTGCCATGTGACAGTGTGGTTGGGCAATATGTGGCTCATGGCTGATCTGTAGTTTCAGGTTTTTCTATGTGAATAACAGGTTTTGTTAAAAATTGTATGGCTGCAAATTCTCAAGAATTAGACACAATGAAGAAAATAAAAAGAAGCCCAAATAATCTTGTAGCTATTTCTCTCCAGAGATTTTTTTTTTACGCATTCAAAGGTTTAGCAATTTCAGAGAAATAATATTGGGGAAGAAGTGTTTTGATGTTCCCCAGCAAATGTACATTCAAGTAAAATATACAGATATATATTTTATGCATCTCTAGTGTGGTATTCTCAGTGTTGTCCCTCAATAAGTTCCTGCATTAAATCTCCCAAGCAATATTGCCTCTCTTCCCCAGGAAACTTACTTTGTGTATTTAGAGCTGTTGACTATTCAACCAGTGCAGAGTTTCCCACATTCAACAGCCCCAACACTTTCCACCTTAGAAATTGGAATTAGTGCTGCACAAACAGTACAAATGCAGACTGTGCCATTTCAGCATATCCTTCATTAGCACTCTGTGCCTCTCTTCTTCCATCTGCTTTGCATCCATGCAGCAATCTGGGTGGGACTGATGGGTCTCCTCTCCCCCTCCTTTCTTCCCCTCCTTTTCCGCATGCCTAGCCAGGATTGAATCTTGATTTGAAAGCAGATATGAATGAGGTCAGTATTTTGGTTGGCTGCTGCTCTGGCCTCTTCTAAGCATGAGACGCTGGGGCTACGCTGTGTCTGTGGACCTGGGCAGCTGTCGGGCTAATGTAGCTGAACAGTGGATTGGGAGGGGGAGCTTCTCTGTCCAAGAGCTCACTATTGGCTTCTTATTACAGCATTCTCCCCTGAGACTCTCTTCATGCTCATTCACCTACCTCCGCCTCTCCCTTCCCCCCTCCTTTTCTACTCCTTCATTACTGATTCACAGCAAGAGGCGGCAGCAGCAGCCTAGCCACGCTTGTCACGAATCGGGTTTTGCTATGAGCTCATCCTTTTTCTTTTTGCAGCTGTACAACTGGCCTGGGTTTATTGCTCTTATTGCTGCTTTTCTCTGCTTTTGCACACATTCACAGGCAAGCTGGTCCATCGCAGCCTTTTCTCACACTGCATCATGCTCTGCCATTTTTCCTGTTTTCAGACATTTTTAGATCCATGTCGTCTTTGACTTGTGTTTTCAGTGTACTTTGGAATACGGTTGGAGCGACCATCGCCTTTGCTTCTCAGCAGATATGTTCTTCATTTTTTTGAGGCCATATCTGACAGTGTCTCATAGGCAGTAAAAGTAGTGCTGTCTGGGAGGCCTCAAAACAGACTCCCATCATACCCCAGTGCAAAATTGTGGCTTAAGGGGACAGTGCTTCTCAATCTGGATACTTGCTATTTTTTGCTGATGGAAGACGGGGTGCCTTGCCCAACCCCAGCGCCTAAGCTTGCACCACCCATCAAAAAGTCCCAGGATATACAGGATGAGAGAAGTAAGCTTGTGAATGAGTATGCCTGTCGAGTCCTGGAACTTCTGGGAATGGGGCACCGCCTGTTTGTGCCTCGGCTACTTGCGGTGAGATGCTTGTTTTCTTGAAATGGATGCATAGCAAATGTGCCATCCTTCTCACTCCATCTGTCCATTGCATGATTGTATGAAGGTTTCCCTATTTTACGCAGTACATTGAGGAAGTAATGATTCCTGACTGCTTTCCTTCTGGGCAAGAAGGCTGGATTCAATTCCCTTCTGTGTCTGGTGCTGCCACTCCTCTATTGGCCAGTGGTGTCACAGCTGGATCTGGTTTCAAAAGGAATTCTTTAGCCTTCTGGCTTTACTTATTTGGAAGACCAGGGTTGTCATAAGTATGATAGATGAAACAACTGAGTTCTAACTGCAAATGCATTCCAAATGCTATCAGCCTTGATACTAAAATGGGTTCCATCAGTGTTGATCAACAGTGATAGTGAAAAGTAGATGCTTTTTTGTATTTGACAATGAGAGTGTAGCTGGTAGTGAGAGAATAAAGTTAAATTTCATATATGAAATGATTGAAATGTGTTATCTTATCCATTACAACAAAGAACTATGTCACTGTAACCCAAATCCATATTTAACTTGCATTGGTTGATTTGGTGAATCATGAAGCTCTTCAGTGACAGGCAAACAGTACAGGTTTGAGTGACTCAAACTTTTGCTTAAAACTCTTTTAATGCCTCTAAATTTTCATCCTTAGCATCACAGTGCTTCTGCCAAAATGACATCAAAATATTTTGACAGTATGTTCAGCAAAAGTGGGGCCCCAAAACAAAGCATAAACTGCCTGTTTCTATCAGAATGTGTCTATTGGGCTTCTGGGTATTTCAGTTTTCTCATTGTCTAGTTTAAGTCCATCTTGTGTCTGAAATTCAGGATAGGTACCAACCTCTCTCTCTCTCTCTCTCTCTCTCTCTCTTTTCTTTTTTGGCCCTGGAGATGGGTTGTTGCCCTGATGTTGCTAAATGGAAGTATACCTCTGTGTTTTGTCTGCCCTGAAATATCTGTGCATCTATTGTCTGTGGGTGGATCTGCGAGGTTCCATTTCATTGTTAGATTGAAAGATTCATCCTTCATGTTGGTTTAGCAATATGTGATCCTAGGGCTCCTTGGCACCAAGTTGCTTAAGTCCAAGTTAGTTTACAACTATGTAAACATAGTTACAACTGAACCATCTTGTTGCTTTCAGTGCCTGAAGGCAAGAAGTTGTCTTGTTTGTTTGTTTGTTTGTTTGTTTGTTTGTTTGTTTACTTACTTACTTATTTACTTACTTACTTACTTACTTACTTACTTACTTACTTACTTACTGTATTTTTATCCCACCTTGCTGCCAAACTGAAAGGGACCCAAGGAGGCTAACAATTTAAAAAACATAAAACAAATACAATTACAGTAAAACAATACCGATTTACCGAATATAGTAATACTATTACTGATTTAGTTGCGGAATTCCTGGTGGCCATTAACAAAAAACGTAATCTACTTCGAGTAAGAAACTCGAACCAGGTCAAGGGGTGATTCGAATTTTGTTGATGCTGCTTTATGATTTATTCTGTGTTTTTAACTTGTATTAATGCCAATAAAGGTATACAAAACAAAAAATTAAAACAAAGCAAACACCCTGGACCCCAATATTAAAATACAGCTCAATAAAATGTTAATTACATGCCTTGTAGATCTGAGAGTCGCTTTCCAAACAAAAATATGGCAATTTAAATTGCCATACAAGTGGCAATGTACTTTTGATGTACATTTGCAACTGGAGCTGAGATGGAGAAATTTTAAGACAGTACAGTATTTATAAGGAAATCAAGATAAATAAAATTTAGATGCCCTATATACAATTTCATGTAATATTCATTTTGGAAGCAAAGGAGCAGGAGTTCCAAGGGTGCTTGGGTCAAAGACCCATATTCTTTTCTGTTCTCTTGGAACAGTTGGATGGGATGACGCCCTTCATCCCAGCAGTGACATAAAAGAAGCATGCCATACATGGTCAAATTTTGTTTTTCTGATTTCACATGGTAGAGGGCTAGGGGGCCCTTGACATTGAGGGCTCAGACCTAACTTGCGATGGAACAGGCAGGCTAGCAGGCCTATGCCATATCCAGAGCAAGTTGGGACCAGTCAGGAGCCTCACTAGGGCAAGGGCATGTTTATGCCCTTACTCCGGGGTAGGCGCCAGCTGCCTCAGTGGGTTCCTTGCATCTGCTCCTGCTATTTAGCAGGCACAAAGCCGAGGACTTTGCATGGCCCAAATTGGGACTGCGCAGCCTGGGGACAGGAGTTTGGATGCAGCCTAACGGCCACATCCCAGGTCCACCCCCTTCCCAGAGCCAGCATGCCTCCTGGCCTGCTCACCCCACACCCAGAAACACCCTCCCGCCCTCCCTTGCACCACCCGGGACCGCTCCTGTGCCAGCTGAACTTGGCTGGTGCAGGAGCGGTGCAGCACCAGCTTCTGCCAACACTGTGGGGCCGATGCTGCTGCCAGTGTCAGCCCTGCAGGTGCAGAGCTGGCGCAGGCATCCTGGACAGCGCTCTTGTGCCAGTGCTGTGTGCGCAGGGCCGACACAAGCGGCTTACGTCATTCCTTAGGGCACACCTTGGATTGCGCCCTGAGAATGGATAGTAAAGCTTACTTCTGAGTTAAATTTAAACATTTTTAAATTTTTAGCAAAAGTGACTTCAATGTCATGCAAATTGTACTAGTTGTAATTGGAGGTCCTCTGTGTGTGTGTGTGTGTGGGGGGGGGGTTTCCTGGCCCAGGTTCCTGCTTATGTGGGACACCTTTGCACCTGATATCTTGCTGATGAGGCTTGTGTTAGATATGGAATTAATTTGCATTGATCTGTCTGAAGCTTTCCAGAGCCTTATTTAACAATGTTAGAAAAATAATTCAAAGACTAAGAAACAAAACTATCACCAATGTAATGCTCCTCCTTTTTTTGTTTGCCAATGTCTAGCTTGTCAGGCTTTGTAAGAATTCCTTCCCTGATGTAGAAGAATAAGTACTCTCATATGTACTCATATGTTGGTCTCTCTGTGATTGTCTCTGAATATCCTCTCACTTTCAGATAATAATTTTTTTTCCAGGAAATGGCAGTTCTCACATAAATTATGTTTGGAATATATACAACAGTTGATAAATTCAAGACACAATGGAGCCAGTGTGACTCTGTGCTTGCAGTGATTTAATTTTAATTCAAAAACCTTTATTGGCATAAATAACAGAAAGAATACAGGTTTGGCTTACAATCATCATCTACCCATCATTTCCACAGTCAATTGTACTTACAGTAGTTCTCCAATGTGTTCCATTGCAGACCTCCAAGGAGGATCTTTTACAAGCCGATTTTGAAGGTGCTTTGAAGTTCTTTAGGGTACAACTGCCGAAGCGGTACAGAGCTGAAGAGAATGCCAGAAGGCTTATGGAACAGGCTTGCAATGTTAAGGTAAAAATGGTCATGTCTGCCTCCATAAGGTGGAGTTAAGCTGAAGGAAAACAACCTGAAGAATCATGGCAAAGTTTTCTTAATTTTCACCAAGCTAAGACTTTCTCTTATTATCTCCTCTACTTCCCCCCACCCCCAATCTACTTTGAATAATAAACTGTTAGAATTTAGAAACCGGTTTGTGGTAAGCCTGGATCTACAATGATCCTCACTTGCTGGAATTTATTCCATCCGACTGTACATAAGCCCTGCAATTGTTTGTGTGTCTGCAGTAGCATCAGGCAGAGAGACAAGTGAAGGACCAAAGTGATAAGGGTCTAGTGACCCACTTTTTTATATATTTTTTTGTATTACCAGGTACAAACTGGGACAGAGTCCCTATAGCTTTAACCATTGTATAGAAGAGGAAATTTGGATAGGAGCCACTTTTGAAACCCTTCCATGATGAGCGGCACCTGCCCAAATTCCCTCTTCTATACAGTCGTTAAAGGTATAGGCACTCTTGCCCAGTTTGTATATGGTGACCCTAGCTATTACCCTGGAAGCCCTACTTGGCTTAGGACCTAAGAATTGCAACGATTGCCTCCCCCAATATGAGTTTGTCTGGCCAATAAGATTTTTTAAGAGAGTTGTTCGTGTGGGTTATGCTGTATAGGTTGAGATACTATGGGTTGAGACTATGAGCCATGAGAAGGCGGGTTCTGTGGTTGACCCTATCCTGTGGAATTTCCTACCTTATGACATGCTGCAAGCTCTTTGCTGATAATCTTTTAATGGCTTGTGAAATCCTTTTTTCCAGCAAGTTTCTGTTGGCCTGCTCTGATACTGTATGGTGTTACGTTTACTGTCTTTCACTTGTATTGGTGTTCTGTGAGGGTTTGTGACTGTTTGCTGCTGTTAGTGGTTTAATTTATTGTTTTTATGCTTTTAAGTTCTTATTGTAAGCTGCACTGAGTCTTAAGAGAAAAGTGGAGTATAGCTGAATAGAAATGCTTGCTTATTAGCTGCTATGTCATGGAAGGTAGTAAAATGTCACACTTGCATAAAGTTAGATCTATAGCTACAGCATTTTCGTGCTTGTGATTTTGTTATCATAGTAGTTCTCTTTGTGATGTGTATAATGCTGCAGTGTAATCACTTTGGGACTCAGAGACAGTCTTGTCCTTCCCAGCATCAGGGAGTAGGAAGGAGTTTGGTTCTCAGAATAAGGATTTATTTTTGTACAGAAGCAAAGAGCCTACACCTACAGGAGAGGCAGAAATTTCTGGTTGTTGTGTATCTTCTCCCATCTGTAGGCATTGTCATGTTGTCTTTTATTGCATACAAGTTGGAGGGATCGGTGGTTCAGCAGACCTAGGAGCAGTTAAGACGGTCTATTTTTCATGGGACTGTGCTTCCCCTTGTTTTGCAGGTCAGGAGCTCTGGATTTAATGCTGCTCCAGGATGTTCAGGTGGTGGTGTCAAGCAATGCCTAGGTTTATGTTTTATTGCTTTAGGTTAGTACACTTGCCTGGGTAGAAAGGTTTGGCCACCATAGTTCCTGTTCTGGTAACATTGATATTACACTAGTATCATGCGCCCTACATGGGCCTCTTACAAAATATCTGGAAACTACAACTGATCCAGAATCTAGCAAAGAGGGTGCTAACTGGGGTATACCACACTGAGTGCTGCTGTTCTGGTTTTGGCATCCACTTCACTGGCTCCTAGTTGGTTTCTTAATTGAATGCAATCTGCTGGTTTTGACCTTTTAAATATACTACTATAAATGATATAGAAATTACCTGAAGGACAATCTTATTCCTTAAGACCCTCCCTCCCTCCTTGCATTGTCTTCTAAGGCCTTGCTTTATATCCCACCCACCCACCCATGCATGCACAAGACAGAACCGTCTGTTAGCACACACTTCATTGAACACCCTTCCAAGGGAGGCCCTTCTGGATTCATCATTTGGATGAATTCAGTAGAGTTCAGATTATTTCAGAAGGCCTTGGGGGGATTTTCTTTAAGAGCTTAAATGGTATGAAATGGCTTGTTTCTTAAATATTCTAATTGTAAAAATTAGGCAGAGTACAGTATTTTGGCAAAGAGTGTGTCACACAAGTGCCATCTACCAAAACTCAACATGCCCACATTCGGAATCGGAGTCATTACACCAATAATATTCCACCAGTGTTAGCATTTTATGTTTCTCTTCTGAAAGCAAGATTCTCCAAGTCTTCTAATGTCTCGGTGATCTATATTACAAGCATGTATTTGTTCCATCATCAAACACAAGTTGCTCTACTTCCTCCTCTTGTTATTTTTAGTTGGATATTTCCAGCCTATCAAGTACAATTTGGGGTCAAAAAATAATCATTAGCAGGGCGAGTTTCTTTCACCAAAGTGGCAGGCCCAAAAGGCAGTCCAATGCCACTGAGGACAAATGTAAAGTAGAATTCTCAGTGAATGTGAAGTTGGTGTAGGGCAATTAGTACATGAGGATACGTTAGGTAGGCAATATATAACTACAGTACAGGTGTGCCTCAGTATCCACTGACTTGGTGTCCATAGTTTCAGTTATCCACAGATACCTATTAAAAAGATAGGGGAACATTAAACAGAACTCATTTTTACCTTGTTGCAGCAAAACCACTAATGTTCTCCTATCTTTAAAAAAGTGTCCCCAGTATCCACAGTTTCAGTGTCCACAGGAGGTTCCGCAATGGAACCCCAGTGGATACCACGGCATGCCTGTATTTAATTCCAGCAGAAGCTAATCTGGTATGATTGCATGCAAGCTGTTGAAAGTAGTGAATAAATAATCAGCACAGGAGGTGATCATAAGGGGGCATAATTTTAATACTGATTAAATTATTAACCTGTGAAGCCTAGCCTAGAATTTTCAATGTACCTAAAGAACAGTGTCACTTTGCTGTATTTAATTACTGAACATACATTTATTTTCTGAATATGTCCCTCTTATCTTAGGTAGTATATTCCTCTGTTTGCCATTCAGTGATATATCACCTCTCCTTTTATGTCTAATTTCTCTTTTCAGAAAGCTGCTCGTTTTGTGTTACTTTGGCTGTACAGTGACAAGCCTGTTGCTTAGCAACTGCCAAAATAACAAATGGGACCATACCTAGCTATTGAGCTGGAGCAGCTTGCTTGCTTATTTATTTATTTATTCATTCTGCCACCAGAGTTGAACAGATCACTTCACCCTACATATAGAGGCAACGCTGTGAAGCTGTCTTTTTGCTCATCCCCTTTTCAGTGAATCACTTCACGTCTATTTGTCCCATCCCCATCTTTCCTTAATTATTCTAACTGTAAATTTTGAGTGTGAATTGTTTTTGTATTGAAAAGTGAAATTGAAGAAATAATTCTGATAGCCAGACACATGTCTACACAATACTTTGACTGTACATGCAGCCTATTGCCAGAGTACTCTGGTTTCCTCAGCCTCACATTATTGCCTTGTAGACAGCTGAATAAACATTGACTAGAAACAATGGTTCAGGAATACCAAGTTAGGATGCAGCCACACCATCTCATGGGTTTTGTTTTGCTGTAGTATTGCAAAAGATGTGGTGGATTTTCTCTTGGAATGTATGGGTGGTGGTTTCTTTCTTTCAGTCTGTAAGTGTGTTATAAATTTTCAGGCATGAGCTTTATGTTCCGTTAGCCTGGTAGAACTACTGGATATCTTTGCAAGGCATTAATAGGGTCAGGGATGGGGGATTTGGCTAGTGTTTCAGTTGTTCACCCTTTAATGTGCTAAATGCTCTTCCAAAAGATGACAAAAATGAGGTGTGAACAGATATCTTTATAAATGTTTTATATACATGTAGAATTTCTTGTAGTTCTCATCTTAAAGAGCAAATGATTTTTAAGACAGTGGTTCCCAAACTGTGTGCTTTGGCTCCCTGGTGAGCTGTGAAAATCAGCCAGGGAAGCGGCAGAATCCTTGAAAAAAACCTGCTGCCCTATACAATGTATAGGATTTTAGTCCTAATGGGGAGCTGCAGTCAATGGCCCAGTAAGTCAAGGGAAACACCAGTCAAAAAAGCTTGGGAGCCACTGCTTTACAGGACAGAAGGTGAGGGAGCCACAAGTGCTATCTTGAAAGTGCAACTTTGAATATAATTGCCAGCATATGGTGGTTATGTCAAACACTCTGTCTTCACTCAGCTTCTCTGTTCTGCAGACGGAACTGGTAGGACCAATTGGTATAACCACAAGCAATAACTGTCAGTATACTCCCTTCCTTTTCATCCTGACCACAAACGGCAATCCTCAGGCTAATTACTCCAGAGTGGTGTTATGAAAGTCAATCAGGTTGTTGCAAAATTGCTATAGTTCAGATGCATACATTGCCTGCAACGTACTTTGCCTTTTTAGAGTCATCTCTTTGCAATGAATGGTCCTGACCCGATGAGCCTATTTTTTTGGTCAGGATCCAGGGTGTTGAGTTGCTTTTCTGAGTGGGAGAAAGAAATACAGCTGAGGTCATCAATCATCTTCTTCCCCTTTCAGAGAAGAAGGTGGAGGGCCAGCCATCACCCTGCCTCAGGAACCTCTTTCTTACATGCAATGGAAAACTTTACAAAGGGAAAGATGCTGGCAATTGTCCACCATCGTTCTGGATCCTTCTGTCCCTGCTCTCCCAGATGGCACCCTGCAGAATTAGGAGCTAGGTGTATTGGGCTAGGGCCCTTGCCTCTGTTATTGTAGTATCACATATGCACCATTTAGCTATGCAGCTAGGATGTGAACCCAGGCTTCCTTCCCAATTGACAAATTCACTCTTTTCTGATTCCAAGCATTTGGGGCCTCACGCAGATGCTGTGTTAGAAAAAATGAGGTTTACCCCCAACAGAGGAGGAGAAGTGAAAGGCCTGGTAATTCTAATCCTTTTGTACTTCCTTAGCCATACCCATGTTCTGAATCATTGCACAAGAATCATTGGACCCATCCAAAAATATAGCTTCAACTGGTCGTCCTCAAAGAAAAGTATCAGCAGGTTTGATGCTAGATTGTCCCTGTCCCTTTAATAGGGGAAGTCTCCAGTAAACACTTGTCACCACAGATTCCCAACTGGTGGGAGGCCTCACTGTACTTCCTGGGCGTGGAAGAGTCTTCAGTTGCATTTGGGAGAAGTTCTGAGGCATGGGGAGGCTGTGCATGTAGGCCTTAGAAAGCCTTCTGGAGGCCTCCTGAAAACCAGAAATCTTTCAGAGGCTTCCTAAGGCATGGGGAGGCCACATGCTGGAAGACCTGGTTGGGACCCACATTGAGTCAAATTTATGGGCCTCAAACACATGAATAAGGAGGGGCCACATACCTGCAATCCTGCCTTAGATTGTCTGTGGCATTATAGCACTTGATAATGTGCTGTGTGCCAGGTCAGGTTGGCTGATTCCCATGCTTAGAAGGAATGCCCACTGCTACCGATTACCGTTCAATAATCCGTTGGGCCTGAAAACTGTACTGCTGAAGATGGGCAGCAGTGGATGCACCTTCGGCAGCAGTGCCTTTTGAAGTTTCCCAAATATCTTGCTTGCCCTTCTGATTTGTGCCAGGGTGTCTCTAAAACCTGAAAGGGTGCTGCTGCTGAAGGAGGAACATTTGCTTGCTGCCAGTGCTCTCCACCATTGTCCTGTAAGCTTTTGAAGTCTGAATGGTATGGCTTATTGGGAAGCAATGGACACTTTTTCTCCAGCACTGTCTCTCATAGCTAAAGCAGTAGTCAATGATGAGAAGTGTCTGCTACTCAGTTGGTGTACCCAAGCATAACCAGGGGTGGGGGTATGCATATGTGCCATTGGAGGAGGGACCCTTGCAGAACTCTGCCCCAGAGTACTCCATACCTTGGTGCCACCCCAGCCTGTGTGCTGCATCCTGCAGTGGAGTAGTTGTCATGGAGACCTCCTCACATTATTATTCCCTTACCTCAGGGTTGCATTACCCCAGGGCTGGAAAGTTGGTTAGGATTGTGCCCTTGTTAATTCTAAAGACTCCTAGTAGAGAAGCAACTCAAGTAGGAAAAATGTCACTTGCTGGCTTTCCTTTCTCTACTTATTTATAAGTAGAATAATAATTAGAATGCACACAAAACAAAATTGTGTCACTTCTTTTCTTGTCAAACATTCTATATACTGTATGTAAAATGAGGAAATACTCTAGAATTACCACCTTGCCAGCAAAAATTCTGCCTCGGCATTTTCCATTTCTTTGGTCTCCTGAGAAGTTTAGGAGTTTCAGGTTAATTTCATTAACTGCCTAAACTGAAGTTGGGGCAGGCAGGCAAAGGGGCAACCAAGGCACAGCTCAGGAGACGGGCTGTAGGTCATAACTACGGGTGTTTTTTGTTTTTTGTTTAAAACACATTAAAACACAAAACACCCCTTTTGGGGGGGGACGACAAAACACTGCATTTTGGTGTTTAAGGTATTTTCCAGAAATTAAAATAGATTACTTTTCCAATTAGAAATAATCCTGTGGCTGCATTTGCTGATACGTTATCACCTACATAGTACAGTTTTAAAGCATTGAAAATTAATAAAAATGAAAACTTAGAATAATACATTTAATACATTAATACATTTATTTATATACCGCCTTTCTTAATATCACTAGATTTCTCTAATGATTGAACTCAAGGCGGTTTACATAGGCAGACTTTCTCACAAACCCGAAGGTTTTTACAATTTACAGAATGTTCTATCTTCCAAGAACAACACTCCTACAGATCTTTCTTTCTGGATTTAGCCTTCTTTCTTTAGCCACCCGTCTGTTGTCTGCTGGCTGATGAGGCTTCCCTGCTGCCACCAGAGATGCAGCTGATTTCAGCACACTCCTCCTCCCACGAGGCAGCTGAAACTCAGCTTTTAATCAGCCGCAGTTTCCAAGGTCTGCTGCTCGCAGAGACTTCCGGCAGTCCCGAGCTCACGACCTTGAGATCTTCAGGTGTTATCTTCGGGCAAACGGAGGCATTAACCCTCTCGGCTAAATCTTCTGCCCAGAAGAGGAATAAAAACACCGAATCGCTTTCTGCTTTTATTTATTTGAAAAAAGTATATCTGCCCTTTTCACCACTGAAGGGGATTCAAGGTAGCTTACATAAGTTCTTTCAATCAAGAAATCAGCCAAAAAACGAACACCATTTTCAAATCACCCCTAGGCATAACCAAACAATCTCCCAAATCATGTGACGGCATGCTAGTGGGTTCCAAGGTAAGGGGACTGCTAGTGTGCCATGAGTGTGCCATAGGAACCAATTACAAAATGTGAGGCTCCTGTGAGCCCAAAGCTTCCATCCATAGAAGAGACTATGCACTCCATCTCGGCATAGTTCACAGCTCTGGCTTTGCCTCTTTCTAGCTAGCCTCTGCTAGGGACAGGAAATTCTGCTACATTTCTTTCAGCAGTTATGAATGGATCATTTGGACCAATTACACAGAGTGCAGTGGTAAGATAGGGCTGGAGAATTCTGGACTGTTCTAGTTCAGGTGGGGCGTAATATTTTTCCACCCACATGGGAAAAAAGTGAGAAAACAAGCATGTGTCATGAATGAGGAAATGTTTGACACATACCTCTCTCTCATTTGCTAGTTTACTTCGTGTGCAATGTTTTTTGCATGGGGACTGATTCAAAAATACGACTCTGGCAATGCTGGAGGGAAAGGTGAGGTGACACTCACTGCCCTGATCTTCTTCCACTTGGTCTCAATGAGTAGACAGAGGCTTGGAGAGCCAATTGGAACATCTCAGTGGGTGGCAGGCAAGTGTGAGGTGCAGGGTATTCTTCATCAGCTCACTGCTCAACTCACCATTTAAATCAAGTGCTTTAGTCAGCTTCACATATAGGCCAGTCTTCACCCCACCCCTTCATTCTGAAGTGGAATAGTCCTGAATTTTAGCACCTCAGCTTTTACTTCCTCACCTTCTGCAATGAGTACATTGGGTTTCAGTCACTTCTGATACAATACTGACTGGATCCCAATGGCCACAGCAAGACACCCAGAACTAACATATGTACCATGGGCAAAAAAATATCTCTGTGTTTCTGAAAATCTTGTATTATGCATGTTGTCTTTGCCATCTTGATAAGTTTTGAGTTGCAATGAAGCTTTTGCACATCAGTATCATGCAGCCTGTGCAAATGTTTTGAATTTTGTGATGCACATAGTGCTTAAAAATGAAGGAGCAGCATTGTTATTTTAGCAGTATCTGTCATCGTAGCTTTTATTTTATGAGAACTTTCTCAACACACATTTTACAGAATAAAATTAAATGCAAGAGAGTTATTCTGTAAAATACTTAAGAGAATTAAGTATCATTGTTTAGCATTTGGAAAGTTTTACAGTCAATCCGAATTATCCGCTAGGGTTAGGTTCCTGGAAATCATTGTGGATAGAGAATTCGCAGATAATGAACCATTGATCCTATGGGATCAATGGGGTTAGGTGCAAGGGGTACCTTATCTGCCATCAGAAGAATCCAGCAGAGATCCTCAGGAAGCCAGCAGAGTGCAACAGGAAGTGCCTAAAGATCTCTGAATGCTGCGGAGATCTTCCAGAGGCTGCAGGGATCTTCAGAATGGCCCCTGCAACCAGCTCGTACCCCTTAAGCATAGCTGGTGGATGCTTCTGCCTGCCATTTTAAAGGGGTCAGCGCTGGTTGCAGGTGCCATTCTGAAGGTCCTTGCAGCCTTTGGAAGGTCTCTGCATAGTAGATAACGTGAACAGAGGCGCAGATAACAGGAAAGTAATTCTGCCCCTTGTAGATAAGCAAGGTTGCAGATAAAGAGAACTGACTGTATGTGTATTTATTTGATGGACAATAGTAGTTAGTGCTCCTTTATTACTTTTGTCACTGGTAATATGAAATGTTTCAGTGAAAGGAATCTGTCTAAAAGATGCAGCATGCAACAGTGTGTCCACCTCCCACCCGCTACTTGAAGTTCTCCCTTTGCCTTAACCCAATCTTGTTGGCACTGAGTTCAAATCCAACATTCTAATTGCCTGGGTGCAGTCATGGTCCTACCACTGAAGGGGCGGGGGGCAAATGCTGGTGAAGGCAAATACACTCCTCCCGGGCGTAGTGCTGGTGAAGCAGGAGGAGGGCAGCGACAAGGTGGCTCGCCTCTCAGAGAGGCAAGCAGAGTGTGGCCCTCCCTCCGCCCCTCCCTTGCCCCCGTACAGCTCCGAAATGGAGCATGGCGTGGGGGCTTGGCAGAGCGGTGCACGGCGGCAGGGAACCAGTGGAGGGGGCAGTGCTCCCCCTTCTCTGTCCTTGGGTGGCTCATTGGCTGGGTCTGCAACTGTCTGGGTGCCCATTCAGTAACTAGTATTGGGCATGTTCTGTCTTGCTTGCTTTGAACTGGATTAGAAATGCTTTCTTTCCCCCCATTAGAACATTTTCCAAGCCAATTTGAGGCTTAAAAAATGCCAGATCCTGCTGTGAAAACACACTTTCTTCCAGTCTCTCATACTTCAAAATATCCTTTACTTACTAGGTCCCAGTGCAGCAGGCAAGAGGGGCTTTCCCCCCCCCCAATTCCTCCCCTCCCCACCATTATTGTAGTATACTACAGTGCAGCATATCATGTGGAAAAAGCGGTGAGATAGCATGTGGGAGTCACTTTTTTGAATTTTCCATGCTCCCTTTTATCTTTAAGTGCACCAGCACCAAAGGGAAAAGCATATTGGCTCTTCAGCCTTGTTGTCTTTCCAGGGGCTGTTTAAGCCTTCAAGGACATCAGCGGAAAAGACCCCCCCCCCAAAAAAAAAGCCTCTCCCACTCTTGCTTGCTGCCATTACTGTTTCTGCTTGCTGTTGCTGGGAAAGAGGTTAGTAAACAGAAGAGAGACATGTGTTTTTGGAAGATTGGAGATGTGACAGAGTGTTTTGGGAGGCAGACATAGGGAGTACAAGTTAGTGAACTCTCTGATTCGACAAGAATTTGAGGTGATACCCTTGAAGTGATAGCCTCTCCTTTGAGGTGGGTTTTTTGACCCACCAAATGTTTCTCTAAATTTGAACTTAGAGAATGTCACCAACATTACTACCAATAAAGCAAAATTGAGAACAAATGTTTATTTTTCTATTGTAAAATGCTTGGTCAAATTGGAAGCTTGAGATCATAGATGCAATTTTAGAATGAAGAAGGATGGGGGAGAACCACGTCCCTCGTAGCTATTACTGCAAAATCATTGTGGAATGATAATGCAAAGCTGTCACCGTGTTTAATCCAGAGTCAAGGAAGAGGTGATTAGTCATCATATCCTCAGTAAGTTATTCTGCAGAGAAGTGTTCAAAATGTTTAAAAGGGAGTCTGTGCATTGGGCAGGTATGGCTTTCCTGGAAAATGTTACCAACTGCTTACAAAGAACACGTTCTCCCTGTTCTGTATTGTAAAATATTGCTGCTGAGCTGACCGAACTGGATGAGTGGTTATCTAAGTTGCATAGTCCTATATTTGGAGGTTTCACTTCCTTTCCCTGTCAGGCAGCTCCATAGGAAGCAGAGGGCAGAATTATTCTGAACTGCTTTATAGAAAACAGTTGTGCACCGTGATAGAAAGCGGAGCTAGTGAATGTACTGTATTGTTCGTGATTAAATTTGGGAAAGGAGATGAATGCTGTGGCAACTGGCGTCCTAGAGCCAATATGTGCCTTAAAATGCCAGTTTATAATTGGTTCAAGATTGTGAAACTAATTAAAACGTATCTACTCAGTCACAAGTTAAGGACATTTTTGGATGAAACTATCAGCATCCAGAAAGGATATTTTAAATTTAGTACTGTTGCTGTCAAATGTGTTTAATTGGTTCAAATCAGCTTGTGATAGGTGGCATGTTTTTTCAGTGATCATTGAAAAGAAAATGTAGATGTTATTAAAAGCTTTTTTATTTCTGGGGATTTGCCATTTATTTCAGGGGAATGCCATCTGGCATTCACCATTCCCACCTTTTTTTCTCCTCTTTCAAAGGAGTTATCAGAGAGGACTGAATGTCATTGTAATGTACTCTATTCTACCATAATAGCGTCAGGATCAATGTTTGTGCTGTTCAGTTGTAATTTCATCTCTTCCTGGTAGCCACAGCAATGCCTCAGACAGGGAGTGTGGAATTATGGGAAGTTCCATTCCTTACCTCTTCCTACAACAGGTGTCTTTGTCCGCTCACTTTCTGCACACATCACACACCCATGCGGAGTGAACGCTGACGAAGAAAACTGCAAAGGCAGGAAGAGCTGCTTTCACTTCTGACAAATATTATCTACAGGAAGTTGAATGCAGAGTGGAAGAGAAAATGCTTGCTAAAAAGAGATTTCCAGGACTCCTACAAAGGTGCTTGAGAAAATAGAGTGCAGGTTTTAGAATGTCAGGTAGGAATTGTATCTACACAAGTTGAGGAAGAAGAGTTTGTTTATGGTTTAGATCTCAATTACCTTAACTGGGAAAACTAGTAAGACTGGCCTCTGCAGTTTATGGACATGATCAAGTTTAAATTAGAATAAATAGACATTTTCCCTGTACTTCATAGGTTAAATATGTTTGGTAGCTGTCTTAATCTCAAGGATTTCTCCTTCAAGCTTTGCATTTTGCTTGCCTTAAGCCTATTAAAATTCTCTACTGTTTCCTAGCAATAACGTATCATTTTTACTCCTCCCTCTTTAAAACAAAATATAATGTTTTTAAAAAATTCTGAATGCTACAGCTGTATCCCAGCTTTCCTGTTTAATGGCAAACACCTGTTGCTACTGAAATAGCCATAAAACTGTTGAGAGGGATTCCTGAAGAAAAACAGGATAAAAAGAAGAGCAGTTGATATACTATATTTGATCTTTTACCCCTAGAACAGAAAAAATGTGCAGTAAGTCAGAAACAGGACTTCTTCTTTTTTTTAGCTGTTTCGCTTTTCAGTGTGAAATACTTGCAAGTTTGTGGTATTTTGAGGCCATAAACTTTACAAAACAGCATGTCTCCATCAAGTCGTAGATCAAAATAGATTTTTTTGTTTATTATTGATAAATGTAGTGTTTACTGAATGAGATACTGATGGACTGAACCCATCAAGTCACTATTGCTGTTAAAAGCTACAGGAGGACTGTAAGAATTGGTTTGTGTTTCTGCTCCTCTGTTTAGTATACGTGTTTTCTTGAGAGTGAAGATCATTTGGATGAATTTATTCTTTTGAGGTATAAGCTCTTAACAAGGAAAACTAGTTATAATTTTGCAGCTATGTGAGATTATTTCAGGACAACAATTTAAAAGAATGATGTAGCCACCATGTTTCTGTTTTATGTCCGTTTAGTTCAAAGAGAAACAAAGTATTCCAAAAACAGACCAAGCTGTCAAAGGAAATTTTTTTTCTAAGCATCTGATAAGATGCTCGAAGAAATTTCAAGCATGATAGAACGTGGTTCATTCCTTCTGTGAGAATTTGTGGAATAAGCAAAAAGCAAATTGTCTTGAGACATCAAGACTCCTCCACTAACAAGAATCTTCCAACTCTGGTGAAATATTACATTCAAAGGATGTGGAAGTTTGGAAAAACGCAGGAGAAGAATCCATTATGATTCAGATGTTTTCAAATATTTATCTCTGTGCTTCTTTTAGATTTCATTTCCTCTTGGGAAAGGACTTTTTTCTTATTATTGAAGACAACCTTAATGTATTACTATTTTGTTCCCTGAGAATGTGGACAGGTGTTTGAACTCTATATTCCTGCAAAGATAAGGGAAACACCCAAAGGAAAGCGGCACACAGGAGCTGCTTTGGTTGACTGCTGTATGTTTTTCTTTTTTTTTCCTTCCTTCTGTGACACTCCACCCACTTAGTCGATTCAGGTGGGTGTGAGCAACTGACACAGAGCTGAGCTAATTCTTTGTCGTTGGATACTAAGCCTGTTGCAGGCCACTGCTGCAGAGTGTACTGACAAAATGATGCAAGAAATTTCTATTGTGGTGGCCTACGATTCCCATGTTTTTAGCCAGCAGTACGATGAAGACTTTCTGACCAGCCTGGTGGCAATCAGCAAACCTAAATATGTGGTAGGTGTCCAGATTGTGAAATGTTATTAGTTACAATTTATTTTTAATGTTCCGAAGTTATTTCTCCCTGGTCTGCCACCTTAAGTCTTCACTGACCTGACAAGGTTCCCCAATTACTACTTCTTAAAAATCTTTCACATTCACATATAAGCATAGCCCCTTGTTATATACATGCCATTGTCTTGAGTCGAAGAATGGTTTGTTCAGCATTGATATTGCTACACTAGCATAAACTTGAATGATGCTTCAAGGCAATTCTTTGTGTCTGGAACTGGCCTTGCTTAACCTGAAGGACTAGTGAGCTCAGTAAAAACCAAGTCTCTAGTTTGCTTTAAAATTGTAGCATCCAATTCTAAATTTTATTATGTTTATGACAAGGAGAGAGAGAAAGGGAATCTGAGCAATTGAAGTTTACATGTACTTAGGCTTTGTTTCAGTTGGTGATGGGAACTAGAGAGTCCAGCTTAATAGAAAAGGTGGGCTTTGACCAGTAATGTGCATATGAAATACAGTACTTATAATTTCACAGCAGCAAATATAGACTAGCTATTGTGTTGTTTGTATAAGAACTGAGCAGCTGAGGAATTTTAATTCTCAATTTATCAGCAAAAAACTTTGCTCAGAGGGGTTTAAATGGTGTAATTCAATATAATCCAGAGTTGAGGTTCACATTATTTGAGAAGCTTTATTGCTTTGCCAGCCACAGTGTGTGTAAATCTCTGTGAGGGTGGATCCTTAGTTACAAAATTCCTGTTGATCACCTACATCACCTTAATACTTTACAGAGATGGCACATTTCTTAATGAAATAATATACAGTGCTAGAAGACTTTTGAATGAGTCCACAGATGTGGCTGATCCTGAATTCTTCCCTTCTCGAAAGGAACAGACAAGATTCAGCTCATGTTGGTGGGGCACTGTGTGTTACAACAATGTCTTTTGCTTTGCAGTATTGTAACCAAAACTGATTTCTAAGTTACTATCCCACAGTAGAATCTCTCATTCAGTAGAATCTGCAACACAGGGTTGTAGTCTAGTGAAGGGTAATACGGTGTCATATTCTTTGTATGCAACAAAATATGCCACATATTCTTTGTATGCAACAAAATAATCTTTGTATTATAGCTAGAGGTGTGCTTTTTGGTTTTATTTTTTTCAGATTTGATTTTTGACAAAAAAGTTGGGTGTTACCATAGATACCCATCTATAAGGCGAGAACGTTTTGCAAATAAATGAGCTATAAATTGCCTTCTCTCCTTATCAAGGGTCAGGGCAGTTCAGGGATTTCAACTGCTTATTGATTGTCTGCAAAGTGTCTTCCGATCATCTTTTATGGAAAGCTGTCCTTTGATCTCCTTTCATCATTTATATTGGTTAGAACTATGCAGCTAGCTCTGCTGTTAACTTCTTAACTCCCTTCCCAAAGTTGCCATGCTGTGGTGTTTTTAAACCTGTGGGTTTTTCCTTCCATTCATATCAATGCTATTTGTCTTGTGTCATTATTTGGGGGGGGGTGTTTTATGCTCCTCTTCACAAGCACCATTTCCATCACTGTCCCTCACTGTAGTGATTGGCTCCTGATCTTCTCAGTGTGGGAGAAACAAGAGAGGATAAAATCAGACAAAATCATAGTCAGACACCCTCCTAAGTTTTACCCTCAACTTACCTGAGGCTCATAGAAATATTTCATGATTTCAATATTTAAGTATTTCATTTCAGAAATATTTCCATGATTTTTGGCTCTAAACCTGCCCTTGACTTATCTGTGAGGTCAACATAAACAGGTTAAGCCTAACTATCTACAGATTTGGCTCCACGCAGGTCCCTTGGACCCAGGTTGAGCCAAATGTGGCTCAGCCCAAGGCCTCCAAGGGTGACCGTAGCTGTGCTCCAGGCAAAATCTGCAGGTATAAACAGGTATATCTGCAAGTATATCTGCAGGTATAAATGGATTTTTTTTATCTGTGAGGGTTCCAGGAATGGAACCCTCACAGATAAAAAGGCCCTCTCTGTACTCACTTATCTACGGTATGTGTTTTTATTCCAAGAGCATATTTTAATAAATTATAACCATTTCAAAAGTGTACTAGGTGGGTGATATGGCTGTTAAATGCCAGCAGATGCAGCCACATACATTTAGTTATAAGAATGCTTTTATTTTTTTTGCAGATTTGTGTTGGTATTTTTTTACAAAAACGAGAAGTGCAGAAAGCAATGTTATGTTTTTATTTCACTGTAATTGAAAAAACACCTCTAATTATAGTATACAAAGCTATCTATAAAGAATTCTTCAAAAAAAAAATCAATCACTTTGGAAAGAGGAGTGCCAAATATGTAATGCCAATCTACGCTCTAACCCCCTCCTTCCAACTCCGTTCCTTCTCCTCTTTCACAGAAAAGGCCTCTTCATCTGAACCCACCTACCCTGATAGCACAAACACTTCCCACCTATCCCCATATAGAAGAGCCCACTATATTTATCCCTTCTGTCCGCAAGAGGGCTGTAAACTATTACATCTCACTTGCATTCTGCTTAGCCTATATTTATTTATCATCCATGTAATGGGAGTAGGATTATTCAGTTCTTAAGAACGTAAGAAGAGCCCTGCTGGATCAGGCCACAGGTGCATCTAGTCCAGCTTCCTGAATTTCACAGTGGTTCACCAGATGCCTCAGGGACACACAGACAACAAGATATCTGCTTCCTGTTGCCACTCCCTTGCACCTGGCATTCTGAGGTACCCTACTTCTAAAAACAGGTGGTTTCTTCTGTCTATCCACATGTATAGAAATAGAGAGAAAAATAAGTGTAATTCATGAGTGCCAAACATTTGCACTTCTTTCTCTCTGGGCAGAAAGCCAAGGGGCAAAGCTTTTAGCAGTAGGCACATCCAGCTTCAGCAAAGATTAAAAGGATGACAGCAAGGCTGCAAGTTTGGGCTGTTTTGATGTAGGCAAATTAATATAGGCAAATTAGCAAATGCAGGGTTTCTGCACGCATCCTGGCTGTGGTGGGGTGCAGTGATGGGAGATACAGGCTAACTTGCTGTGAATCCTCAAACAGGATTTATCGCATGAAACTTGGTGGCTGTTCCGCCAAATTCCCTGCTGGGTCTCCCCAAAGGCCCTAATGCCCACACTAGGCTAACAAGTTTCCCCTCCATAGTGGCCTCAGAGATAGGCAAGAGGGAGGGGGTTCAGTCACTCACTGGGCCTCCTCTCTTCCAACAGCTTTGATTGGAATCACCGGCTGGCCAACCTCCTCCAGACTGCCCTCATCACTGGCTTAGCTCCGAACTAAGTCTAGCACCACCAAACCCCACCACCAAACAATAGGCAGTCAGCTTGCCCAAGCCACAACTGCCTCCTCTACTTGGTGGCTTCAGGGGCGTGGCAGACATACAACTGTTCCCCACAGTTATTCCCCACAATGAGCTTACCTTAGCCAGTCAGTCCATCCATCACTCCTTCAGGCAGTCAGCCCAGCCAGCACTCCATCAGTCCAGCAATCCATCCAGCCAGCACTCCATCCATCCAATGCCTACCTGGTGCCCTCCTCCAGCACCTTCCCAGGTTCCTCATCTAACAACTCCCAGGTACCATCCTCCAGTACCTATCCAGCTCCTTTTCTCCAGCTCCTGCCTCCAGCTTTATACTGAGGCCAGCCAATCAGTAGGCAGGCTTTAATTTGTCCATCCAGTCCTTCAGGCACAGTCCATTCAGTAGTCCTGCAGGCAGGCCGGCCGTCCATCCGTCCGTCTAGCACCTTCCCAGGTACCATCCTCCAGCACCTATCCAGCCCTTCTCCAGCTCCTGCCTTCAGCTTTATACTGAGGCCAGCCAATCAGTGGGCAGGCTTTAATTCATCAGCCACACCCATCTGCACCTGTGCTAATCTCCCTTCATAGCCGGAGAGCTCATCAGCCTGCAGCTGTGCTCCCGAGGCTTACAAAGACCTTGGGGGTTAACCCTGTAATCCCTGGCTTATTTGGACATTGCTGATACCATTCCCTATCTCCTTGGGGTATCTCCTGCCTTTTCCAATACAGTGGCCCATTCAGCATTTCTGTCCAGTTAGTCTGATTATGAAATTATGATTCCTATCTGAAAATCTTGTGCCTGAGCCACTAGGCCAGTTTTATTCAAACTGTGGGTCGGGACGCACTTGCTGGGTCGCGACCTGATGTCAGGTGGGTCACAGAAAGCTGGGAGCAGTCATCTTGGAAACTGCAGACCTTACTCTTGTTATATTCCTTTTGTGAGTGGTAACAGTTTGAATTTTCGAGTGAGGGTTTTTTAATTTTGTTTTCATTTCAGTGCTTTTATGTAATATTTTGTCCTAATCTTGCTTTCTGTCAGGGATGTTTCATGGTTATACAATTGCTGTAGTCCAAGAATGCCAGTTTGCATTTCAGGAGTGTCATTTTATGATGTTACAAAGACAGCACTTCCTTCTTGATTATGTCACTTCCTACCACAACATTAATGACAGCACTTCCGGTAGGTCCCGCCATGAGTGCCATTCTAAAAAGTGGGTTCTGATCTAAAAAGTTTTAATACCACTGCACTAGTGGTACTTGTTTTGCAGCTTGGAATTATTTATTTACCATATCTTTATCCTTCCTTTCTCCCCCTGAGGGGGCCCAGAACATTTTTACTAAAAGATTTTTACTAGTTTTTTTTTACTAGTTGCAAAGTTTTAGATAATACTGTGATAGGAAAACCTTGTTAGGAAGACTTCGTTAAGAAAGAAGACTGTGAGCCCAGTCCTGTTATGTGGGCTTCTGTCCAGTTAGTCTGATTATGAAATTGCTCAGTGCCGGCTCCAGGTTTCATAAACGTGCCATAAAGCACGTTTACAGTACCTGGTGAGGACTCTGTGCCAGCGCCAGTTGGCAGTGACTCTCAGCACCTTAACAATGACAGACCAGCGCCTCCACAGCACCGTTTGCCCGACAGCATTTTTGGTGTGGTGGGGACAGGGAGTGGGTGGAATGGGGCAGAGGAAGGGAAGGATCAGGTCCACGAGGGGGTGGGATCAGCAGCAGCCTCTGTCACTGAACCCTAGCCCCCCATGTGAGCCACCAAGTTTAGGATTGGGCTGCCAGTTAGTTGTTTTACGGTACTTATTCAAAGTAACAAAGATATAGAAAAAGCTTAGAAACGTTAGCAATCATGAAAGAATTGGTAGCTTGATTAATTGAAGAGAAGCAAGAATAGACTCTGACATTTCTCCAAAGGTCAATAAAAAAATCCACATCTGTACTGTGAGAACATGGGCATGAGTGCAGTTTTATGACAGCCGTAATAGCTGTAATAAAATAGCATTATATAATGTGTTAGAATGCTCAAATGTACTATACACATGCACCATGTTGGGGCCAAAATATGTGTTACATTGAACTCATCCATTGGCCCTGACTTGCTTTTCTTTTCTTCACAAAATAGCAGCTGTAGGGGCTTCAGTCTAGATCAGGACCACAGTATGGCAAAGGGTCAACATTCCCTTCCTCCCATGGCACAACCCCAATCCCAGGCTGCTATTTGATCAAGAAAAGTTAAACACATTAATATAAGACCAATGACACATTTAACATAATGCATAGTTTGGCATCAATAATCAGAGAGGCTGGTGGGATCCAGTTACCCCTGCTAATTGGAAAGAGACACTTTTTCAAGTGGTGTTCCTCTTAGACAGTATTTAGCAGTGGGAGAGTAATTGTCCCTATTCATCCAGCACTGTGTATTTCCCAGTGTTCTTCTTTTCTAAATTGTGAGCCCTTTTACGCCAAGGAGCAATTTGTATTTCTTATTTGCCTGTTAGCTGCTTTGTGAACTTGTTGGTGAAAATTGGTATATAAATATGGTCAGTCGGTTGGCATCATCCCCCTGTTGCAAATTAAGGGGCTAAAGCAGATAAATAATTGCTTGCTGGGCAGCCTAATCCTAATCTGCACTGATGCAACGGGGCCAGCGCATCCACGCAGCCTAAGCAGTAATTGAGCAGGGTGGAGGTCTCCTGCATAAAGTTGCAACTTACTCAAAGTGACAACTTGGAGCTGCGCCTGCTAAATAGCTGGTGTATGTCCAAGTTGCCTCATGTCAAGTTTTCAAGCCCAGGAAGGGGGATAGGATTTGGCATGCACCAGTGCTGTCAATTCTGGGACTCAATCCACAAATCCCCTACCCTCCACCTGCCCTTCCCCAGCCTCCCACTGATTCGAGCTCTTACTTGCTGCAGCATGTGTTTCCTCTTGCACTGGTACCAATGGGATAGCACAGGCCTTCCTGCTTCCGCGCCTAACTGCTAGGCTGTCATAATGTGCTTTTCAGCAGTCAATGTGCAGGCACTACATTCAATTAGGATTATACTGTAAAACAACTTGCAAATTAAACCATTACTTGGGGGAAGGTATGAACTAGGAATTTGTAGGCTCATGCCTTATTTCCATACAAGCGGAACATGGTTTTTAGATTGTCATGAGATGCATCTGATTTCCTTCCAATTTAAATAAAATAAGTGGTGTTGTCATTGTTCTACTATTAATCAGAGAGATCTGATTTTCCCTGTTCCCCAAGAGTGCGTCTTTGTGTTGCTTAAAAATCTTTTTCTTCTCCATTTGCAAGACGTATTACATTAGTTTAAATTCTGGCCTCTTTCCTCCCCACTCGCATGTTAGTATCTTGGAATTTCACAATCCAACTGCCCTAATTCTTGGAACTGTTGCTCACAATGCAGGGTAATTTCCCACTCACCCAGACTCTCCTTGCAACTTTGTCTTCGCAATCTGACCTCTCCACCTGCCAGGATGCTCCCACAGACTATCTCATAAGTAAATTTTAGACTGTTCTGATAGTTGCTGCCACCTGACTATGTGGGTGTACGTGCTGACAACATGTGATTCTGTAGTCTGAACTTATTGTGATATAGTGAAAAAAACAGTGAAACATGCAATTTGTTTGCACTACAAATGTACAAGGAATAAAAGAACATTCACAGAGCTATGAAATGGTACTGGCCTCCTAAGCCTTTTTTTTTTTTTTTTTTTTTTTTTGTGTTTTTTGAATAATGAATTTAATTTTTTTTTTTTTATGATAAAAAAAAAAAAAAAAAAATTTTTTTTTTACAAAAAAAATATAAAAAAAAAAAAAAAAAATTCAACACTCTTTAAAAGTGTTGGGGCCCCCAAACCTTTTTTTTTTTTTTTTTTTTTTTTTGCTGCTTTCTGAAGAATTCAGTTCAGTTCTTTATTGTTACGGTCAAAGACCAGAAATATCCAATGTATAAGATAAAACATAAATATGGAACAACTACCCATAAAATACAGTGATTCAAATGTAAATAAAAAATACTACATCATATATAATATGAAAGTAGCATTAAGAGCACTACCTAAGGCATAAGTAAGAATATAAAATTAATAAAAAAAAATTAAGCAAGTACATATTAAAAAAACAGCATCAAGGGGTATCATAAACTCGTTGAGTTAGTAATCTTTTTCTTGGGCCACCAACGCTTTACGAATCTTGACTGCAGCCCCTAAAAAACTGGCACATTGCTTTGTAACCTGACTGTTGTACCCTGACAGTAACAATGTGGACAACTCCCCAACTTCTGAAGAATTCTGTCAAGACCTTAAAAGAGCAAACATGGCAGTCTTGAGAGAGGGAGAGGGAGAGGGGCACATTTGTTTTCTCCTCCACACCCAAGGAACTCAGGGAGACATACCATGGAGGTAGTTTCGCAACAACCACAACCAACCTGTGTGCTTCATGGCTGAAGAATGATATGCATCTAGATCATCCATTTTCAACCAGTGTGCCATGGCACATTGGTGTGCCGCAAATGGTCCACGGATATGCCCCAGGAGCTTGGGTGAGGGTCATTTCTTAGTAGGGCCTTTGGGGGATATGAGCCCCATACCAGCAGTGTGGTGTGCCTTGTCAATGGTCAAAACATTGATGGTGTGCCTTGACAATTTTAGCCCCTTGTCAGTGTGCCATGAGATGAAAAAGCTTGAAAATGGCTGGTTTAGATCATACTTCTTACTATATTTTGAAAGGTTGTGCTATTCTGGTACATCTATGATTGTACCTTTAGCATAGTGCTCATGTTACACAAACATGTATCTTTGATTATGGTATTCCACTTTCCATAATCCATATTATACAGATTTTTATTTATTCCTCACCTCAATCAGCTACTACAAAACGTAGTGCAATTAAAATCCATTCCAAAGATACAGGTAGATGATCCCTTATCTGGACATCCAAAATCCAGGCATCTTTGTCCAAGAGTTTTTTAAACCTTTCTATAGAAAGAAGGTCTTGTGTTCATTCCCACGTCCACGTCTAAGTTCTGTTCTCTGCTCTATGGTGTATGCCTTTACAAACATTATTGAAAAATGTCAGAGACCGGCAGACACCCAAATGGGTAACAATGAAAAGAGCAAGAGGAAGCATTTCCCATTACATTTTTGCAGTTCTGAAATCCAGAAAAATCCAAAATCTGGACACCTTCCCATCCCAAGCAGTCCAAGCAAGAGATAATCAACCTGTAATACATGAGGGACACATGGGTAGGTGGAGTGGTTGGGGTGATGTTTGGAGCTCACAGATCTCACTCCAGGCTTTTTGGAACTTGCATTTTCTTTGTTGTTCTTGCCATAATTTGCTTGATAAATGTATTCCTCTTTGTGCCTTTTAAAATTAAAACTAAATGGAAAATCTTCATAAAATTTCCAATCAATATTCTGATTACTGAAGAGGAATGTATACTACTGTTTGTTTTAATTACACAATTAAAGTGCCACCAAAGGTTGTAGCTTCTGTTGGGACTTGGGCAGAACTTTGAGAAGCTAGTGGTGTTGGTTGCTGGAGATTATAGTGCTGAAAAATGATTTAGATGTCGTTGTATTGCTCTTGCCTTCTAGCCTCCAGTTGCTGGTTTCTGCTCCCTTCAGTAATCTTTTGAGGTTAGGTAGCAAGAGAGCGACTTGCCAAAGGCCACCAAGTGAACTTTATAGCTAAGGGCTGAACTATAGGAGACACATCTCCCAACATGTTCTTTTACTTCAAAACAGCTGTAAGTAGTGCAAATTTGATCAAGTAAGTGCAATGGAGAGGTTAATTTATTTCCCCCATCTACCGTAAATCATTTTCCTAGAGACTACCGTTCACACAGTAGGCAGAGAGGGGAAGATGGGCAGCTATCTTCAACCCCCCCTCCAAGCAGAGCTAATTGTATTTTGGATGGGGATGATCAGGTACATGGATTAACTTCCCCCCCCCAAGCCTGTTTTTCTGCTCAGATAATCGACGATTTATGGCTGCTTTGAAGGAAAAGATGCTGGAAGGTCTGATTATGAGTCTCTCATGTGAGGTATTTGGCAAGTCAGTGTCTTGCTCTAACCATCTTAAATGGTTGCTACAAGAAAACAATCATATGACCGTACATGCCACACTGAGTTCTCAGGGCGCAATGCTAATCTGCACTGGAATAGGCAAACTGGCTCATCTGTGCTGCATCCAAACAACATTAGCAGCGGCTCAGTGTGGGGCAAGGGGATATTTTCCCCTTACCCCGGGATAAGCCACAGCTAGCTTTATGGGGTTGCTCAGATCTATGCCAGCAAAATGACAGGTGCAAGCCTACATGGCCAGGAGCAGCCCAAATAGGGCCTGCCCAGCCCAGGGATGGGGGGTTGGAAATGGCCCAGTCCCTTCTCCGCCCAGGGCGCTGCCCCATTATGCCTCCCACCCACCCCTGGCACTCTCTCGGCATGGCCCTGCTCCAGAAGAGCTAAGCCGGTGCGGCGCCCATGAGCCAGTGCTGCTGCTTGTGCCGGCCCTGTGACCAAATCTGCAACGCAGACGCACCTTACTACATGTTTGTGACACTGCTGGTCCGGTGCAAGAGTGCTGCACCGGTGCAATGCCAGGTTAGGATTGTGCCCTCAGTGTGGTATTAAATCCATCCAGGGAACGGTTTAAAAATAAGTCTCCAAACATTAAGTATTTATTGTAATTGCTTTAATGTTGGAGCATAAGAACATAAGAATAGCCCCACTGGATCAGGCCAAAGTCCCACCTAGTCCAGCTTCCTGTATTTCACAGTGGCCCATCAGATGCCTCAGGGAGCATACAGGGCAACAAGATAGTTGCATCATGTTGCCTCTCCCTTGCACCTGGCATTCTGAGGTAGCCTGCATTTAAAACCAGGAGGTTGCACATACCCATCGTGGCCTGTACCCTGCAATGGATTCCTCAATGAATCTGCCCAATCCCCTTTTAAAGGCACCCAGGCCAGACGCCTGGTTCCACAGATTAATTACATGCTGGGTAAAAAATATTTTGTTTTATCTGTTGTCCCAACACTCAGTTTAAGTGGATGTCCTCTGGAGAGAGGGAATAGAATATCCTTCAAACAATCAGGTACTTATATACCGCTTTTCAACATGAAATTCACAAAGCGGTTTACAGGCAAATAGTAATAATAATAAAGTTAAATGGCTCCCTGTCCCAAAGGGCTCACAATCTAAAAAATTGTGCCAGAAGGTGTTTGCCAGAAGGTTCTTCAAACCCTTAATCCCTACATCCCTATATTAACCAAAGTCTTTTCTTTCATAAACTCTCAGATGTTGTTGTCATGTGGTCCCATAGAAATGTCTGACCATTCTCCATAACAACCTTGGAAAAACTATCTCAAAACAATCTGTAAAAATCAGTTAGCTCACTCTTTTCTTCACCCCCAAACCTTCTGCTTTACTGCACAGTTCCACATCCATAAGAATCCTCTCTCCCTTGTTTGTAGTATTTTCTTAAATTCAGCTTTTTTCTTTTGCAAAAATATCCGAGGCCAGCAGACACCAAAATGGGTAACAGTGGAAACAGCAAGAGGAAACGTTTCTTATTATATTTATGCAATTATTCTGAAATCCAGAAAAAAAATTCCAAAATTCAGACACCTTCCTGTCCCAAGCAGTTCAGAAGGGATAATCAACCTGTATCTTACATCCCAGATCACAAATCAAAATAGTATTTTTAAAAGGAAAAAAACCCAGGCATAGTTCAAAGTCAAAAGCAGAATTGGAGGCAAAATGAAATAAAATCCTGAAGTAAGCTAGCTAGAATTTTCCTTTTCTACTACAGTTGTGTGCTTCCTTGCAAGTTGTGTGCTTCCATTATTCACCTCCTGGTCCTGAAGGACAGCACTACACTGAATGCATGCTGTTTAATCTCACAAGTGCTAGAACAGCATGTTCAACTCTCAGTTCCGGTATAGAAGTTTAGGGGAACGAGATCTCGCCAACCCTGTGGCTATTCAGGCAGTAGGACCCCCAACCCAGGCCCCTGGTTCTCCTATTGGCTCCTACTGGTTCTCCTCCCTGGTTCTCCTATTGGCCATCATTAAGTGGACAGGCTTGACCAATGGAGAGGTGTCAACAGACCCCATCAAGGTGCCAGTGTTTTCTGCCTGACCTATTCTGTCCAGACCTGATATCAACCACATATCCCAGGTTAAATCTTTCCAGAGGATGTGCTGATTGCTGGGGTTGTAATGGCAAATTTACAATTATCTTCTGCACCAGGCCAATTCAATTTTACACAGGCTTTACTAGAAGAGAGAAGAGTCACATGTACTATTGATATTATAGTGAATTCATTCATTTTTGTTCTTGTTCATCTGTTTTACAATGAAGGATGACAAAATATTTTAATCTGGAATTACGGCATATAAAATTAAGCACATAACATTTCGTCTATGTGTCAGATTCTTCAGTACTTTTTATATTGCCTTTAAAATTTATTTGAGAAGCAGTTGAAGTCTGAACTAGGGAATGACAAGCAGAAGTAGCCAAATTCTGACGTCAAGATACACTACTTCCTGTTCTTAGAGGTATTATAAAGCAGTTGGTCTTTGCTGATCCACTTTTTAACCTGTTGTAAAAAGTAATTTGTGGGTTCAGAATAACACAGGGATAGGAACTCAAGTCACGTGACTCCAGTTATAGTCATGAAAACACATTTTTCACTGACTTGTGTATACTTGAGTCATGCATATCAATGACCCAGCTGTGTTCCAAGACCCAGCTGTGTTCTAAGTCAGTGGACTTAGAAATGAGTCATGAATCTTAAAAATTCAAGTCATGCATGTATTTTCCCTGTGAGTCTGGGTGTGTTTGCTTACTTTTTTGTGTGGCTTCCATGTTGAGTGAAAAGCTCCAGAAGCCAGCATTCAGACTAGCATGAGTGGCTGGGTAGGTCAGTTCCAGCCAGGGGGCAGGGACTGTGGAGTGTAGGGGAGGAGGAAGGGTTAATGTTTGTGTTTTGGGAAATTGCAACATGCAGGTGGGTGGAGGCAGGGACAGCCAGGACTATGGGGGAGTTTCTCTTGTCCACCTGAGATAGGACAAAGGCCTGATTTTTTTTCCTCTGGATGAGGGAGAGGACAAGGAGGAGCCTTCTGATCTCCTGGCTCAGATGCAGCAATGTGCAGTCCTATCCTCCACAATTACCTGGGAGGAAGGCTCATTGAATGACTACTTCAATGGGAGTACTTCTGAGTTGAAATTGGGTTGCACTCGTAAGACTCCTGGCTGGTGCGCACAACCCTCCCACTTGCTCCTTCTGTCCCCTCACACTGTTCTGCTCCCTCCCACCTTGCCGAGCTGGGATGCCTCTCAGTCCTTTCTGGTCCATAGCATGACTGGTGCTCCTTGTGAAGGCAGAATTGGGAGTTGTGATGTGAACCAATGGGGTTCGTCACTGGGGTTCATATGGAACCAATCATTTTTCTGCACTGCTCTGCTACACACACTCAAATCACAACAGCAGCATAGCTTTTGTTTACATAAATGAAGTAGTGGTTGAAGTGAAGCACTGAAGCCGATGGGAATATCAAGAGAGTGTAAAATGGTAACTCCGACATCCCCCGCACCAGCGCCTCCCTTTTTTCCATGGAGTGGTGCCTGACCTGTGCGGCAGC
The DNA here is from genome assembly GCA_029204185.1 of Lerista edwardsae. Taxonomy (NCBI): domain Eukaryota; kingdom Metazoa; phylum Chordata; class Lepidosauria; order Squamata; family Scincidae; genus Lerista; species Lerista edwardsae. The sequence goes on along the minus strand of JAJKFI010000126.1, from coordinate 1,817,871 downwards.
GCACGTCACAAAAGACTCATACTTGATCAAAATGACCTGGGAATTTCTGGGGAGTACGTTGCCACACGCGTGAACTGACTCGCCGACAAATCAAGTTGTAGGGGGTGGAGATTGGCAGCCCAATCCTGAGCTGCAGCAAGCAGTGGTAGCCAGGTGGCAACCGTTACACCCCACAGTAGCTAGATAGCTGCAGGAGGCTCCGCGGGAGAAGGGGCCATTCATTCTCTTTTCCCATGGTAACCTTGTGGGCGGGTGAGATGTCCATTCGCCTCTGCTCCAGCCTCCATGTAGGCCTGCGCGACCCATACATGGAGGTCAGGATCGGTGGCAAAGCTGCCACCCCTGCTCTGCCCCTCCTCTGCCCAGGAACTCTCTCCTGCCCTGCCCAGAATCCCTGCAACGCTAGTGAGGGATAACCTTACCTCTTGCCGGCTTGGCGTTGCTGCATCTGGGCAGCGAGGGGTCAGCGGTGCCGCAGTGCAGGCAGTAAAAGCTTACTGCTTGCACTGGAGGTGCCTTACAGCATCTTTTGTGACACCAGTGCAGGCAATACGCTTGTACTGCCCACGCTTAGGGGCTCAGAATTGAGCCCTAACATATGACCCATGGCTCGAACTCAGTGACTCCAGCCTATCCCTGGAATAACATTTGTGAAATTACTTGGGGAAACTCATCAAGTTGTGTGCTGTAATCACTGTCTGTTATGTTTTGCACAGTAAACAAGTTCTTCTGTTAATTGTTTATCTCAGATAAACATGACAATAGCTTGAAGTATTTTGTTAAGAAAGATGTGAACTAAGAAAGATGTGGGAAGCCATTTCCAGTGGAAAAACAATCAAATGTGCTTACAGTGTTTTTTGTACTCTGGCTTCTAATTACAGTGTTAGTGCTATTAACTCCTTAGCAGCTATGTTGTGCAGATACCTTGCCTCACCTCAGGTTTTGAGAATAAATATTATACATTACACTCCCACATTCTGCGAGTTCTTGTAGTTTTATGGAGGCATTCATTTCTCAAATGCCAACTTCACTTAAGGAAAAACAAACATACCCCCCAGTATCAAAGAGTTTAATGTGTATTTTTTGATACTGAGGAACAAAAACAAGCTGGGTTGCCTGAGCTCAAGACATATCTGCTCCTGGGTTTTCTTTTGTTATGCCAGTTGGGCATTCTACTTTGTCCTGAAGCACAGTCCCTTAGGTTCACTTATAAATTGCCTCACTTTAGTGTACAGTAGAGTTTCTCCCACTTAATAGCTGAAGCTTATCATCATCATCTCCCTGGCAGTGTGCATAAGGCTGCTACTGTCATGGAGCAGGATCTGGCCATAGGGCTGCATTGCTTTCCCTGGTGATTATGGAACTAATTTGGCTGCTAATACTCTAGTGTGATGATTGATGGCAGTTGCCTGTTGCAGGGTGTGAGGGTCTCTCTAAAAACAAATGTCCTGTCTCATCAACACCCAGGCTAAACCCCTGAACCTAGAAACATGAAATTCGTTTCATTACGTAAGCACCCTTCCATTATGGAAGGGAAGCACCCTTCCATTCGCACCTACTAAGTGGGTGAAAAGGGGTAAAATGTTTTTACTGATTTCTCAATGAGAGACTGACTTGGTTTTTGCTTACAAATGCTTACATTTTTACTCGTAGAAATGCTTAAAAACCAATTCAGGATTTTGCCCTAATCAACTCCTAAAGGGGCAAATCTAGATTCTAGAACAGCAATTTTTAACCACTGTGTCACAGCACGTTAAGTCACAGTTTCTAAGTCGAAGAGCCAGCATTTGTCCTGAGGACAAGTTTCCATGGTCATGTGGCCGGCATGACTATACGCCAAGGCACACGTTCCCTTCCCACAGAATTGGTATCTATTTATCTACCCACATTTTTACGAGCTTTTGAACTGCTATGTTGGCAGGAGCTGGGACAAGCGACGGGAGCTCACTCCGTCACACAGACTTGAACTGCCAACCTTCCGGTCAGCAAGTTCAACAACAGCAGTTTATCCCGCAGCGCCACCACATCCTCTACTTATTACACATCCCATATATTTAAGAAAGGGTTATTTTTCACTTTTTAGCATTACATGTTTTGTCCCTTCTCTCTCTCTCTGTCTTTTTTTTTTTTTGCCTTTGCTAAGCACAGGTACTATATTACTATATCTCCAAACCAATTCAAAAAGCAAAAATAATAATTTATAAAACAAAACATGTTATGTACCCAAAAGTATTGTTTTTAAATAACAAACTTCTATAAATTTTATGTACAAATGTCTTAAAATTTCATGTGAGGAATCAAATTAAATTGTGAACATGCATGTGTTATTGGAGTTTAAAAAATCTGAATATACAATATGAAATATAGGCGGAGCCTATTTGTCCACAAGGGTTCCATTTCCAGAACCCTTGCATATTAAACAATCCACAGGTAATTTAAATCTGCGGATTTTGGCCCCCACCCTCTAGAGGGTTTTCTTACCCCTGTTAAAGCTGCGCATGTTTGCACACGGCCTTGACAGGGGTCAGAATGAGGTATTTCCCCTTCCCCCGGATAGCAGCGGAGCTGTTTGCAGCTCCAGCTTCACTCCAGTTTGACTGCATCTTTCTTGAACTGAGCTGCCCAGAATTGGACACAAGTATTCCAGGTGAGGTCTCACCAATATGCCAGTTTCAGGGTCCATTCTCTTGGTCACTTTGTGCCGAAAGTTCCTTGCAGCTGCTTGTGCTTGTTCGTTCCCTTGAGTAACAGCCACAGGGCAGCCCAGCTTTGGTGATTTACTTATATAAATGAAATGGTGGTTTGGTGGAAGGAGTGAAGCGCTGTCAGCAATGCATCGCTGGCCCACCGGAATGTTAACGTTAATCGTAAAACGCCAAATCTGACTGGCCCCCACACCTCTCCTTTTTGACTGTTTGTACTCATGTGTGCACACCTGACCTGTGCCAAAGCTTGCCATGAAAAGACTCTTAACTCAAGTGAAAATGACTCGTGAAATTCCACAGGTGGAGTTGCCATGGGTGCATGAGTCAATTCACATGAGTCAATTCACCAGTGGGCGGAGACTTGAGAATGGACCTGGTTCAAATTTCGAGACTCTTTCCCATCACAAAGGGCATACATACATTCCTTTTCCAGATTAGATTTCTTGTAGCTTAATAAAAGGGTCTCTGGTCCACCACCAAAATTTCACTCTGACTTTTTCCTCTTCCTTGACCGTAGTAATTGTTAGTGTAGCTTTCAACCTAATACACTGTGACAAGGTGTCTCAGCAGGCATGTTAGCAATATTGCTGCTTCAGGGAGGACAGCAGAGGTATCCAGTAACCATAAGAGCATTTTTTAGAAATCAGACACATTCCCATCTTCAACATATTGAATGAACATCTGCAAGGAGGCATACTGTATTATCTCAAATTGTGCAAATTTCATTGATGCATTCTATGCCACTAGGTTTGCAAGAACAGTCTCATGTTAAAAGATTTTCAGTATACAATCATAATTTGTGTCTGGTAACCCAATTCTGAGTGAGCAATTATGTAGAGTATGAGCTAAGCTTTGTATAACAGAACGATAATTTGAAATCTTATGTGCATGTAAAAAACAAAGTCTCCCATTAATATTGATTGATATTACATCTTAATTGTAGAAAAAAATTAACAAAGGATTAATAAATGGAATGGAAACATTAATTTGCCTGTTTCAGAAAAGAGGAGGAAAGAAAGCTGAGAATATTTTCCTGCACCTGGTGGAAATAAACTTGGTGTTAGATCACAGATATAGGCTAGTGATTATATATGCACTTGACTTTGAGGTATGAACGTATACAGTTCGTACATTATACAATCTCTGGTCTGTGCCCATGAAATACAATTGAGTCCATGCAGTGGCATTCCATAGAGAGGTCCATGGGTTCAAGTGATCCCGGGTGGCAAGGCCTTCTAAGGCCTCTGTAGGGCCTGTAAATGTCACTTACAGCCCTCAGAACAAACCTCCAAGGGGAAGCAGCAGATGCGGGGAGTGGTACCACCAGGTGGGGCATAGCCCCTCTGGAGGTGTGCCCCCAGGCGCCACAGTGGCTAGGAATGACACTGAGTCCATGTCCTTTTGATTGTGTCTTTAATGTGATTCAGCAATTTAGAACCAAAATTTAAAAGGTGGTTACCAGCTGTTCATGTATGGTTTTTACTTGTTTCTCTTTCCTTAATATATTTGATTCTTCTAATGTACTGGTGCATTCCCCATCTCAGGGGATGTTTGGCTTTTGTCTTAATCTCAGTGATTTCCTCATAGGTTCATAGCTCTCTCCCTGTATTTATTTTCTCTTGTCCTCTTGCTGTGGTTATGGAAAGGCAGGCACTAGCAGAGAGGTAGCCTAGCAACTTCCCATGCTAGAAACCTGCTGCGTCTCTGAGCTCAAATGAAGTGAGAATCACATCAGCGCATAAGTATAGATCAGGAAGTTTAAAAGCCAAGCATAGAACAGAAAGAGGAAAAAATGGTTTAAGGCAAAACTGTTTCTTTTTTCTTTTAGATGACTGATCATTTGAAAAATACTTTAATTTGAAATGACTTGCCAGGAAACTTGCAGCATTAAGGCGCCACAAATGCTGGTGATTTTGGCTGGCTGGGGAACAAAGTTTCTCTGATTTGCATTCAACTAGTTGCCTTTTATGAAAGTGAAACATTATTGCAAAAATAGAATAGAAATAAAAATAGGTTAGAAAGCAGTCCTAACCTGGAGTTAGGCTGGCACAGTTAGGCTAGCAAAATTTGGCCAGCACAATGGACACCTTGTGTAAAGTATGTTTGAACCACTCTGAGTCAGAGAGGCCAGCACACAGATGTGAGAAATCCTCACTGACTCTGAGAGTGGTCCAAATGCACTTTATGCTGGCCCTTGTGCCAGCCAAACTTTGCTGGCCTAACTCCAGGTTAGGATTGCATCCTGAGATAGTGCCAGGCAGCAGAGGTGGGGGCCTTGGGGGCCGTCGCTCCAGGGTGCAAAAAATCTTATACCTCTGGTCGCCCCAGGGCGCCAATCCAGTACCTCTGACAAAGGTTCTGAGATCTGCTGATTTCCTCAGTCTGAGCAACAGTAATTGGGGAAACTACCTAATTCTTTCACTGTGTAGCAGAGACCTTCAGCCAGCCAGCCCCCAGTATGTCTGCCTGTAGCCTCACTTTAGCCTGTCCATCTCCAGAATGTGCTCTCATCCCTTGAGTGTCTAGCATTGGCAGCAGATACTCCCATGTAAAGGTAAAGGTAAAGCTTTCCCCACGACCGAATGGTCTAGTTGTGACCGACTGTAGGGGGCGGTGCTCATCTCTGTTTCTAAGCCGAAGAGCCGGCATTTGTCCTAGGACAAGCTTCTGTGGTCATGTGGCCGGCATGACTATACGCCGTAGCACACAGAACTCCATTACCTTCCCACTGAAGTGGTACCTATTTATCTACTCGCATTTTTACATGCTTTTGAACTGCTATGTTGGCAGGAGCTGGGACAAGCAACAGGAGCTCACTCTGTCACATCATCTCGAACTGCCAACCTTCCAGTCAACAAGCTCAGCTCAGCGGTTTAACCTGCAGCGCCACCACTCCCATGTAGGAAACTATAAATAGCACATCAGTGCATGAGTGCACAGCTTGGATTTACCCACTAGCCCTTTGGATGTAGCTCAGTAGTAGAGCATCTGTTTTGCACATGGAAAATCCCAAGTTCAATTCCTGGCATTTTTGTGTTGAACAAAGGAAAATTATTCTCTGAAAACCTGGAGAGACCCACAGTGTCAACAATATTGAAACTAGATGGACTAATGGTATGAGGTAGCTCCCTGTGCTCCTATGGCAGCAAAACCAAGATCTGTTAGTTATCTCTTTTAATATTGGTTTTATCGCAGTTGCTCCTGATATGAGAGTAGAATCCATACATTGTAGAGACTGCCCAGTAGTGGTACCTCCCATTCTCACTATCTGTCTCTCAGAAGGGGCAGGCTCCAGGCTCTAAAGGGGATGTTGGCATGGGAGACTTGCTACTCCACGCCATTCAGCTAGGAGACAGTTTTGGGGTAAAGATAAAGCTGCAACAACATCATTCTGTGTGACAGGATAGACCATGGTTTTCCAATTGTCTTTCATTTCTGTTACCAAGAGGTAATTGCAGAATCCTGCTGTGACATGGGAGCAATACAATCACATGCCCAGAAACCCATATATGGGTTCAGTCTAGGCTTGCCTGAAATCCAATGGATTGGCCAACTTTTGCATATATGTGTTTTGCTAATTTGCTGGCATTCAGTGGGGGATGTCAAGAGCTTTCTCTTACCTTTGGTATCTGTTGGTGTGGCATTCTGTTTTTTTCTCAGTGTTTCTTTTAATGAATTGTTTTTTCAATTCCCCTATAGGTGCCCACGAAGAAGCTGAAGAAATATGAGAAAGAATATCAAATGATGCGAGAGAATCAGCTGCAACAAGAAGATCCTTTGGACAGATACAAGGTAATGGCTTGCCAAGCATTCGGACATCTTCCATTGATTCTGTTTCAAGAAAATGTGTTGCCTTCACAAGCTAAAAGCAGAATTGTATACAGTATTAGCATGTTGAATGATGGTCTGTTTTTAAATGCTCTTTGAAGGAACTTTTCAGTTTGAAATACACATTTATATTTTATTTAAAAACCATAAAAAGGGACCCTAAAGCGGCCACCTGTAACATTTTTATTCTCTCAGTTTGTATGTTTGTAGGTAATTCTTCTGCTATTGCGCTTTTCTGGGAAACTGCATGAGATGCTGAGAGAGTGATTTTCTACTACTGACACACAAAGGAGGAAATGCAATTTGCTTTAGACAGACCTGTCCATGATTCCCTTCCACAGGCATATTTTGGAAGGCAAATGCTTCCAAGACTGACTGACCTTTCCCTCTATATGCTGCAACCCTTCCTGGTAACCTGATAGACTTTGTTGCTGTGTTGGACACACAGAATGAGAGGCACTGAACAGGTGGAATCATGCCTTTTATGGGATCATGTTGCTCTTCAGCCATGATGGTTTCAAGCAAAGATAAAATGAAAGTCCCTGCTAAGGACAAGACCTGTGTCATCCGTTTTCATTATAGCTATGCTCTGAACTCTCATGTCTAAAGATGTTTTGCTGTAGTGTGGCTAAGGGAACTTAGAATTCTTTAGTTCAAACATTTTCTCAGCTGTGAACTTACTGGCTGGCCTTAGGAGGCTACTTTTTCCTCAGTTTTACTTTCCATCTTCAATATGACGAAGATAATGCTGACCTACCTTACAGGGCTGTTGTAAGGACTATTGAGTTAATATTTGTCAAGTGCCAATATTTGTCAATACTTGAAGTGTGCTACACAAATGCTAAGCATTATGTTTGACATTGCACTGTACAACTACCAAGTCATCTAATTAAAGATGCTTTCCCCTTACTTTAAAAAGTGTTGATATTGATGTCAAATTCATATTTGGAAACCCACCCATCTGCAAGCAATAGAAAAATAAAAATCCAAATTGTTTCCTACTTTCTGGAAGAGATAAAACATAGCCCCCAAAGGTATGTAAAAGAAAAAAGTTTTGTTCTTTTATTGCATTGATCTAAGGCATAACTTTGATTCTAGGTCAGAATAATTGCTTCACAGTGTTTCTGTATAGGTATGCACTATAGAACGAAGTTCTGACCCACAACGGACCTTGTATATCATAGTGTTGGAAGGGACCTACAAGGTCATCTAGTCCAACCCCCTGCTGGTAGCAGAAAATCCTCCTAGAGCATCTCCAGCAGGTGCCGTTCAAGCCTTTGCTTGAAAGTCTCCAGTGAGGAAGAATCTACCACCTCCCTCAGCTATTTTTTATTTTTCCCGTCAAGAAAAGTTGCTCCATACGAGTTGTCCCATAAGATTGTAATGGAGGTTTGTGGCCTAGGAACAATAGGTTATACTAGATTGTCCCGCTAGGTGGCACTGTGCACTGAGACTGTTCACAAAACAATGAAACTGCCTAATGATGAAACATTCCTCAGAAAGTTATCCCCAGTGATGGGGGATGTCCCAGTGATGATGGATCCCCAGAATGTTATCCCCAGTTAAGTGATGCATACCTGTATTAGGTTTAATGAAAATATTGATCAGGGACGGTGATGATGGTGATGAAGGAAGTTTCTATTGTGGTATAGAAATCTGTCTCTACTTTTTTGTGATGCTCAGGTTTGCAAGGTTACAACCTGTTTCTGAAATTGGCTTTTTTATTATTCAGAAGTGTGTTTTAAAAAATTGGCTCTTAAGTAACACACATACACATGATGCTCTCGTGCCTTACTTAGGATTCAATTCCAAACAGCGCCAGACTGGTGAGGCTGATGGGCCAGCGCCATATCCAATGCTGTTTAGGAGAGGCTGGAGCCCCCCCGTGGCAAGGGAGCATGTGCTCCCTTACCATAGGGGAGGCTCCAGCCTCCCCTATGCGCTCTTCAGATCTGCGCCTGCTAAAGAGCAGGCGCAGATCCGAGGAGACCGCACGGCCTAAATTGGGGCCATGTGACCTCCGGAATGGGCTTAGGATGTGGCTATATGGCCACCCCCCAAGCCTGCCCACATCCCACCCAAGTCCCGCCCATCCTCTCCCTCCCTCGCCCAATCCCTGTGCCGCCTCGGCACGGAGCTTCCTCTGCGCCAGCCGCCTTCGGCCGACGCAGGACAGGCTTGCCATCAGCACTGTTAGGCCGACGCTACTCATAGCGTCAACCTGACAGCGGGAGCACCGATGCGGGTGTGGCGATCGGTGCTCCGCCTCTTGTGTCGACGCGATGATGTCACGTCAATGGGAGAGAGAAGGTAGGATTGTACTGCCTGTCCCCATAGTTCCAGAGGGAGTGGGGGGGAAAAATAGAAACTGGAGTGACACAAATCCTGAAGAACTAGAAATGAAGTGGCAGGTTTAAAAAAAGTGAAGCCTGCTGTGTTGCAAGATTTCTGTGTAAATAATAAAACATACATTGAATTGGCTGCACCGGGTTTTCACATTTGAGGGTAATAACTCTGGAACAAATATCTGAACAAATATTTGATAACAAAACTGCAGTTGAGCATTTGTTGTGTTCATCAAAGTGAGATGCAAGTTAGCTACATGGGCTTACCCAGGATATAGCCAATATGGCATTCAGCATTGGACAAGTTGCTCACCGCCATTTCGGTTAAGTGTACTGTTTAATTCATTTTGGTATGTGAGTAAAGGTGTGCCCCTGTCTGCAGGGGATCTGTTTCATGGGACTCTCCCCCAGCCGCAGATAACTGCAGATAGGGGAATTCCTGTCTCCGTGCCCCACCCCCACCCCGGCTTCTAGTAATGTGAATGCAAGACTTACTATACTGAAAACGGTCTTATTTATTTATTTATTTATTTGAAGAATTTCTTTTCAATGCCAAACAAAGTGCCCAAGGCGGCTTATAGAAAACATAAAAGTACAATGTAATGGACAATAAGTAAAACACATCAAAATAACCAAAGCAATTAAAAACATTTAACAAGAACATACAATACATTCAAAAAATAGAGCAAAACTCAACTCTTCTCATCAGACCATGGGAGTAGGGGAAACAATTGTCCAGGGGAGCACTCAACTATAGCACTATTCTAGAGGGACAGAGGGCAGCCAGCCAACCATTATCCAAAGGCCAGATTTGGGCCTTCTCCAAAAGGCCATGGGGGAATGTGTAGTTCTTAATTCTTCTGGAAGGGAATTTCATATTTGTGGAGCTGCTACAGAGAAGGCTTGCCCCTGAGCTGCCATCCCTTTAACTTGGGACAGAAGGGGCGCTTGAAGGGGAACCCCTTTAAGATGATCTAAGAGGGTGGACTGGTATGTATGGGAGAAAGTGGTCCTTTAGGTAGGCTGGGACTAAGTCATGAAGGGCCTTAAAGGTCAATACCATCATCTTAAGTTGAGATCGGAAGTGAATGGGCAGCCACTGCAGCTGCTGAAGGAGTGGTCCTATTGAGTCAAACCATCTAGCCCCTGTAACCACCCGGGCTGCTGCATTTTGCACTAACTGTAGCTTCCAAACTATCCTCAAGGGAAGCCCTATGTAAAGTGAGTTACAGTAGTTCAGTCTTGAAATTACTAACAGGTGGCCCACCATGGCCAGATCTGAATAGCTCGAGTATGGTCATAGCTGGTGCACCAATCAAAGGTGGGCAAATGCACTCCTAGCCACATCTGCTACCTGGTTCTCCAGAGACAGCTGATAATCCAGGAGCACTCCCAGACTGCTCACCCATTCTTGCTGGGGGAGTGCCACCCATTCAGAGTGGGTAAATGACTCAGTGCCTGCATTAAAGAATTCCTGACCAGGAGAACTTCTGTCTTTTCTGGATTCAGCCTCATTGGCTTTCATCTAAACCCCAACTACCGCCAGGCAGCATCCCACGACCTCCACGGCCACTCAAGATGGTAAAGTTAGATAGAGTTGGGTGTCATTAGCATATTGGGGACAACCTACTCCAAACTTCTGGAAGATCTCCCCCAGTGGCTTCATGTATATATTGAAGAGCATGGGGGATAGAACTCTGAGGCACTCCACCTTTTAAAGGCCAAAGTGCCAAGCAGGTGTCCCCCAGCATCACCATTTGGGACCTGTAAGCCAGGGTGGAACCATTTCAGAGCAGCACCCTTTAGCCCCAGCTTGGCTAGCCGATCTAGAAGAATACTATGATCTATGGTATCAGAAGCTGCTGAGAGGTCTAGCAGGACCAACAGGGATGCATTTCCCTTATCTAATCCAGGTGGCTGTCTCTATCCCCAAACCCGGCCTGAAGCCGGATTGAAAGGGGTCAACATAATCTGTCTCCTTTAGGAACCCTTGGAGCTGGGATGCCACCAACCACTCAATCACCTTCCCTAAGAAAGGAAGGTTGGAAACTGGTCGATAATTGTTAGTGGAATCCAGAGTTGGGTTGGTTTTTTCCCCCTCCCAGGAGGGGGCTCACAATTGCAGTCTTCAGGATGTTAGGCATCACTCCCTCCTGCAGAAATGAACTCACAATGGGTTCTATCCCGTCTGTGTTGAAAAGGCTGCCTCACAGCAGCCTGGGCCCTTCAAAAACACTGTCAAGAATAACAGGAAGAGGAATTAACTTCTACTTCCTCTTGTTCTCAATCATGTGTTTTGAAGTATTTGTTGCCGGGAGGCAGCTTGTTTGTTGCTAAGCCTGAAGGTTTATAACCAAATAAAACAAGATCATTTTCACTAAGGTAAGCCTTGCAATCACATTACTGGGCACGTAGGGGGCATGCAGGGGCCTCCACATCTGTGGATAATTGAAACCACAGGTATGGGGCCCACCTGTACTGTATTCTCGTGGCATCATATAGTAAGGACTGCTATCATGCAATCTCCATTCATTTTCACAAGGTTTCCACAGACCCTGATGTTCTAAAGTACAGCGCCAATGAATGGCAGAACAAAATATTCCTAAAATTGTCAGTATTCTGTATATATTTTTCAATTTCCTGTGCTTATTATTGTTCCATGTTCACTTTTTGTTGTGATTTTTAACTGGCCAATTTTCCACAATGGGATAAGGAAGACTGGGAAAAAAGTAGCATTCGTTATTTACCTTGTGCAATGCGAAGGAAGATCCTTTCTCCCACCATATTGTCTTGTTAGTTCTGAATAGTGGTCTGATTTTGGTTGTTCATGTAAATGCAAACTAGGTAATCCATTTCTGCAGGATCACCCATGAGCAATTGAGTTGGTAGTTGTGATGAAATCCAAGAACTTGTGCATATATTTGTCCTCATTAGGTAACATTTTTTTTCCTGCAGAGGGCACCTCTTTATTGCAAGTCACCTTTGCTTACTGTGAAAAGGCATACGCAAAGTAAATGTGTTTAAGGTAGCTTGCTGCACTCATAGAATGGGGTTAAAAGGGGCATATTTACAATGTGGTTGTGATGTACAATTTCTCTAGGGCAATGGTTCTCAAACTTTTTAGCACCAGGACCCACTTTAAGAATGACAGTCTGTCCAGGACCCACTATAATAGTGTATTGGTTGAAAGTACCATCATTATGACCTCAGAGGCTGCTGCTTAACTCAGAATGCAGCAATAAGTTGGGTTATTTCTCATCCAATTTTGAATAGTGAAGTGAATCAGAAAGACAAACCTATTTACAACCTTGACAACAGGCAAAATAACCACTCAGCGCTCCTCCATTCCAGTGTCCCATCTTCCCATATTTTCAATTATGGCTGTGTGAAAAAGGATCTTGGTTGTCTTCTTTTTGCACTAACTTAGCCCAGTCACATCAAAATAGGCAGTGAGTGATTATGCCCGCTAAACATAAATCAATTGATCATTGATTCAGTTCAATTGATTTCCTTGAACTGGGTCATTTTCTGGGCTCATGTGGTTTGGTAATGTAAGAGCTGTCTGGGTTTGTTTATTAGAGAAGTTATATTATATACCACCTTTCTCCCACACTCAAGGGGGTTCAAGGTGTCTTACAACATAAAACCAATACAAAAAAGTTAAAACAGTACTAAAAACATTAAGCATAAAAAAGGTTAAAACATTACATAAGAACATAAGAATGTAAGAAGAGCCCTGCTGGATCAGGCCAAAGGCCCATCTAGTCCAGCTTCCTGTATCTCACAGCAGCCCACCAGGTGCCCCAGGGAGGCACGAGGAACAAGATGCTTGCATTCTGTTGCCACTCCCTTGCACCCAGTACTCTGAAATAGCCTACTACTAATGTAAGGAGGTTGCATAATCCATCATGGCCTATAGCCCACGATGGACTTTTCTTCCAGAAATCTGTCCAATCCCCTCTTAAAGGCATCTAGGCCAGATGTCATCACCACCTCCTGTGGCAAAGAGTTCCACAGATTAACTACCCGCTGGGTAAAAAAGTATTTCCTTTTATCTGTTTTAACTCTCCCAACCCTCAGTTTTAGCGGATGCCCCCTGGTTCTGGTGTTTTGAGAGAGGGAAAAGAACATTACATCCCTCTTATCAATTCTATTCCTTCCTTGCATAATTTTGTATGTCTCAATCATGTCCCCTCTCAGGTGCCTTTTTGCTAGGCTGAAGAGCCCCAAATGCTGCAGTCTTTCTTCATAAAGGAGGTACCCCAGCCCTGTCATCATTTTCATCGCTCTCTTCTGCACCTTTTCCAGCTCCACTATGTCCTTTTTGAGGTGCGGCGATCAGACCTGTATGCAATATTCCAGATGTGGCCTTACCATCGATTTGTACAATGGCATGATAATATTGGTTGTTTTATTCTCAACCCCTTTTTTAATTACTCCAAGCATGGAATTGGCCCTCTTAACTGCTGCAGCACACTGGGTTGATACCTTCATTGAATTGTCCACCAGCATCCCAAGATCTCTCTCTTGAGCTGTCATAGACAGCTCAGAACCCATTAGCCTATAGATGAAGTTTTGGGTTTTTGCCCCAATATGCATCACTTTACATTTGTCTATGTTGAAACGCATCTGCCATTTGGCTGCCCATTCCCCCAACTTGGAGAGATCCTTCTGGAGCTCTTCACAATCCCTTCTGGTTTTCACCACCCGGAAAAGTTTTGTGTCATCCGCAATCTTGGCCACCTCACTGCTTATCCCTGTCTCCAGGTCATTTATGAACAAGCTGAAAAGCACCGGACCCCAAGACAGATCCCTGGGGCACTCCGCTTTTCACTTCTCTCCATTGTGAAAATTGCCCATTGACCCCCACTCTCTGTTTCCTGGCCCTCAACCACTTCTGAATCCATAAGAAGACCTGCCCTCTTATTCCCTGACTGTGAAGTTTCTTCAGCAGCTTTTGGTGGGGGACTGTGTCAAACGCCTTCTGAAAATCCAGGTATATGATATCCACAGGTTCACCCACATCCACATGCCTGTTGAACTTTTCAAAGAATTCCAAAAGGTGACTGTTCCTTCAGCAACACTTGTTCCTCTACGTGTTTTAGGATTTTATCTTTGATGAGGCTTTCCACCATCTTACCTGTAACAGACGTAAGGCTGACCGGCCTGTAGTTTCCAGGGTCCCCCCTTCTCCCTTTTTTAAAGATTGGAGTGACTCTGGCACCGTGGCTGTTTGAAGGGACAAGTTGTATACTCTAGTTAAGAGGTCAGCAACTTCGTTCTTTAGTTCCTTAATAACTCTTGGGTGTATACCATCTGGGCCTGGTGACTTACTTATATGTAATTTATCAATTTGACCTAAAACATCTTCTTTATCTGACATGTATCTTTATAAAACATTATCTGATTTAATTCCTTAGTTAGGAAGTGCTGTTCGGGCTGCGGTATCTGCCCAAGTTCTTCTGCTGTGAAGATGGATGCAAAGAATTCATTTAATTTCTCTGCAATCTCCTAGTCCCCTTATATCTCCTCTTTCCCTCCCTCACCATCCAGCGGGCCAACCACCTCTCTGGCAGGTTTCCTGCTTCTAACATATTTGAAAAAGCTTTTATTATTCCCCTATATGTTGCTAGCCATGCGTTCCTCAAACTCTTTCTTGGCCTCCCGTATCACCATCTTACTTGTCTGTTGCCAGAGTTTATGTTCTTTTTTATTCTCCTCACTGGGGCACGACTTCCATTTACGAAAGGAAGCTTCCTTGCTCTTTACAGCTTCTCTAACTTTGTTCGTCAGCCATGCAGGTACCCTCCCGGACCTTGTCGAGCCCTTCTTTCTTTGCGGTATACACTTTCGCTGGGCCTCTACTACTGTTATTTTAAACAGCCTCCACGCAGCCTGGAGAGACTGGACTCTTTTTACCTTCCCTTTCAATTTCTTTCTAACTAGCCTCCTCATCTGAGGGAAATCTGCCCTTCGAAAGTCAAGGGTTCTTGTGTCAGATTTGCTCTGCACTCTTTCCTGGACGTGTATGCAGTGATGTCATTCAGGGGGAACGGACCAGAACGGGCGTTCCGGATCCTAACGGGCTCCGTGGCTGGTTCCGGGTTCCTGACAAGTGCCAATCAAAAGTGAGTTCCTGTTCCTAAATCATTTGAATGACACCACTGGGTGTATGGCAAAACCAATTGCAGCATGGTCACTGTTCCCCACTGGCTCAGTAACACCTACATCCCTAACTAAGTCCCGAGTACCACACAGTATTAAATCCAGAGTCACTGTCCTCTGGTGGGCTCCATGACTAGCTGCTCTAAGGCACAGTCATTCAGCACGTCAAGGAAT
Source organism: Lerista edwardsae (assembly GCA_029204185.1). Taxonomy (NCBI): domain Eukaryota; kingdom Metazoa; phylum Chordata; class Lepidosauria; order Squamata; family Scincidae; genus Lerista; species Lerista edwardsae. The sequence continues at coordinate 1,802,654 of JAJKFI010000126.1, read as the reverse complement.
GTGGTCTCTCTTGACTAGAGCACCAGTTGACCCAGTCGATATGAGGATACTTGAAGTCCTCCATGATTACAACCCTGTCTCTCTTGGTCACCACCCTGATTTGTTTCCTCATTTCAAGGTCCCCTTCAATTTTTTGATCCGGAGGACGATAGCACCCCCCCCCCTATTTCATCGCTCTTTTGGCCTGGTAATTTAACTCACAGTAGTTTAACCCACAGTGACATTAAAATAGAACAACCAGGATCACACACTATTAAAATCCATCTAATTAAAATGCCACCCCACAATGTCAGCCTTCCTGAATATAAAGGTCTTGAGGCCCCACCAAAAGGACTCCAGAGAGGGAGCCGTTCTTAATTCTATGGAGTTCCATAAATGAGGAGTCACCACCAAGATGGCCCTATTCAGAAATAGCCTCTGGCCCCCTCTGATGATCTTAGAGGGCAAGTAAGGTTATATAGAAGAAGGCGTTCCTTTGAATACCCTGGTCCGAAGCTGTAAAGGGCTTTAAAAATCAAAACTAGCACTTTGAATTGAGCCCAAAAACAAACTGGAGCCAGTGTAGTCACTGAAGCAACCACCTGAAGCAATGGATCCAGATAATCAGCTTCCTCCAGGACTCTCTGAAGCTAGGACTCTAGCACTTGCTCAATCACCTTGCCCAAAATGGAGTCGTTCAGGCCAGCTGAATGCTGTTCAAGTTAGTAAGATCCAGAGAGAGTTTCTTCATGAGTGGGCAAGCCACGGCCTGCTTCAAGGTTGGTGGCGACACCTCCTCCCTCACAGTTGAATTCAGCACCTTCCCTGTCCATTCAGCCAACCCTCCCTGAGCAGAACTAATTAGCCACGCTGGGCAAGGGTCAAGCAAGCAAGCACCTGGCCTGACTCCAGAGAATCTTATCCACAAAATAGAAATGTTGCAATAGTTTTTTTCTTGAAAAGCAGTATATAATTATATTTAATAATTCAAATAATTCTGCAAGACTTCTGGCTAATTGTATTTAGATGTGTGCAATAGATCTATTTTATTGTTCAATATTGTCTGTTAGCTTATTTGTATCCTATTGCTACAAAGCAAATGTTGACAGCCCAGTAGCTTTGGCTTTGGCACTGTGCTTCTGTTGATCTCCCTGACTTCAGGAGACAGAACCAATTACTCTTTGAGATTTTCTTTTTAAAAACAAAATTCTGAATTATGGCGCTCTGGAAAATGTGTATTTAAATTACTCATAGCAACAGACAACACAGTGGAAAAATGTTGTGATGTCTTCCACGAATAGGCTAAGCTGTGTTTAGCTTTTATAGTTTGGAGATGCTGACAGTTTGCTGTAATTTGTCTTACATTTCAACCTTCTTTGGGCTGAATCCTCTGGATTTCAAGATGACTGACATCAGAGAGTCTAGTTTTTTAAAAAAATATTCCTTCTTTTTAAAGCCCTTTGTTAAACAGTGTGTGTACACATATCCTGTTGTAATAGATACAATGAAGATGTTTAGCAAGATGTCTGACACATTGGAGTCACACCCTCATTTAGGAGAAATAGTAGCGAAATCCATTTCCCTCAGACGGAAAGTGTCTACAATCTCATTCATGCTGGATAAGGATAACTGAACGTGGAATTTAGGATTTTACAGCATTCCTGAGTTGGGACTTACTGTCTGACTTCAAGCTTCCTCCTTTCAATCAAATGTTTCTCTTAATAGGTTAAAGCTGGACTATTGTTATACTTCTTAAACACCAAGCCAAAAGCTCATAGCAGAACTCTCTCAAGTTGGGATTTTCTTACCTTTCTGTTGTATTTAAATTTCACTGGATTACCCCTCTCTCCCTTTCTCTCATATCTATGATTGAAAGCAGTAGTTGCTCTGTGACTTTGCTGGAGGTAAGTTTTATCTGTGTGTTTTGTTGCATTTTGTACTTTCTCCTGTTTTGGAAACACAGTATCCTCCTTGACAGCTGATGCTAGCTGTATTCCTCCACCTCCTGATAATTCTGCAGAGACCTACAACTTGAATTTGGGGTACAAGTATGCTTACAGCATCATGGGAGATTAGTGCAGACATCTCTGTTTATGTCTTTATCTTAGGACTTAACTAGAGTGATTTTGAAAGTCTGCCTCATGAGTAGAGTAGTAGTCTTAACAAGTGGTATATGTTTAAATTGAATCTGAAACTTCTGCAAAAGCTTCAAAAACAGCTGCTTATTCCTTGAGATATACAATTTAAGTGTCTTCCTCTGGGATTCTTAATATTTCTTAGAATCAAATCGTATTGTTTTATTGACAGAAGATACAGATTTTTTCTCTTGATGGGGAAATACAGAGAACAAGGGATACTTTTGAATGATTCTTCCCTGGAAGAAAAAGATTGCATTAGAATTGGGCTCTAAAAAACTGTTTAGATTTAATTACAGAGGTGGAGGACACTGCCGCTTGCCTATCACACAGCTTGCTTGCCCACTTGTCTGTGTATGCAGAACCAGGAGTCTGAGGCTCATGTTGTGCTATTTGCTTTGCAAACACTGATGCTTACAGCAAGCACATAGCAAAATATGTAAAGCAAGCTATTGTCCAGGCAGGAAAGCTGCAGAAAGTTCACCTGAGTGATAGGTAATAACCTGAGTCCATGGTAATTTCTGTCTGCTTATCTCAAGGTTTTCAGCCACTCCACAATTTACACCAAATTTGAGATTTCTCTTTTTGTAACTCAAGCAGAAATGTTGCCAGCTTGGTTCTCTCTTTATTGTCAGCTAGCTTTGTTCTGCTTTGTCGCATCTTGTGGCCAAAATCCAGATTTTGAACACTTCTTTATAGTATAGTCCTTGCAGTATGTCTTGCATATTCCTAAAACATTTGTAGTTGTAAGGTTCTTTTCTGACAATAGAACACTTTTCTATTTCCCCCAACCTGTGCTGGGAATGGTTCTACTTTTACTCCCTTATAGTTCAAGTGCAAAAGTATTTGCAGTGAATCCTGGAACTGTTCATGTTGCCCCTTTAAATACTGGCTTCTCCAAAATGTTCAGATCTACTGTTAGATCACCCCAGCTGTTTGGGGGAGAAAAACGTCACTTCCTATAGTAGGTCACTGCTAAATGTTAATGACTTCTTATAATTAAGGAAAAAGTTAGGATTCTGTGTTTGGGTTCCCAATTCGATGTCTTCAGCCACATGTTTTTCCTTCTCTATGTCTGTAAAGAAGTAAAAGTTGTTAGTCACCATAAAAAGGAAACCGATGTATTTCTCCACAAAGTGGACAGTGGAGATATAAATTATATTTATATTTATATTTATATATTTATATAAATTATCAGTTCCATAATTTATACCGTAGGCTAGAAATGCCATTTGTTGGATAAAACTAACCTGTGCAAAGACCACATGTAAGAAGTTCTCTCAGAAAAAGAGACCCACAGTTTTGGAAGAATAGCTGTTGTTGCAAGATGATAGTTGGGATGCTGGCAGCATATTTTGTTGAAGTGATGTCAGTTGAGGCCGGGGGGGGGGGGGGCGGCAATTCATATTAATAGAGATTCTTATCATGGATTAGATAACATGTTCGTACCTCCCCTGCCCCGGGAAGCCTTACCTCCAGCTGGCAGGCACACTCACTGCTGTGGCATGGCCAGCACTGGCATTAAAGTAGCTTATGGCACTTTTATGACAGCCGGTGCTAGCCCGATAGGATGGGGCCCTGAGTTCGGCTAATCATGATCACTTTAACACTGTATACCGTGTGGGATTTTTTCCTCTGCCCTTCTTGTTATGTGGATTAGAGCAAATTTTCCTTTATATGGGATACTACTATCACTGTTTGTCTCTTGAATTCAAATAACTAACATAAAAAGTATACAGACTAAAGCGTAGTTTCTTATTCCCAAAATATGCTTCTAGGCACGGTCTGTGTTTTTTGTCTCCTTAGCAGGCTATGACAGAGTGAATTGTTGGCTTAATTTCACTCTTGCCCTTAAAGCAACAATCTTGCCTTCGTAACTTTATGTACCAAAGAAATTTACTTCTCTCTGTCTTGCTCAGTATTAGTAAGTGTAAACTTCCTATTTTGGTGATTTCTCTTTTTCTGCAGAGGGAGAACCGCAGGCTTCAGGAAGCCAGCATGCGGCTTGAGCAAGAGAATGATGACCTTGCCCACGAGCTTGTAACAAGCAAAATTGCTCTACGAAATGACTTGGACCAGGTGAGAAAAGCCCTCTATAAACAGGCCTCAGCAGAATCCTGTTTTGAGAGCAGTGTTACCTTTGCAAGCAAAGTAGAATTGCACGCATGACACATCCCACGAGCTGCTCAACACCCACGAGCTGTGGAGATGATGTGCGGTTACAGCTGCAAACAAGACAGGGTTCTGCTTGGATCCCACTGCAAGCACAAATTCTTCCTCCTAACCCACTTCCTGACATAATCCATAAATTTTTAAAATGTGGGCCTTCAAGCTTTTAAGCAAGGACAAGTTCGTTGGACATAGAGAGAATGATCTAATGAACTTCAAAGCTTTGCCATGTACTATAATAAATTCATTTGCATCTTAACTGTTTTATCTTGTGTGCTGAAATATGAAAATTGATCTTTTGGGGAGGGTGTTATTATCATTCATGTATGTTGAAGAGCTTTGAGCGTTTTGGAAAAAATACTATTTTAATACAAGTTCCTATTATTGCCACATGTATTTTGAGTAATATTTTTTTCTCTTGTGCACAACCCTGTGCTGCCATGCTAGGTTTCACAGGAGGAAAATATAAGAGGCTGTAAATTGTTCAGACTCTGTCCACTGTGAGATCAAAGGAGAATCCTGCAGGTGTTTTTTTATACTACACTTTCATTTTTCAGCACTACGGGAATACTGGAAGGGAGTGAGAGCAGGTGCGTGAGGGTCGATTATGGTCTAGAACAGCCCGTGTTAGACCCCAGCCCGTGGGGTTTCTGTCTGGATCTGTCCCCCAGGTGACAAGGCTTATCATTCCTCAGGGAACCTCTGTAGTGCTCTACCAGTTGCCCCCGAACTGTACTATGGCTGGCCGCTTCTGGGGTCTGGTGCCCCAGCAGATATTAAAGGAGCCAGGGGGGATAAGGACAGCACCTGCACCTGCAAGGACATTCCATACGCCTTCTGAGAAACCTCTAGGAGGACAACAAAACCCAGCAAGTACCCAGATTAATTAGAGGGGCAGCTTTCTGCTCTCCCCCCAACACACACAACTGGAAATGGCCAAGCAATTTCCAGGGATCCCACTTCATTGGAAACGGTGGCTTCAGATTGGTTTCCTGCCTGATTGATTGCATTTTTATGGCTCAAGAGTCTGTCTTGTATAGCTAAACCCTTCTTTGAATTTTCAGGCAGAAGACAAAGCAGATGTTTTGAACAAGGAGCTGCTCCTGACTAAGCAGAAACTAGTTGAGACTGAAGAAGAGAAGCAGAAACAGGAAGAAGAAACAGCCCAGGTAAGTCTAGCTTTACTCTTCCCTGGGAGAAAAAGTCTACCAACCTATGTTATCAATTAATGTGGTCTATTTAAAAAGTACAGAAAGTTAACTAAAGATTCAGGAAACTACTAAAGACAGTTTTACACCACACATTTTCATCATGAAGCAAGGTCTCTTTGCCTCTTTGACAACAGTTTTTGGGTGCAATTGAGATAGTTAGGTAGTGTGTGGAGCATAATCCTCTGGAAGGTTCTTCTTTACAAACACAGTGAATGACTGGAAGCTGCCCAAGAGCACAGTGATGCTCTTGCACTGTCTCTGCTAATTTCAGTGAGGCTTGCACAGAAGTACTATGCCCTGCATTAATTCACGAAAATATCAGTTCAATTTCAGGTAACAAATGGGTTGAATTGACAATGTATCGAAAGCTTATTTCTGTGCTCTCACAGTCATTTTTCAGTCAAGTGATCATTACAGCATCACTGTCCAAATCCCATTTCAGCCAAGTCATAAGACCAGTTTCTCTATCTGTGAAACAAAAACTGTGTAGTGACTATCCAAAGCACTGTAAATCTATTGGTCTGACTCCTCATGGGATTAGGGCCCAATCCTATCCAATATTCCAGCACCAATGCTGCCACAGTGCAGCCCTGAGATAAAGAAATACATGTTCCCATAAGTTGAGGTGGCCTCAATGCAGCCATTAGCATGGCTGCACCAGCACTGGAAAATTGGATAGGATTGGGCCTATTGGAGACAGTTGAAACCTATAGGTTATTTGGGGATAGATGCAAATCTACCCCAAGTCCTACAGAACAAAACAGCAAGCTGAGGAAAGAAAATAACATTGTAATTGCAATTGACAAGGGGATTTCAGAGTTCTTTTCTATAGCTGTAATAAAAGGACATTCTATTTTTATGGCATCAGCTTGACCAGTACAATTTTTGAGTAGAAAATATTGCAATACATATCTAGTCCTAATGTGTCGGTGATGTCAGGCAAGGGGCGCCCTCCCCCATGATAGCCGACATGAGGGCGGTGCGAGAGGAGCTGGTGAAGGGTGTGGCTGGGCTCCCTCAAGCCTCCCGGCCTGTAGAGGGATCCAGGATCAGACGGGGGGGGGCTTCCTTCACCCACTGGTCCTCCTCCCAGTCTTGCTTAGGTTCACTGACCAATCTCCGACCTACTAGCCAGCCTTCTCCAGAGTGCCCTCATCACTGGCTCGCTTGGGGTTTGGTGGAGCCTCCCCACCCCGTTGCACCACCCCTTCCTCCCAGCCATGAGCTCAGGCTGACAACCCTCCAGGTCCCTGATCCTGCAAGCACTCACTACCCTCCCTTCTCTGGCAACTGTTGACAGGAGCTCCCTTTCTCTTGCTCCAGGCGTCAGTCACCCTGACGGACGCCTCCCTCTATAGCAACAGGACGGGCCTGACTGCGACTGAGGGAGAAAGGGTCTGCAGCCTGCCCCTCTTGCTCTCAGTTGTGGCCATGCCTTGTGCTCTACTGCTGGGCCTGCTGCCACTGCTGCCGTCCCTTTGACCATTGGAGCGTGGGGGCAAGAACCTGCCAGGCCTGGCATGCCCTTCTTATGGCCTGTCCTGCCAACAGAGCGGGGAGGCCCTGAGCTGCTGCTGCTGCTGCTATCATCATCATGGGAAAGCCTGCTGGCCGGCATCCTGGCCACATCAGGCACACCAGGTGAGCGGATTCCGGACATAATGGGTGCTTAGAATCTGGAGGCCAGAATTGTACAATTGCTAGAAAGAGAGAAATGATTGCATCCTGAAAAATGTTTACACTTGAAATTACCTGCTGAAATTACCTAAGGGCCACACTGCACATTACAATGAACTTATTAATTTGGCCTGAGGTTTTTTATATTACTGCAGAAGGTGCTAAAATGGCACAAAACTGCAAAGGTGCATTTAGCGCTTTGTTCCACTGCAGTTCTGGTCCTGATTGCATGCCTCTCCTGTGCACTTTATTAACAAAGGGGAAAAACTTCTATGGATACTATTTTTCTAATTAAAATGGTGTGCCGGGGAGCACATAATCCAAATCAGAACTGTGGCAGGACAAGGTGGTAAAGAGACCATTACTGCCACTGTTATTTCAGCTGTTTTGGGTAGCACGCATTCACCTATCCCCACACAGCAACACTATTGTAAAAAGAAAAAATCTGGACCAAACAAATGGGTTTCTTGTAAAGTGTGGCTTGGCCCTTAGTGGGTATTGGCAATAATGGTAGATTCATTGTTGAGAAGGCATGTGTTTTAAGATTAGTTTTGTGCTTGCTTGGGACATTTCTCAAAACTTAGTATTAGTTTATTTTCTCCCCTTCTCTATGCAGGTGAAAGAGGTCTTCAGGAAACAGCTGGAGAAGGCAGAATCTGAAATAAAGAAGACAACTGCCATTATTGCAGAATATAAACAAGTAATTTTAAAATTCTTTCAGGTCTTCTTTCCATATATTTATCTTCTTGAAGAATGAGCATTGTCTGGGATTAGAGGTAGTTTTTCCAGGAAAAATTTGCCAATGTCTGGTTAAAATTACTTAAGCTACATTTCTATAGAACAGTGATTACCAAACTCCTACAAGGAAGTTGGGAACCACCTGAGTAGGTGAGGGGCGTGGCTAAGGTAGCAGCACAATTCCCAGGATTGCACTGCTGCCAGGACCAGAAGGGTTTTTTTCCTGACTTACCTGACTTACCAAAGCACCTGCCTCCAAGGGGGTGGGGTGGGTGGGGAGCCCTGCAGACACTGCTGCAGGGCTCCCCATGCCTCAGGGGAGCAATCAGATACTACTTCCAGTTTTGCTATAAAAAACTAGATGTGGTTTCCGATAGCTTTTTTACAGTTTCTGAGGCTTGGGGAGCCCTATGGAGGCATCCGTGGGGCTCATTGCACCCTCTGGAAGTCCGCACTTCAAATAGTAAGTCAGAAAACCCACCTTCTGTTCCTAGCAGCAGAATAGCAGGGATCATGCTGCTGCCTTCCCCCCCTCTCTGACCCTTAAAGAGGCATGAGCCAATGGTTCCTAGGCTGGTGGGTTGTGATCACTTTGGAAAGCACTGCTAAACAAACTAACCTGGGAGAAAATTCCCTTTAATTCAGTGGGACGTAGTTCTGTGTAGCCATGCGTAGGATTGCACTGTTAGCTAACATCCAATCTAGTAACAAGCAGAAAAGTGCTGGAGCCGCTGAGCTTGAGTCGCGAGTCATTCGCAACTTGTCCATGAGTCATAGTATGCATCTGTGACAAACACATACCACAAGTCATTTTGACTGGAGTACAAGTCTGAATGCTGGCTTCCAGATTGCTCCACAAGGCCTTTCGCTTGATGTGGAACCTGCACAAAAAGTAAGCAAGCACGGATTCATGGGGAAAATATATGTACATACTGTATCTTCATGACTCATTTTCGAGCCAGTGGACCTGAGTCTTGAGTCACAGCACTGACACACATAACTCAGGTGTATACAAGTCAGTGAAAAATGTGGGTTTTCATGACTCTAACTGGAGTCATGTGACTCGAGTTCCCATCCTTGGTCACCAGGATATTGTCCCCATTTTCACATCTATCTGTTGTTAGCCCAGTTTATAAATTGCCAATCACATCCATTCCATTCCAAGTGCATCTTCTCAGTGCTGATTGATGGGCCTTCATTTTCATTTTCAACCTTGTAAACATCAGTCTCCAAACTGTGAGAATGCTTCTTGAGGCAGTTAAGGATTATACTTGAGGCAGTAGCCTATAACATGCTGAAACATTCATGCCTTCTTAAAATTTTACTGAAATAATGTTTTCTCTGCCTAGATTTGTTCCCAGCTGAGTAGCAGGCTGGAAAAACAGCAGGCCGCTAGTAAAGAGGAACTGGAGGTCCTGAAGGTGAGAACAAACAACTCTGAATCTGAGAGGTCAATAATTCATAGAAGTTTATATAGTGTTGACAGTTGTTTTATAAGTTGGCAAGCTGGCTTTAAGAGATTGTCTAGTAGGTGGAGTTTCAATTTAGATAAATAATAAACTATGCTTTGGAAAGGGCTTATAATATCACATTGAACATTTTGGTAGAAAATTTATGAATGACAGATTTTACCTAACATATTCTCATGATGGCAAGGATCAAGAGCTGCCTCCTTAGCATTGCTGGTAAGGCAAAGTTTTTCAAAGCTTGAAACACCAACAAATCACATCTAATTACATTCTTCTGCTCAACCTCTAAAGTACATGTAATCTAAAGTTGAAAGACTGACCTTTTCTGTCTTGATCCCACCTGACAAAATGCCACAATAAGAACATAAAAAGAGCCCTGCTGGATCAGGCCAAAGTCCCATCTAGTCCAGCTTTCTGTATCTCACAGTGGCCCACCAGGTGCCTCAGGGAGCACACGAGACAACAAGATAATTGCATCCTGTTGCCACTCCCTTGCACCTGGCATTCTGAGGTAGCCTACTATTAACGTAAGGAGGTTGCACAACCCATCATGGCCTATAGCCTACGATGGACTTTTCCTCTAGAAATCTGTCCAATCCCTTTTTAAAGGCATCTAAGCCAGATGCCATTACCACCTCCTATGGCAAGGAGTTTTACAGGCTAATTACCCGCTGGGTAAAAAAGTATTTCCTTTTATCTGTTTTAACTCTCCCAACACTCAACTTCAGTGGATGTCCCCTGGTTCTAGTATTGTGTGAGAGAGAAAAGAACATCCCTCTATCGACTCTATCCCTCCCATGCATAATTTTGTATGTTTCAATCAGGCACCTTTTTTCTAGACTGAAGAGGCCCAAACGCTGCAGTGTTTCTTCACAAGGGAAGTGCCCCAGCCCCGTAATCAATGTTCTCTCCTTTGAGAACTTTTGAGAATTACATCTACTTTTTAGACCTCTGAGTCCTGTCACACAGTGGCTAAACAAGCCTTAGGTCACAGATTTCAAAGTTGGAGTTTCATCTAGTTTTCATAGTGAATACTCAAATGTCACCAGATCTATTAGGATCTATAGTGAGCTCTGATGGTTTCCTTGGTGATCTATAGTAGTGGTGTAACTGGGGCCACGAAGCCCTGAGGCTGTGAAATTGGTCACTGCCCCCCAATGCCTGATGTGGACCTAATCAGAGGTGATGTTGCTACCACTTACTTTCATGTTTGCAACAGCTCAGAGCAGTTGCAAGCTGCTTTCAGCAGCCAACATTGTTTTTCACCAGGAAAACAAAATCTAAGAAGCTGCTGGCCGCTGATTGAGATTCAGAACTGCTCTGAGTGAGTGCCTGTTGGGGTGGTGGTGCAAAAAGGTACTGTGGCAGCAAGGAGGCCTTCTCACCACCACAGTACCCAGACAGCACCTCCTCCCATGGGCACTCAGTTGCAAACTGCGGAGCAGCTAATGACTTTTCCCTTTTTTGCTGCAGAAAAAGGGGGAAAGCCATTGGCCGCTCAACATCTTGTGTGCACTCTGACTGAGCGCTAGTGAGGGAGGGCCACTGAAGTTGATGCCCCCCAAGCATCAGTGGAAAGTAGCTGCCGGGGCGGGGACTGGGGCGGGTGTCCTGACTGCACCACAGCAATCGTGGCACCCGGAGCTTTTCGGCATACCTGAGGGGGCCTTCAGAAGGGTTGGGGAGCCTCACAGCCCCCTCCGCAGGTCTCTCTGAAGCAAAGAAAAGTCTCATTTTGTGCTTAAAATGGCACTTCCGGTTTTCACTGAAAGCAAAAGTGAAACCTGAAAGTGCGCTTTTGAGTGCAAAATGGGGCTTTTCTTTGCTTCAGGGAGACCCACAGAGGGGGTCGTGTGCCTCCCCAACCCTTCCGAAGGCCCCCCTGACCTCCCCAGGTATGTTGAAAAGCCGCTGGATGCCTCTGGCACCACGATCGCTGTGGTGCCATCAGGATACCCCAAACTGGGCCTCTCCCCTTAAGGGGGAATGGCCCAGTTCTGCTTCCCAATGGTGGGTTGAGACTTTGGAAAGCACTGATCTATAGCATATCTCACCACAGGCGCATTTTCCTCTTAAAATTGTTGAACCACTGCATGTCCATGTTTGTGTACAGTCCCATTTTTCTTGGGCATTGATCAAATAACCCTTCTGTAATGGAAGTTCTTGCTCAAAGTTCTGTTCTTTTTTGTGGTCTTTTTGTTCTATCACATGGGAGCTCCCCATCTGCATCTGTGTTCAGAAGTGTTTAGTAGGGGTGTAAAACAAAAGGCCGGTGGCCACCGTCCCTGGAAGCCTGTCAACTGGCCCATGTGATAACTGGGCTCCCCCAGTGCTTCAGCAATACTGCTTCTGCTGAGGCTCTGGGAGGGAGAAGACAGAAGGAGGCCTCACTTGGCCAGGAATCCTGGCCAAGTGAAGGGACAAAGCAAGAGGTGTGAGAGAGGAAGACATTGCTGAGGTGCTGGGAGAGCCCAATTAGTCAGCAAGGCACCCTTTCAGCTTTCTACCGAGGTGTCACTTTGCAGACCACCTCTCAGCTGCTGAGCTGTGAAGTGACAGCTCAGCAGAAAAAAACGCTGCTGAAAGGGCAATCTGCATAATAATTGGGCTCTCCCAATTTGGCAATTTGGCTTTCCTACACCTTGAAAATATGTTCAAAATTTGTACATTTTTTGCCTTGTTACTTGCAACTAAGGAGTTTCTAGACGAGAACAAAGTGCTATTTTCTGGCCATCAACTTCTTCATGACTGAAGTACTTCCTGCTTAATTATGTCACTTCTGGCCCTCATTGGTGCCATGAATGCTATATGAAATGAACAGAAGTTTTTTTTTCCACACAGAGAAAGCAAATTGAAATGAAATTTGTCTTACCCCTAGATTTCTGGTACTCAACACTTCCTGCAAGAATTTCCCCTATAGCTTTCCAGGAAATCTTGCCAGATTCAAATGGACACCCAACTTATTTAACAAGGACATCATGGCCTTGAAAGCAAAAAAGGGGTCCTGCAGTTGGAGGAATATAAACCACAGCCACATCCAGGCACCTAGTAGAGCAGATTAAGAGCACTATCTTATACTAGGCTTGGAATGGGAGGCTGGTGGGCCTGCGCCATATCCAGCCCTTGCACACGGGGAGGCTCCAGCCTCTCCTATAGACTCCTCAGATCTGCACCTGCTAAACAGCAGGCACAGATTCGAGGAGTCAGCATGGCCTGGGATTCTAATGCAGTGGTTCCCAAACTGTGGGTCAGGACCCACCAGTGGGTTACAATCCGATTTCAGATCAGATGCAAAGCCCCTAGGGCAGCCATATTGAAAATATGGGAAGATGGGACACTGGAAAGGGGGAGGGATGTGTGGTTATTTTGATTGTGTTAAGATTGTAAATAGGTTTTTTCCCTTTCTGATTCACTTTGCTATTGGAAATTGGCTGAGAAATAACCCAATGTGTTGCTGCATTCCCAGGAAAGCATCAGCCCCTGGCGTCATAGTGATGGCACTTCCAGCCATGTCGTCACTTCTGCTGAGTCCCAGACAGGTTGTCATTCTAAAAAGTGAGGTCCCAGTGCTAAAAAGGTTCAGAACCACTTTTCTAGGGTGTTTGAGCGCGGGGATCCATGCCTAAGCACATGGCTGGGGCCAAGAGTTATACATCTTTTTCTTCTTTGCATTAGGAGATAGGAGTGGGCTTCTCTTACTTTGAATTGCCCAGGCTTAAGGTCTTTTTTGGACTTTGGCTGGGGACATTTCTATTTCAGGCCTACTGTCTGCATGTGTTTGGAGCTTATACATCTTTGCTCTGGTGGTTTGAGTTTCTAGATAGCACTTTAGTCCTTCGACAATGCCCTTCATAGTTAAGGACAAAATGTGAGAAAAAAATCTAAATTTTTAATTAAACAAATGTTTTACTTTAACTAAAGCAGTGTTATTCAAATTGTGGGTCAGGACCCACTTGGTGGGTTGTGGCCTGATGTCAGGCAGATCACGGAAAACTGGGAGCAGCCATCTTGGAAGCTGCAGGCCTTACTCTAGCTATATTCCTGTTGTAAGTGTTCACAGTTTGAATTTTCAAGAGTGTGTGTGTGTGTGTTTTAATTTTTATTTCAGTTCTTTTACATAATATTTTGACCTAATTTTGCTTTCTGTCAGAGATGTTTCATGGTTGTGCAGTCGCTGCAGTCCAAGAGTGCCAGTTTGCATTCCAGGAGTGTCATTTGGTTACATTTCAGTGATGGCACTTCCTGCTTCAGGATGTCACTTCCAACCATGACATCACTTCCAGGTTAATGACATCACTTCTGGTGGCTCCAACATGAGTGCCATTCTAAAAAGTGGGTCCCAGTCTAAAGGGTTTGAGAACCACTGAACTAAAGGATTGTGGTCATATAACCAATAGGAAGACCCTTATATTTGGAGACAATTCCATGCACAAAGCTTATGTTCCTATGTTAGTCAAGGAGATGTTGTAATGGCTGTTGCTACTGTATTGTCTTAAAAACAGCTGACATTTTTTGGCCAAGGAGAAATTGATGGAGAAACTCGTCTTCATCTGCTCAACAACTTCCAAAACATCAGCCTAGCATAGTGGGTAGCCTCTTCTGTATCATAGCTAATAATTGATTCCCTGCTTTGCTATTTCAGGGCAAGGTAATGGCTTGCAAACATTGCAGTGAGATATTCAGTAAAGAAGGGACCCTGAAAGTATCTACTGTACCCAGAAAAAGCCAAGAAACAGAGACAGATGATGAGAAAGATGCCCTTAAGAAGCAGCTGAGAGAGATGGAGCTGGACCTGGCACAGACCAAACTCCAACTTGTGGAAGCCAAATGCAAAATACAAGTAATGTGATTTAATAGACACTGTCTCATGTTGTTTGAATATACAGACTGCCTTTGCATCTCTCAGTGTGCTTTCTCTACCTATTATATCACAGCTTCTCTGCATTGGGGAGATAAATGGGGGGGGGTCAAGAGGCATAACTCAAGTGCCCCAGGGCACTGCCACCATACGCCACCATCCACTGCCCTCCAGGTATGCCACCTGAGATGCACCCCCTGTGTATCCTCCGGATGCAACCAGTCATGTCCAAAGGCACTCTGAGAGCTGGGAAGGCTGAGCACAGCTTCTCTGGCCTTTGGAACACCTTCTAAAGTCTCTAGAAAGCCTTAGAAAAGTACATCCGTTTTTTCACAAAACCGGAAGTTCTTTCTGAGGCCTTCCATAGGATTTAAAAGGCATTCTGAGGGCCAGAAAAACAGTGCATGGCCTTTCTGGCTCTCAGAACACCTCTGGACAGGACTGGAGTAGTCGAATCTGGAAGGTACGTGAGGCGTGGCATTTGCAGGAGTGGCAGAAGCCCTGGATTGCCACTGAATGACAGTCTCTTTGACAGGCACACCTTTGTTTAACACGCTCTAGTGACAAGGCAGCCAGCAACTGCATTGGGGATGCCCTTTCACTGTGTGGGGACAGGTTACCTCTTCACCCCCACAATGAGCACCACCTTCAGCTGATTGATGAGATGGACATGTTGACATGGCCATGGTCCTCAAGCGTGTTTGAGAGATTACCAATGAACTGATAACCTTCTGATGCATAGAATATAAGGTTGTGTGTGAGCAACAAATTCCCTATCTCTATCTCTGAGCACAGTGTTTTTGTCGTGAAGACTTCCCCCACCTCAACATATTTGGGAGTACTAAAATACTGTAGGTAAGAAATATTGTCCTGTGGCACTGTAACATGCTTATTGTGGCATGTAGGGAACAGTATTTCTTTGAACACTACAGTATATACATTATTATTAAAATATTTCAGTACTGCTTTTCTGCAAAAATTTTCACACCATGGTCTGAAAATGGTAACTACTACGGGTATGAAGAGGATTCCTGCCTACAAAAATTTATGCCAAAATAAATACTTCAATACTGATGGTGGTTTTTTTTGCTACAATAGACTAGCACAGTTACATTTACAAAAGTATGTAAAGATGAAATCTCTTTTTGTAGACTTGATTACATTGGATTATGGACTTTGAGGTACTCAGAACTCCTGTGTGAAATTCAGGGTGCAGTCCTAACCTGGAGTTCCTTGTGCCAGCCCAGGAGTGTTGCAAATGCACCATAAAGTGTGTTTGGACCACTCTCAGAGTTAGGGAGGCTGGCTAATGGGACTTGTGCCAGCCTAACTCCAGGTTAGGATTGCGGTCTCAGTGTGACTTGAAATCTTGAAGCATCTTTGAACCATTGATTGTGGTTTAGTAAAAGATGCTTGCTTGTTGATTCTCTGCCTCTGCTTTACCGATGAATCCATAACCATCTCCAACTCTAATTGGTTAATTTCAGCACTTCAGCCAAAATGACATGATATGTGCCCCATTGAATAGTTCTCTGCCTTGACTGTTCTCTTTCCTTAGGAGCTAGAACACCAGAGAGGAGCACTTATGAGTGAAATCCAAGCAGCCAAAAACTCTTGGTTTAGCAAAACTCTGAACTCTATCAAAACAGCTGCCGGCACACCACCACCACCACAGCCACTGCTGTCATCATCACCCAAA
Organism: Lerista edwardsae; assembly: GCA_029204185.1. Classification (NCBI taxonomy): domain Eukaryota; kingdom Metazoa; phylum Chordata; class Lepidosauria; order Squamata; family Scincidae; genus Lerista; species Lerista edwardsae. The sequence continues at coordinate 1,786,719 of JAJKFI010000126.1, read as the reverse complement.
GAGGGGAGCACATAGTTCCTGCTGGATTCCAAGCACAAGAGCACAATGAACAACACAGCTGATGTCTCTTGAAGATTCCGCCAATGCACCTTTTGGAAGGGTGGGGTGGGGGAAAAGGCAGGAGAGCCAGCCTTGAAATAAATTCCTTCAGTGTCTTTTATTTGTTCTGGTGTGCCCCTTTCCAAAGGGACATTATTTAAAGAAATCTGTTTCATGTGGAATACTTCATTCTTTCCTAGCTGCCTTGCCAAAAGTCGCGTCCTGATTCCTTCATATTTTACATGTTATTTTATATGCTTAGATGTTAAAAGATGGGTAACAAATAATTCAGAGCTAAGTGTTTAGTATGTTGCTAAAAATTATTCATAATTTTTTATTGTGCATAAAATAGTTTATTTTTTTCCCTCTTTGGGGAACAGAGAGAGGAGGAAAGGGCAGGGAAAAGGAATGAAATAAAAGCACATTTGTCACAATGCCAGAGAGCTTGCTGGTATCTCAGACCATCTCAAAGGTTGACAGCTGATAGCACCCTGCAGAAAAAGGAACCTGCTGTTCGTTTGGTTGGTTTGATTCTCAGGCCAACAATAGGGCAACAGCGATTTTTAAAAATTCCTTCTAAAGCTACTAAATGGGAACATGCCATAAAATTGTGTTTCCATTGCTGCTGCCTTTACATTAAAAATTCCACAAGCAATTTCATGTACTGCAACTAAGGGAGGCCTTCAACCTCGCCCTGCAGTGTTCTTGTTTGCCAATAAACAGGCTTTGGGCACAATCCAAAAGCTCTCATGAGCAAATGTTTTTGAAGTGAACAGGGACTCATGGAGAAGAACATTTGGGTGGATTGTGCCCTTTGTATTCTTGCACAATTCCCATTTAATGTCTGTGGGGCTTGTACAGGAGACAGGCAACATTCCAGGTAAAATGTGTCCAAAAGATGGAAAGTGAGCCTCACTTTTTACTGGTAGGGCAAACGTTTCAGCTGATTTCTGTGTCTGTCTAGAAACCATACTTGTTTTATATCTTTCTAAAGTGCAAAAACAAAAAAACACACAAAGCATTTGTTAGATTTTTGAATTGAACATAAAATGTTTATAAAAATGCTTATTTCATGGAGAATTAAACTATTGCTTAAATTGATGGAAATGTTTTTTTTTATTATCTATAATAATGTTTCACAAGTCAACATCACTACTGGATGAGAAGTTGTATTTGGTTTTCCTGTTATGAAACATATTCCAAGGACATTGTCCTGTTCTGATTTTAATCCAAATTAATGCAATAGCCTATCAGTCAGTTCTGCACAATAAAGTTCAATAATGCTTGCTTTGTGTTTCATTCTTAGGCATACTTGCACTGCAGCATTTAAAACTCCTACACTATTCGACATGTTTGACATGCTTATGATAACTGAGAGCCTATCAAAAATCCATTCTATTCCTGGAAGCTATGGACTTTTGTGCTACCATAAGAACATAATATAAGAAGAGCCCTGCTGGAACAGGCCAAAGGCCCATCTAGTCCAGCTTCCTGTATCTCACAGCGGCCCACCAGGTACCCCAGGGAGGCACAAGACAACAAGGTGCTTGTATCCTGTTGCCACTCCCTTGCACCCAGTACTCTGAAATAGCCTACTACTAATGTAAGGAGGTTGCACAATCCATCATGGCCTATAGCCCACGATGGACTTTTCTTCCAGAAATCTGTCTAATCCCCTCTTAAAGACATCTAGGCCAGATGTCATCACCACCTCCTGTGGCAAAAGTTCCACAGATTAACTATCTGCTGGGTAAAAACGTATTTCCTTTTATCTGTTTTAACTCTCCCAACCCTCAGTTTTAGCAGAAGCCCCCTGGTTCTGGTGTTTTGAGAGAGGGAAAAGAACATCCCTCTTATCAATTCTGTTCCTTCCGTGCATAATTTTGTATGTCTCAATCATGTCCCCCCTCAGGCGCCTTTTTTCTAGGCTGAAGAGCCTCAAATGCTGCAGTCTTTCTTCATAAAGGAGGTACCCCAGCCCCATCATCATTTTCATCGCTCTCTTCTGCACCTTTTCCAGCTCCACTATGTCCTTTTTGAGGTGCGGCGACCAGAACTTGTACACAATATTCCAGATGTGGCCTTATCATTGATTTGTACAATGGCATGATAATCTTGGCTGTTTTATTCTCAACCCCTTTTTTAATTACTCCAAGCATGGAATTGGCCCTCTTAACTGCTGCCGCACACTGAGTCGATACCTTTATTGAATTGTCCACCAGCACCCCAAGATCTCTCTCTTGAGCTGTCACAGACAGCTCAGAACCCATTAGCCTATAGATGAAGTTTTGGGTTTTTGCCCCAATGTGCATCACTTTACACTTGCTTACGTTGAAACGTATCTGCCATTTGGCTGCCTATTCCCCCAACTTGGAGAGATCCTTCTGGAGCTCTTCACAATCCGTTCTGGTTTTCACCACCCGGAAAAGTTTTGTGTCATCTGCAATCTTGGCTACCTCACTGCTTATCCCTGTCTCCAGGTCATTTATGAACAAGTTGAAAAGCACCGGCCCCAAGACAGATCCTTGGGGCACTCCGCTTTTCACCTCTCTCCATTGTGAAAATTGCTCATTGACCCCCACTCTCTGTTTCCTGGCCCACAACCAATTCTGAATCCATAATTGACCTGCCCTCTTATTCCCTGACTGTGAAGTTTCTTCAGCAGCTTTTGGTGGGGGACTGTGTCAAACGCCTTCAGAAAATCCAGGTATATGATATCCACAGGTTCACCCACATCCACGTGCCTATTGACCTTTTCAAAGAATTCCAAAAGGTGACTGTTCCTTCAGCAACACTTGTTCCTCTACGTGTTTTAGGATTTTATCTTTGATGAGGCTTTCCACCATCTTACCCGGAACAGACGTTAAGCTGACCGGCCTGTAGTTTCCAGGGTCCCCCCTTCTCCTTTTTTAAAGATTGGTTTGACATTGGCTATCCTCCAATCCTCTGGCACCGTGGCTGTTTGAAGGGACAAGTTGCATATTCTAGTTAAGAGGACAGCAACTTCGTTCTTTAGTTCCTTAATAACTCTTGGGTGTATACCATCTGGCCTGGTGACTTATTTATATGTAGTTTATCAATTTGATCTAAAACAACTTATTTATTAACCATTATCTGATTTAATTCCTTAGTTAGGAAGGGCTGTTCGACTGCGGTATCTGCCCAAGTTCTTCTGCTGTGAAGACGGATGCAAAGAATTCATTTAATTTCTCTGCAATCTCCAAGTCCCCTTTTATCTCCTCTTTCCCTCCCTCACCATCCAGCGGGCCAACCACCTCTCTGGCAGGTTTCCTGCTTCTAACATATTTGAAGAAGCTTTTATTATTCCTCTGTATGTTGCTAGCCATGCGTTCTTCAAACTCTTTCTTGGCCTCCCGTATCACCTTCTTACTTGTCTTTTGCCAGAGTTTATGTTCTTTTTTATTCTCCTCACTGGGGCACGACTTCCATTTACGAAAGGAAGCTTCCTTGCTCTTTACAGCTTCTCTAACTTTGTTCGTCAGCCATGCAGGTACCCTCCCGGACCTTGTCAAGCCCTCCTTTCTTTGCGGTATACACTTTCGCTGGGCCTCTACTACTGTTATTTTAAAAAGCCTCCACGCAGCCTGGAGAGACTGGACTCTTTTTACCTTCCCTTTCAATTTCTTTTTAACCAGCCTTCTCATCTGAGGGAAATCTGCCTTTGAAAGTCAAGGGTTCTTGTGTCAGATTTGCTCTGCACTCTTTCCTGGACGTGTATGGCAAAACCAATTGCAGCATGGTCACTGTTCCCCACTGGCTCAGTAACACCTACATCCCTAACTAGGTCCCGAGTACCACACAGTATTAAATCCAGAGTCACTGTCCTCTGGTGGGCTCCATGACTAGCTGCTCTAAGGCACAGTCATTCAGCACGTCAAGGAATGTGGTCTCTCTTGACTAGAGCACCAGTTGACTCAGTCGATATGAGGATACTTGAAGTCCCCCATGATTACAATCCTGCCTCTCTTGGTCACTGCCCTGATTTGTTTCCTCATTTCAAGGTCCCCTTCAAATTTTTGATCCGGAGAACGATAGCACCCCCCCCACACACACACACTATTACATCGCTCTTATGCCCTGGTAGTTTAACCCACAGTGACTCTATGGTGGAGTCCGGCCAGTGGTGTCATCTAAATGATTTAAGAACAGGAACTCACTTTTGATTGGCACGTGTCAGCCCTGCCCACCGGAAGTGACATCATAAGCTGGAGGCTGGCGGAGCGCAGGTCTACACACGGCTGGTTCCTATGGGTAGACCTGGGCGCCGGAGGCTGGTGGAGCCCAGGTCTACCCGCGGCTGGTTCCTAGCCAGCAACGACATCAGCGATGAGTGGGCGGAGCCAGCTAGTTCTGTACAGCGCCTGGCGCCTACCGAACAGAAAGCAAAGAATTCCTCCCTCCCCAATTGCAGCTCCAATAGTGATGGGGACAGTCTCACAAAGAAACCTCACACCCAGAGTGCCAGTGAAATGCTCTGGACTGGAGAGACCGTGGCGAAAGCCTTTCCTTGTCTTTGCAGCTAGGCGAGCTGGAGTTATTCAAAATTGCCAGGGAAGTTGAAAATTGGCACGGGGGCAGCAGCCTCGAAGCTGAGGCTGGCTGAGCAGAATGAGGCAGGAACCTGTGGAAGGGGCTGAGGGGCGGCACCACTCCAGACGGCACCCTTGGGCCAGTGGTGTCATCCAAATGATTTAGGAACAGGTACTCACTTTTGATTGGCACTTGTCAGGGTCCGCCCACCAGAAGTGACATCATAAGCCGAAAGTGATGTCGTGGCAGGAAGTGAGGTCACAGCCGGAAGTGATGTCGTGATTGTTGCCATGGAGGTGATCATGTTTGTAATAACTTCAGCTTGTGGTTAGTGTTGATTTAACTTCTATTGCTTTGCTTTCTAGAGATGTGTATATACATACTTTGCTTCAACTGTTCCCTGGTTAAAGAGCAGGCTAGACTGTACTAGATTGGGAGCCCTTTTGGGACAGGGAGCCATTTAACTTTAATGTTAAATGCAAGGAGCCGGCAAGGAGCAGGAGGGGGAACGGGCAACCAAAAAAAGACCGTGTGGGGGCTGGGGGGAGGTTGCAGGAGGAACCGGGACGCTGGATCTTCATGGCTGGAGGAAGCGGGAGCCCCAGGCAGCCTACCTTCTCACGCTTGCTGCCTTATTCCTGGGTCTCCCTCACTGCTGCTACCACTGCTGCAGCTGCTGCCGCCTCTGGTCCTCTCGCTCCGCTGCTGCTGCTGCTGTCGCCGCCACCACGCTGCCTGCCTGCCTGCCTCCTCACAGAAAGTGCAGGCAATGGCTGCAGGCGTGCAGTACGCATGCGCAGCTGCTGAGCCAACCAGCCGATGGGGCCAGCTTCAAGTGGGCGGGGCCAGCTCAACTTCTAGGAACCAGTACTCACTTAGTGGTGCGTAGTGGGTGCATGACATCACTGCCTTGGGCGCTTCTGCACACCAAAGCCCGCTTATGCCGGGCAGGTCAGGAGGGCAGCTTCAAAAAGTCCCAGCTCCCCTCCAGGGCCGCCCTCGATTTGCCACCGCACCTCCAGGATGCCCCTTCTCCCCAGTGGGCTGCAGACTCACCAGAGTGGCTGCTGACTCCACATGTGTGGCTGGAGGGAGCGAGGAAGGGGGCTGTGCAGGACGGAACTTCCCCACTGCAGCCCTTCCCCCTTCCCCCCCCCCAGGAATCCGGTGTCGCTCCCTTTAACCCTCTGAGTGCTGACCAACCAAGAAGAAAAGCTCTTTGCAGAGGAATCGGGAGAGGGGAGGGGGGAGAATGAAGTGGGCGGAGTCAGCCCTAATTTTAACAAGTGGAACTGAGTTCCCCCGCGTTCCCCCTGCATGACATCTCTGAGTCTGGCCCACCTTCAGTTTCTACTCTGCTGGATTCTATCTCTTCTTTGATATAGATGGCCACCCCACCGCCAACACGCTCTTCTCTGTCCCTCCTATAGAGTTTATAGCCTGGGATTGCAGTATCCCACTGGTTCTCTGCATTTCACCAGGTTTCTGTTATGCCTACTATATCAATGTATTCCCTAGCCACCAAACATTCCAGTTCCCCCATCTTTGCTCAGAGACTTCGGGCATTTGCATAATAACACCTATATACGGGGTTCCCTAAGGAGGGACTCTTATTTGATCCGTTATTTGATCCCTTCTAGGCAAAACTGGTCCAAGGCAGTCATGCCCAAGCTTTTGGTTGGCAGTTGCAAGGGTAGTTTCCAGAACTTTCATTATTCAAAGTGAGTGGTATATGCATGGCTATTCCAGCCTTTTCCAGTGCTGCTGGAGATCAACATGCACTTATTGAAAATCTCAATTGCTTTGATCTGAGAAGGTTGTACCAATGAGTTCTGAGCCACTTTGAAGTCCATTGACTGATGCCCAGTTCAAACATTTTGGCTTACAGAGACATGTACTTGGCATGAACTTGGCACCATAGTAATAATGAGTGAGGTGTAAGAACCTCCCACCTCTTTTAAGGATGAATTTATACTTATTAGATTAATTTCACATAATTTATTGTGTGATAAAAGTAGTTATATTATGACACCTTTTGTACATCAGCGCCTAGATCCTACTTAAATAGGTATTTGTAAAAGTTGTTAATTGGTTCTTGTTTATTCTTGAATATTCTCTGGGATGAGGAAAGGGGGGGCATTCTGAACCAATGGGTATGCCCCTCACTCCGGAAGGCAGGGTCGGATTCTCAGATCTTGCTCCTCATTGGTGGGAGGGCATCCCACTCCCAGTCCGGCCCTGCCTTTTGGAGGACAAGGTCGTAGTTTCTGGAGCTCTGTGGAGCTCAGCTCTCAGATCACAAGATTTTCTACTTCATTCTATTTTCTCCTCTTTACTTTATATTTTTTTTCTTGTTTTTTCCTCACCTGCTCTGGCCTTTCTGTCCCTTTTGGAGGTGAGGAGATCGCTCCAGTTAATAGCAGCAGCTGTGAGGCAACAGGCTGTGAGGCCTGCTTGGTTGCCTTGACGACGAGGCCTGCTGCCAAGATTTTCTACTTCTTTCTATTTTCTTTCTTGCTTTTCCTCACCCGCTCTGGCCTCTCTGTCCCTTTCGAAGGTGAGGAGATCGCTCCAGTTAATAGCAGCAGCTGTGAGGCAACAGGCTGTGAGGCCTGCTTGGTTGCCTTGATAACTGGGCCTGCTGCCAGTGTGAGCACTGCAGGGAGAGGAGCGCAGCGGCCAGGCCTGCAGCAGAGGATGCAGGCCCTGGGCCAGGAGGCTCAGAACCCGCCATGGAGGAGTGGTCCCTGTTGGGCCACCGCCACGGGCGCGGAGGCTCAGATCCCGCCGCGGAAGAGTGGACCCTGTTGGGCCACCGCCACGAGCGGAGAGGCTCAGATCCAGCCGCGGAGGAGTGGTCCCTTTGTATTGGGCCACCGCCACGAGCGCAGAGCCTTTGAAGTGGGCGAAGGGGGTGCGCGGAGGAGCAGCTGCGTTGCTGTCGCCGCGCACACTCCACGAAAGTCGAGCTTCGAGCGGCCTAGGGCCCGGAGCAGAGATTCGAGGGCGACCGAGCTGAGAGTGCAGTGGCGGCGCCACGGAGGCCAGTGAGAACCGGAGACCTCGGATTGTGAGTAGCAGCAAGAGTGGGGCCTTCGGAATCGTGCAGTACACGATCGCCATTTTCCTGCCCTTTTCACGTTCAGGTTTGTGGTAAAATGGCGGAGCAGCAGAGCGAGGGGGGGCCAGCTTCACCCCGCAACATGGGGGAGCAGGGAGCCCCAGCCCAGGGGGGGATGCCCCGTGCCCCAGTCTTTGTCTCAATCTGCCATCACTGAAATGGTACGTGTGGCAATGAAGGATGTGATCAAGAAGCAGGGGCTGCTCTTGGGTGCCAGGGCTCAGCGTAAGGGGCAGAGCAGAGCACAGAGCAAAAAGCGCAGCAGATCCCCCAGCCCCGCGGGCCTATCGATCACTGGTTCTGCGCCCTCCTCAGAGGAGGATCGGCCTGCCCACAAGCGCAAGAGGTGCAGCAAGGGTAAGGTCTCTAAGAGCCACAAGGCCAAGTGGGCACATAAATGACGGAGTAGGAAGGTGTCTTCCGCCAGCGACACTTATTCCTCTGCATCCTCCAAATCGATGAGGTCTGATCGTGAGGAGGGCGAGCTGTCGAGGGAGGGAGACGAGGGGGAACAGGGGCAACAAAATGATCCCCTATTCCCTGCTGAATACTTTACAAGGATGCTGTCCAAGGTGGCCAGGGTGGTTAATCTGGAAAGTGTTCCTGAGGAGCCCAAGGCCTCTTCCTCCCAGTGCCTGTTTCCACAAGGGCCCAGTAAGCCATCTACTGTCCCATTCCCATCCTCCTTTCAGTGAGTTTTTGATGAGGAATGGAAGTCGCCTAACACCGCTAAACACGACAAAAGGCTGATTAATAAGTTGTACTCCCTGCCGGAGCAGGTTCTGTCGTCTCTGCAGGTTCCTGTGGTCAATCCTCTGAGTGCAGCCCTGTCATCTACAGCGGTCATCCCGTCGGAACGTGAAGGGGGGCCAGGAGACCCCTGTGTCAAGCGGGTGGAGGCGGCCTTGAGACGGGATTTTCAGGCTTCATCCCATGCTTTCCTTGCAGTGACAGCTAATCCCATCTTGGCGAGAGCGGCTTTTCAATGGACGGAGGAGCTGGCCAAGATTGAGCTGGGCCTCTCCAGCACAGCAAAGAGTTCGCTGAAAAAGATAGCGCTGGTGGCGGCCTTTTCAGCTGATGCCTCTTTTGATACATTGCAATTCAGTGCCAGAGCGTTGGCGGCAAGTGTGGTAGCGAGGCGTAACATATGGCTTTGCAACTGGGAAGTGGACGCAGGATCCCAGTCAAGACTTGTGGGGGTGTCCTTCCAGGGGACCAAGCTTTTCGGCCAGGCGCTGGAGCTGCTCCTGTTTGAGGACAAAGATAAACGGAAAGTGCTCCCCTCTAGCAAGAAGGAAACGCCCAAGTCCAAGACCCAGGGGTTCCGTTCCTTTCGAGCTGAAGGGCAATCCAGGAACCAATCTAAGTTTGGATCCAGGTGGCACAAGCCTCGTTTCTCCTCCAAGAACTGTCATCAGGGATCCCCGTCCTCCAAGCCCAAGCCCGCCAAAGATCAGCGAGCATGACGCCAGGCAGTCTGTTACCTCGGATGCATGGGTGCTGGACACCGTGCAAGCAGGGTATACCCTGGAATTCCTTCGAAGGCCTCGCAGATGTTTTTGGAAGGTTCCCGGTTCCAAGAACACAGTCAAACACCTAGCCAAGCTCAGAGCTATTCAACATCTGCTCGAGATTCAGGCCGTATAACCAGTGCCACAACGGGAGAGGGGACAAGGGATCTAATCTACCCTGTTCCTAGTACCCAAGAATGGAGATATGCGGGTGATATTAGATTTGAAATGGCTCAACAGGTTCCTCAAGGAAAAGAAAAGCCTCTGTTGACCTTTCTGAGGCATACTACAAGTGCCAATCAAAGCGAGCCACTGCCGGTATCTTCGCTTCGTTTACAGCAAGCCGCATTTTCAACGCCAAGTGATGCTTTTTGGGCTAGCTTGCCTTCACCGTCTGGGCTTTGTAATCAACTTTGCCAAGAGTGCCTTGGAGCCATCCCAGCAGATAGAACACCTCGGTTTCTGTCTGGATAACACAGCATTCAGAGTGGCTTTGTCGGCGGACAGGATAACATCCCTACTGGCTCTCACCCGCACAGTGCACGGCAGTCACAAGTCCGATCTCATGACCCTAGCGTCTTTCCAAGATATGATGGTCTCATACCAGGATGTAGTGGACTGGTCCAGATACCACATGAGATACCGTTACAAGGCCTGCTAGCCCCTTTCCAGAGGCAGATAGAGAAGAGAGACCATATGCAGATTCTCCTGATGATATCTGTGTGGAACAGCCTTCGTTGGTGGATGGAGGAAGACAGACCTCCCGTGAGTGAATCTGATACTTCCAGAGAGGATGATTGTGACCGCAGATGCGAGTCTGCTCGGCTGGGGGGCTCACCCTCAGGGTGCCATCTGCCAGGGCGAGTGGAGCGAGGAGGAAATGACGCACAGCATCAACTTCCTGGAACTCCGGGCGATTAGCCTAGCGCTGGAGAGATTCCAAGACAGCCTGGAAGGCTAGCATGTCCTAGTGCAAACGGACAATATGTTGGCAGAGGCATATGTGAACCTGCATCTATTCGGGCAAAACACCTGGTGGGCGTAGACAGTGTCTCTGCAGACTGGCTCAGCAGAAGATCGCTCAGAGATTCAGATTTGAGACTAAATACAGAAGTCTTTCAGGAAATCGTCAAGAGATTTGTGATGCCTCAGATGGATCTTCTTGCGTCTGCAGATAACAGCCAGCTCCCGAGGTTTATGTCTCGTGTGGCAGAACAAGAAGCTGAGGGAGTGGACGCGCTAACAGCGAGATGGCCGCAGATGTTTCTCTACGCTTTTCCCCCGGTGGTGCTACTGCCTCTAGTCCTCTGCAGAGTGAAGATGCTTCAGGCGGAAGTGGTTCTGGTGGCACCTCGGTGGCCCTGCAGGCCATGGTTTCCAGAATTGATTTGCCTTTCTATTCAGAGCTGCTGGATCTTCCCACCATGTCCAGATCTCCTATCTCAGGGGCCCCTGCTGCACCCCAGGCCAGAGATGTTCCAGCTGATGGCCTGTAGGTTAAGCAGCAGGCTCTTCAGAAATGCGGATACTCCAGTGTGGTCCTAGACACAATGCTAGCATCATGCAAGACTTCTACTAAGAGTATCTATAATAGGTCCTGGAAGAGATTTGCCTATTGATGCAAGGCAAGAGAGTAAATGAAACCAAGCCCAGGATTCGACACGTCCTGGAAATCCTGCAGGATGGATTCCAGAAGGGGCTCAGCACCAGAACCTTAAAAAAGGCAAGTGGCGACCTTGAACAGCTTCCTGGGAGCGGGGAAAGGGGTTATCATTTCTTCCCATGTTCATGTAAAGCGCTTCCTTTGGGGAGTGTCTTTGCTAAACCCTCCCACGGTGCATAGGTACCCTAAATGGAATCTCAACTGGGTCCTTTAACGCTCTTACAGGTAAGCCATTTGAACCCTTGGCTATGGTGGAACTTAAGGAGCTGTTGTATAAAACAGCCTTTCTAGTAGCCATTACGTCGGCTAGGAGGGTTTCCAAATTAGGGGCCCTCTCCACAAACCCTAATCTCTGTATATTTCATAAGAACCGGGTGGTACTTAGGCCAGACCCCTCCTTTGTTTCAAAGATCAACTCGGTGTTCCACAGGTCCCAGGAGCTGGTTCTCCCCTCTTTCTGCCCCAACCCGGTACATCAGAGGGAAAAGCAGTGGCATACTTTGGACGTTCGTAGGGCCTTGCGGTTCTACATTGAGCGCTCAAAGGCCTTTAGACAGACGGAGGCTTGCTTTGTTTCCTTTACCGGGGCATCTAAGGGAAAACGGGCCCTTCCCAGTCCCTGGCACGTTGGCTAAGGGGTGTGAGTGCAATGGCATATGAGGCAGCGGGGAAGCAGGCTCCAGAGGGCATTTTGGCACACTTGGTGTGGGGGGTGGTGACCTCCGCAGCCTTTGAGGGGCAGGTATCCCTGGGGGACATATGCCGGGCTGCCACATGGGCTTTGGTGCACTTGTTCACAAAGCATTACAAGGTAGCTTCCTTGGCCTCGGCTGAGGCATGCTTCGGGAGAAGAGTGCTGCAGAAGGTGGTTGGGGATTAGGCGTGCTGCCTCGCCTGACCCACCCCTTCGGTACTGCTCTGGTACATCCCATTGGTTCAGAATGCCCCCCCCTTTCCTCATCCCAGAGAAAATTAGGAATTCCTTACCTGGGAATCTCCTATTCTGGGGTGAGGAAAGGGGGGGCATTCATCCCGCCACAATTCAGGCTCGGCGGGTGGACTGGTGGGAAGCCAGCAGCACAAGTTAGAGGGGGAGGGGATGTTTCAGATAATTCTTCTCCTCCTCCCTTTTTTACTAGTTTACCTGTTGCCTTTGGGCATCTGTTACTGTTGTCAGTTAGTGTTCTGCTGTGTTTGAGTTCATTAGTAGCAATGCAGTGACTATCGCACGCATGGAGTCAGTCGACATCAGTGGGATCGAGTGGCGTGGTGTGGTGGTGAAGGTTTTCCTGCTCGTTGAACCGGACTGGGAGTGGGATGCCCTCCCACCAATGAGGAGCAAGATCTGAGAATCCGACCCTGCCTTCCGGAGTGAGGGGCATACCCGTTGCCCCCCCTTTCCTCACCCCAGAATAGGAGATTCCCAGGTAAGGAATTCCTAATTATTTCCTTTACAAGCTGGCTTCCATTTCATTTGAGGGAATCAGTAATTTTGAGACTCCTACTTACCAATCCATATCTCCTAGTAAAAGCTAACCCGTGATATGGTTTCATATGCTCAGTTTCCCTGACAAATGAGCAGTCCAAACTGGAGTGTAATAGCTTCATTATATCAAAAGTTATGGCTAAAAACCCAAACATTTTTAACGAGGGATGTCAAACATATAGCCCATGGATCTGTATAATGAGGCCCTCAGAACATTTTATCTGGCCTCCATGGTGCTCGCCTTGTCTCCTGGCTTCTGGCAGCAAGCTAGCAAGCAGCTTCAGCAGCAATTGGTCATTTGAGCCAGCAGGGAGATCTGGGAGAGGAAATGAAACTCCCACCAGTGAAGGCACTGAGGAAAGCCAGTGCAGGAATGCAGAGCAAGCAAAGCCTGTAAGAGACAGCTCTGTGTGTGTGTGTGTGTGTGTGTGTGTGTGTGTGTGTGTGTGTGTGTGGCACTTTATCCCCTTGCCCCTACTCCCTGGCTCTTCCTGCCAGCCATGCAGCAACCAGCTTCAGCTCAGCCTCTTCCTTCTCCAGCCTCAGTAAGAAACAGTAAAAAGGGGGATGGGGGGTGTTAAGATAAAAGGGTAAGACAGAAGGCATTGGTTGCAGGGCAGTCTCTCAAGAGCTCCAAGTTGAGCATTCTTGATTTTAAGAAAGCTCTGCTTTCGAAGCAGTTAGGAACTGCTGGAAATTGAGTTTTCAATGAAGGGTGCTGCTTTCAATGGGATAACTCTCAACTGAGCATGTGTAGAACTGCAACACTTGAAGTATTTTGAGATGGTGAGAATGGCTTGTGGATCTGTTTGTGGGAAAGAGGGGAACGTGACTATTGGCTTTAAAAAAAAACAATTGTTGCTTTTAGGAATCATATCTTACCCTGGAGATGCTCAATTCCACCTGCTTTTGCTTGGCCCAGGAAGGGGTTATTCTGTTCGTTATTTGAAAGATGGATATGGTTTGTATTAAAAATGCTTGTTGGTTAGCCATTGTGATCCAAGACTACTTATATATTTCAGTTAGTATTTAATAGGGCTTATGAATAGCAACGGCTTCTCTTTTCAGTGGGTTGGTTATGCTGTTGTACTTTTTTATGACAACAGTGGTTATGGACTGCTCAGGTCACTAACTGCTCCATGTGGCAGGGAAAATATTAGATGCTTGGCAGAAGTGGTGCCACTGAAAGAGCAGCTTGTGTCATAATTGGGCTCTCCATATCTTGAAAACATGATCAAGATGTGCGTATTTTCTCTTGTTATTTGCAGCTAATAAGTTCCTAGGTGACAACAAAGTGCTTATTCTCTGGGATGATGAAGGGGGGGGCATTCTAAACCAATGGGAATGCCCCTCACTCCAGAAGGCAGGGTCGGATCCTCAGATCTTGGCTCCTCCCAAGTGGGAGGGCTTCCCGCTCCCAGTCCAGCCCTGCCTTCCGTAGGACGAAGTTTTTGAGCTCAGCCGAGCTCACTTTGTTCAGATCCTTTTTTCCTTCCTTTTCTTCTCCTTACTTTCTCCCTTACCTGCTCCTGTCCTCTCCTTCCCTTTGCCTTTGCTTTTGCCTTGGAGGAGAGGGGGCAGGAGGAGAGGGGGTGTTTTGCCTTGGAGGAGAGGGGGTGTCTGCAGCAGCACGAGGGAGTTTGCAGGGCCTACGGGCCTTACCCCAAGCTGCGCGGCACGCCACAAGGGCAAGCGCGGCCGGGAGAAGCAGAAGGGAGCGCAACCTGATGAGCACACTAGCCGAGAGAGTTCCGATCGTGTTACGGAGGAACTGACCCTCTGGGCTGTTGCCGTGAGTGTGCAGACGTCCATTTCCACCGCGGACGGAGCCAGTGGGGGTGCAGAGGAGCGGGTGGCCTCCCGTTGCCACACGAGCCCCATCCGCACTTTGCTCTGAGCGGCCTAGGGCCCGGAGCACTACTGAAGGTGGCGACCGGGCTGAAGGCACAGCTACGGTGGTCAGCGGCAGTCCGGAGGCCCTGTAGACAACCAAGCGGCTTAGGACGACGCTACCGCTATTTTCCCGCCTTTTCTGACGCCATTTTCAGGTTCACGGTAATGGCAGAGCGGGAAGGTGAGGGGAGGTCGGCATCACCCTGTGGCACAGGAGGGCACCTCAGCCCAGGAGGGGGGGGGCTTGTATCCCTGAGCCAGGTCACTGAAATGGCTAGGGCTGCCATGAGGGAGGTGATCAAGGAACAGGGACTGGTCTTGGGTGCCAAGTCAAAGGGGCACAAAAAAGCGCAAGAGGTACCACAGATCCCCTAGCCCCACAGCCCTGTCCACCATTGGGAGTTTGTCCTCTTCTGAGGAGGATCAGGCTCCCTGTAAGCGCAAGAGACGTATTAAGGGAAAGGCTACCAAGACACACAGGGCCAAGCGGGCACACGCCAAGCGGAGAAGGAGGGATGTGTCCTCATGCAGTGGCATGACCTCCTCTTCTTCCTCTGATTCCCAGAGCTCAGATTGTGAGGAGGGCGAGCTATCTGGGGAGAGAGATGAGGGGGAACAGGACCAGCACACTGATCACCTGTTTCCGGCCAGGTTTTTCCATAGGATGCTGTCCAAGGCAGTCCGAGCGGTCAAATTGGAAAATGCCCCTGAAGAACAGAGGGCCTCTTCCTCTCAAAGTCTCTTCCCACAGGGGCCCAGTACGCCTTCTACTGTTCCATTCCGGTCTTCGTTTCAAAGGGTTCTAGACGATGAATGGAAGTCTCCAACCACTGCTAAGCATAACAAGAGGCTAAGCAATAAGTTTTATTCCCTGCTGGAGCAGGACCTGTCTTCTCTGCAGGTACCAGCTGTGGACCCTCCGATAGCAGCCCTTTCATCATCAGCTTTTATCCCATCTGAAGGCGAAGGGGGGCCACGGGACCCTTGTGACAAGCGTGTGGAAGCAGCCATGCGACAGGATTTTCAAGCCTCTTCCCAGGAGAGCCTCTTTCAGGAGATAGTCAAGAGGTTTAGCATATCACTGATGGACCTGTTTGCATCCCGAGAGAACAATCAGGTCCCGAGGTTCATATCACGGGTAGCCGACCAGGAAGTGGAGGGAGTGGATGCCCTGACGACTGCGTGGCCAAAAGGGCTACTCTACGCCTTTCCTCCCGTGGTGCTACTGCTGCTGGTCCTCCGCAGAGTGAAACAGCTTCAGGCGGAAGTCATCCTGGTCGCTCCATGGTCGCTGACCTTGGTTCCCAGAATTAATTTGTCTCCCTCTTCTCCGCAGCTGGGCTCTACCATTGCGTCCAGACCTACTAAGCCAGGGACTCTTGCTGCATCCCAGACCAGAGATGTTCCAGCTGAGGGTCTGGAGGTTGAGTGGCAGGCTCTCCAGGGATGCAGATATTCCAGTGCTGTCCTAGATACTATGCTGGTGTCCTGCAAGGCATCTACAAGGAAGATCTATAATAGAACCTGGCAGCGATTTGCCCTTTGGTGTAGAAGCAAAGGGCTTAAGGAAACCAGGCCCAAAATTAAGCATGTGCTGGAATTTCTACAGTTCGGTTTCCAGAAGGGGCTAAGCACCAGTACCCTCAAAAGGCAAGTGGCTACCTTGAACAGCATCCTAGGGCGGGGAAGCGTGGTTTTATCTCCTCCCATCTTCATGTAAAGCGCTTCCTAAGGGGGGTTTCATTGCTGAATCCCACACAGTACACAGGTATCCTTGCTGGAATTTAAATTGGGAGTGCTCTCACGGGTAGGCCTTTTGAACCCCTGGCAACGGTGGGAGTAAGGGCATACAAGACAGTTTTCTTGGTGGTGGTTACATCAGCCAGGAGGGTTTCAGAACAAGGGGGTCTTTCCACCAACCCTAACCTGTGTGTTCTCCATAAGGACCGAGTGGTACTGAGACCGGACCCCTCCTTTGTCCCAAAGATCAACTTGGTGTTTCATAGATCCCAAGAATTGGTCCTCCCTTCCTTCTGTCCTAAGCCGGTTCATCAGAAGGAAAAGTTGTGGCACACTTTGGACGTTCGTAGGGCCCTGAGGTTCTACATAGACCGTTCAAAGGAGTTCAGGAAGACAGAGGCGTTATTTGTTACATTTAAGGGTGCCTCTAAGGGGAAGCGAGCCCTGCCACAGTCGTGAGCTCGTTGGTTGAGGGGATGGCATATGACACTTTGGGGAAGCAGGCCCCAGAGGGTATCCTGGCCCACTCAGTTCGGGGAGCCGCTACCTCGGCAGCTTTGGAGGGCTATGGCTCTCTGGAGGACATATGTTGGGCGGCCACCTGGGCTTCGGTGCACTTGTTCACAAAGCATTACAAGGTGTATGCCTTGGCCTCTGCTGAAGCAAGCTTTGGCAGAAGAGTGCTGCAGAAGGTGGTTGGGGATTAGCCTTGCCTGACCCGCCCCTTCAGTCCTGCTCTGGTATATCCCATTGGTTTAGAATGCCCCCTCTTTCCTCACCCCAGAATAAGAGATTCCCAGGTAAGGAATTCCTAGTTTTTCTCATCACTTCCTGCTTAATGATGTCACTTTCTGCTTAATAAAATGACTTTCTGCCCTCAGCAGCCACAGTGAATGCTAACTAGCCCTCTGTATGAAATGAGTTTGACACCCCTGGTCTTATGTAACCTAAAGTAGATTTCCTTAACTCAAAAGAAGGTGTTAGTAAGGTGACACATGTGTGAGTGTGAGAGACCACAAGTGACCAACATTAAGGCAATTGTGGTTTTTAGAATAACATGTTATATATTATTCAGTGTGTAACTTATTGAATTATGTGAGTTCTATCACAAGTTATAGCCAAATGAACAGAAAAAAATGCCACTAACATGTAACAAAAAGTGGATTTCTTTAACTCAAAACTGATCAGACTGTGTTCTGAGAGCTAACGAGTTGTTATGATACAGCATGGATCCAATAAGTTATTATGTCAGCTCCCTTTTCCATGTATCAGAGCTAATACTAGAACTCTTATTCCGTTGCGTGAGGGTCCTATCCTATCCAAGTCTGCAGTGCTGATGCAGCTGTGCCAATGGGGCGTGTGCTGCATCCTGCAGTGGAGGGGCTGTTAGGGATGCCTCCCCTGGGTAAGAGAATGTTTGTTCCCTTGCCTCAGGACTGCATTAGCCCTGGAAAGTTGGATAAGATTGGGCCCTGAGTGTCATCAAATCGGCCACTGGTTTTTGTTGTTGCAGGTTACTGATTTGCTGGGGGACCTGCACTGTTCCAATTGTTAAATAACATTAATAGGGGTGACACCATTTTTTGTTACTTCACTGGGTGATACCAACCATAGTGATGTCACTGGTGGGAAGTTTAGTGATCTGCTGGCAAAAGCCAATGAGGGACAGTGAAGAGCATTTGTACACATCACTGGCTTAGATGACTTTTAAAGTGGATTCTAAATATTCATGGTGGACTATTTCAGTGGTTATTAACCATAATGGTTACACTGAACCTCCAGATGCAGGGGTACTCGGTGCAGGGGAGCAATAGCAGGGGAGGGCACTGATGTTCATCCATTGCTTGTGGGTATATCTTCACTGCATTTTCTGGTCATTATTATTATTATTATTATTATTATTATTATTATTATTTGTCATGTCATGACTATTAATATCTTTCACCCTCACCTACTTCACAGGGTTGTTGAGAGAACAAAAGAAGAGGAGGAACCATAAACACCACCTTGAGCTTCTTGGAGGAAGTTGGTATAAAATGTGAAAAACACAAATCTATATATATAAAGAAGAGCGTATGTGTGTATGTGTGTATGTGTGTATGTTCCACATAGGCTCCGCAACGCCTGGACCGATTCGCGCCAAACTCGGCACGCGGGTGCCTTGGCCCCCCGAGACTGTCGCTGCGCGGTTTTGGAATGGATCGCGCCCCCACGGGTGCAGGTAAAAGCAAATTTGTGGTTCTCTATGGGTGGCTATGGGCTGAGCTGCAGCATTCCGAGGCTCTGATGATGTCATGATGAGATGCAAATGACATGCGGAATCTTCAGGCAGCAACTGAACTCTTTACAGTTGAAGATAAACAGCAGCAAATAGGTTTCCCACAGGCAAACCGATACAGGGCCAGGGAAATGTGCTCTGTGGACATGTGGGCGGTCCCTGCTTGGCAGTGGACAGTTGGCACAAGGTGTTGTGGCTGTTGCTCTCACTCTGAAAGTTTACTTTCACTGTATAACATAAGGCAATTGGGCAGGTGCAACCAAAGGCTACAAAGATGAAACAACAGCGTACACAGGAAACACCTGAGGGGAAAAAAATGACTTGCAATGCTACGTCACAGAGCTGCTACATCTAGAGCAACACAAGCAGTACAGCAGCTTCACAAACGACTACACATAAGAGAGACAGAGCTGCTACATCTAGAGCCACAGAAACAGTACAGCAGCGTCACAAACGACTACAGGATATGAAACAGAGGGCTACTACATCTAGAGCAACAGAAACAGTACAGCAGCAGGGATGGGACATATAAACAACTGGGCGCACATGTGAGTTGGGGGGGGTCAGGGATGGGACATATAAACACCCAGACACACATGTGAGTCAGGGATGGGACATATAAACACCTGAGCACACATGTGAGTCGGGGGGTCAGGGATGGGACATATAAACACCCGGGCACACATGTGAGTGGGGGGGTCAGGGATGGGACATATAAACACCCGGGCACACATGTGAGGGGGGGCAGGGATGGGACATATAAACGGGCCATCTGTATGCCTGGTGAGTGGGGCGAAGCCAGGTACACAAAAGCTAGTAAATGAATAATTTTGTCGTAGGGCAGTGCCAAAAATTTATGGGCCCCAGGTGTCAAATGACCTAGTTAAGCCACTGGTGCATGATAACTTATGCTGACATAAAATGGTTAGTTTTTAAGGTTCCCTGTTTTACTACAACAGACTAAGGGTGCAATCCTAACCAACTTTCCAGCACTGACATAGCTGTGCCAAGGGGGAATGTGATGCATTCTGCAGTGGAGTAGTCAGGTAGGCCTCCTGAAGTAAAGGTCTATTTGTTCCCTTACCTCAGAGCTGCATTGCCCTTATCCCGGTGCTGGAAAGTTGGTTAGGATTGCGCCCTAAGAGCCCAATCCTATCCAGTCCTGATGAGCCTTGCCAACAGGGTGTTCACTGAACCTGGTGGTGGTAGGCAGTCACTGAGGCCCTCTCAAGGTAAGTGAATGTTTGTATTGCAGCTGCATTGGCCCTGGAAAGTTAGATAGGATTGGGATCTAACAGACTGTACCTATCCAGTGGCGGGATTCAACCAGTTCTATGGCGGCCTTCAGGGCGGCCGCTGCCTTTCGTCCCTCTCCCAACCTAAAATTAACAACCGGTTCTGCAGAACTGGTGAGAACTGGCTGAATTTCACCACTGTACCTATCCCTTTGAAATGTTGAGTCTAAATTGTAGATAATTCCTGCAGATATTTATTCAAACTGAGTGTGTGTGGCAGGGGTGGGGTGGATTCCATAGTTCATGAGATATGCTTGTTGGACGCGGTGTTGGAACAGACTAAGCAACATTTTGATCACTGAGCTGCTGTCCAAGGATTGTAGCCTTAGTAAATTTAAAAAGGCGAAAAAGAAAACTGCTTGGCAGGATCAACAGAATGATGAACCAATACAGTGCATAGATTTTATGTAATGAAATGGGGGGTGGGTGGGAGAAGAGATCTGGAAGGTCACAGACTATTAACAGGCTGATCCTCCGATTTCAGAGGGATCCTTCCTTTAAGGAGAGAGAGCTCAGAGATAGAGATAGAGAAGGGGGCGGGGGCGCGCGCGCGCACACGCAGCGGTAGCAGAGACGGCGACTGAGGCGACTTCTGCAGGGGAGGAGGCACCTTTCCAACTCTGGCAGAAACCGGAGGGGAGGCGGGCAAGAAACCAAGCCAGGCACAGCAGGAGCGAAGGCGGCGCTCAGAAAGAGACTCGGCGTCAAAACGGCGGGCAGGGCCTGTCACGTCCCACTCAATATCGTAGCCTTCCCCTGCCCGTGGGCTCTTCAGGCTGGGGCGGGAGCCTCCCCCACTTCGCCTGATGGCTCGCTGGCTGCTCCTCACACCCTGGAGCGAGGGCTAATAATATACTGCGGGAACTCCCGTCCCAAGGAAGGAGAAGGACTTTAGTAGCCATAGCAGTTTCTGTTTATTTCAGTTTTTTAAAAAGCGCGAGAGAAGCGTCCTGTAAACGTCACTTCCGCCACTTCTTGTAGCTTAAAAAAAACCGCAACCCGAAATCTCTGGAATTTCCGCCTCGACGTTATGGCGACGTTCCATGAAGGTATGAATCAAGGAGGTTTTATAACCTTCATGCGACGTTCAAATTAAAAGCGGAAGTGAGGCGTCACTTTGCAGCCAAGAAGGTTAGATGATTGGAGTCGGCATGAGCTCTATTTCTTGAAGCTTCCGGGGCACACAGATATGGCTGACTCAGACATTTCCCGCCAATGAGGATTGCCGCGAATTCATGATTCAAAATGTCCCTGCACGTGTGTAAAAGTTAATCTCAACGTCTGCAAGCATGCCTCTGTGTTCTGCATACGGGTGTGCGAATCACTGTACGAAAAATGGGATCACTTTGCACAGGTAATTAAAATCATTGCATCTGGTCTTGATGTCTTTAGGAGGGAATTGGACCGATTTCTGGAGGAAAGGTCCATTGTGGGCTACAGGCAATGATAGATTGTGCAACCTCCTTAAAAAAATTCATGATTCAAAATGTCCCTGCACGTGTGTAAAAGTTAATCTCAACGTCTGCAAGCATGCCTCTGTGTTCTACATATGGGTGTGCGAATCGCCCACCCTCCCCTTTTATTCTTTCCTTCCCGTTCACACTTTATTTTTGGTTGTGTAGATTGCAAAAAATAAGTCTGTCAAAACAGTGCAATCCGAGTTTAAATAGACAGCAAGTAGCATTTCGTCCGGTGTGTTCAGTAATATAATTACGCGGAATTAAACCTTGGAATTGCATATTGAATCATAATAAGGTTACCAATAATGTTTCTCCATGATCACACGTTTTTATTTTCATAAGTTTTTACTTCAGGAGTAAACTATTCAGTCCCAAACACTACCAGAAAAGCAATCTGAAATGCTTGGAATCTAGATTGTTTGGGGCACACAAACATGGCCGCTAAGCCCGCCCCTTGGCTTCACTCGATTCCTATCAATTTAACAGGAATGGCCACTCCAGTCATCTAACCTTTCTTGTTTGCAGCACGCCTCTTTTAAAGAGAATCAAAAGGGTTAGATGACAGGAGTTGCCATGATGTCATTTTCTTGATGCCGTGGGTATACAAATATGGCTGACTCAGATCATTCCCGCCAAGGAGGAGGATTGCCTCGAATTCACGAACAAAAATCTCCCTGCACGTTTGTAAAAGTTAATTTCAACCTCTTTAAGCATGCCTGTGTGTTCTGCATATGTGTGTGCGAATCGCTGTATGAAAAATGGGATTTAGTTTCCACGGAAAGATTCATGTATTCACATTACATCGGTTCAATAAAACTACAGTTCAGTGACTGTATTATTTTTGAAGCTGTGTAATTTCTTGTTGTTCTTAGCAGTCTTATTCACCATTTCCTGACACCCACTGTTAATGGTCTAGAAGGTAAAAAAAAAAAAATCCCCCCGTCCTTTTTCCCCCCTTCCCGTTTACACGTTTTTCCCCCGCCTTCCATTTTCTACGGTAATATTTTCGAAATTCTGAACATTAGCAGAATTTGTTTTTTTGGGGGGGGGTGAGTGTAGAAGTTTAAAAAATACTCTTAATAGTCTAGAAGTAAAAAACAATTACTCTCATATTGACAACTACTTGTGTTATGAAGATATTTTAATGTAATTTTCCTACATATTTATCTAATTTTTGCCCACCCTCCCCTTTTTTTCTTTCCTTCCCGTTCACACTTTATTTTTGGTTGTGTAGATTTCAAAAAATAAGTCTGTCAAAACAGTGCAATCTGAGTTTAAATAGACAGCAAGTAGCATTTCGTCAGGTATGTTCAGTAATATAATTAAGAGGAATTAAACCTTGTAAGTGCATGTTAAATCATAATAAGGTTACCAATAATGTTTCTACACGATCACACGTTTTTATTTTCGTAAGTTTTTATTTCAGGAGTAAACTATTCAGTCCTAAACAGTACGAGCAAAGCAATCTGAAATGCTTGGAATAAGGATTGTTTTGAGTACGCAAACATGGCTGCTAAGCCCGCCCCCTGGCTTCAATTCGCTCCTATTAATTCTACAGGCATGCCGACTCCTGTCATCTAACATTCTTGAAGAGAATAGACGAAAAGCGCTTTCCGCTTCCGCTATGATCTTTAGGGAAAGTTCGAGAGCCGGGAGGAGCGAATCTGCGAGAAGGGAACAGCCGCTGCCGGTTGAGTGCCGCTCCTGCGCCCCCTCCCGCCTCTAAGTGCGGCGCTGAGCGGCTGCGCGCGTGCGTGATTCCCACTTGGTTAGCCCGGCGGTCTCGACATGGAGGAGGTGAGGGGTGGAGGTGCATGTCCGCCTGCTGCGGAGCTCAAGGGGAACCAACGATCGATCGATCGATTGCACGGGTGGGGTCAGCCGGAGGGTAGCGGGGTGGAGGTCCGCTCGGGGGAAGGGAGGCGCTCGGGGGGAGGAACATTTCTCGATCCTTTTTCAATAACAAAAACAGGATTTTGCATCCAAAAGGAAACCACGAATAATTCCAGCGTGTACAGAAAGCGAACCATCTCGGTTGGACAGAGAGTCTTGTTTTCCTAAATGAAGCAGACACTTTTTACATTTAATTCTCTTTTGAAATGTGTGGGTGTGCTTAGTCTTGAGGACTAGTAGCTTAGAAGCGCGTATAAGGACCAGAAGAGTTCTATCTCCCTCATAAGCCAGTTAAGTGTAGTTTTGCCGGTTGACTGTCAGTTAGGCTAATCCCGTTTGAAATGGAGCATCTCTCGTGAATTTACAGGTACCCTCCTCCTCTCTGTATCATAGCCACTAGAAGCAGGGTGATGTAGCGGTTAGGGCAAGAGCCTTCCAAACTTTCAGCTGCCAGGGCCACCCCACTCCTTGCTCGAATGGTAGGCTGGAGTAGGCCTACAATGGAAAATAATATACTGTATATATTTTCCATAATGTTTGAGGAATGTTAGCAATGGGAGAAAAGTATTGCAGCTCTGACCATTCTCTTAGTAAGAGCAACGGAGCCCATCGACTGCAGGAAAAAGTGCAGGAGGGGAGAAGAGGGGACTGTGTGTAATTATATTGCCACTGGGCTCAATGGACTGGTTGAAGTCTATTTTGCACCTGACGGTGCCTAGGGGCCATAGTTTGAGGACTCCTGCATTAATTATTGGACCAGTTCAAGTGTGTGCGTGTTTAGCCATGAAGCTCACTGGGTGACCTTGAGCTAGTTATTCTGTCAGCTTAAATCCCTCACAGGGTTATCGTGACAATAAAAAAGGAGTAACTCAGATCCATGTTTGTCACTTTGAGTTCTGTGGAGGATGGATAAAATGTGAATTGCTAATACCACCTACCATACAGGATAAGTTATAAAGATTGCTTAGAACAAGAGGTGTAAGTCTCTAAAATGTGTTGAACACTCCAAAATGCTACATGGTATATTAGATGCTACATGGTAGGTGGTATTATCAATTACCTTTATTACCTTTAAAGCCCTTAATGGTTTGGAACCAGGATGTTTGTGGGATAACCCCATTTCTCCCCACATGAAACTGCCTGCCCTCTTTGTTCATCTGCAGAGGCCCTGCTATGTATTCTCCCCCTACACACACTTTTAGAGGTGGGGCAGGAAGGAACACATGATGGGTCCTGCTGGATCATGGTTCTCAGGCTCTAGGATATAAATGTGTTCAGAGCAGTGGTTCTCAAACATTTTAGCACTGGGACCTGCTTGTTAGAATGACAGTCAGTCCAGGACCCACCAGAAGTGGTGTCGTGGCCGGAAGTGCTGTCATTGTGACAGCAGAGTCTGCTGCTTTCCTGAGAATGCAACAATGTCATTTTATTAGTCATTTTCCAATAGCAAGGCGAATCAGAAAGAAAAACCTATTTACATCCTTGACACAAGCAAAACAACTACAGTCCTCCCCCTGTCCATCTTCCTATCTTCCTATATTTTCAATATGGCTGCTCTAGGTGCTTTGCGACCCACCTAAAATTGATTTGCGACCCATTTGTGGGTCCCAATCCACAGTTTGGGAATAGCCCAGTACTCAAACAGGGCCGATATCTTAAGGCATATTAAGAGACCCTGATGACTGGGAGTAATCAGATGGTCTTTACAAATGCTGCTAATAGGAATCATACAATGGCCTTAAACATACAATTATGCAATCTGAAAAAGACAGAAGTTTGGAATGAGAGCAACTGCTACCTGAGCTAAGAGGCACCTGTCATGTGGTGGTTCTCTTCTATCGAAAGGAGAGAGCAATTGTCCCTGTTTACCCCAGCATAGTGTCTTCCCAGGGGCTGTTTGCCATTTTCTTTTTTAGATTGTGAGCCTGATAGGAACTACTTCTTCATTCCTTTCGCTATTTAACCTGCTTTGTGAAAAGCAGTATGTGAATATTAATAATGGATGACAGAACAGGTGTGTCCCATTCTATCCTAATGTGAAAGTGAAATTTTGGCTACCAAAGTCAATGTATGTTTGTGTGCTTTGTGTTTCATCCAGCTCCAGAAAGATTTAGAGGAGGTGAAAGAACTCTTGAAAAAAGCATCAAGAAAGAGAGTTCATGATATGTTGCTGGCGGAAAAGAATAAAATAGAGAAAGAAATTAAGAGCCAGCCATTACCCAAACTAAAAGCAGAAACGTCTGAAGAAGAGAAAACGCCTTCCACAGGATACACTGTAAAAATTAACAATTATGGTAGGACTGTTCACATCTTGTATTGCAGTATAATACAGGGGATCATGTAGGCGTCAACTTCCATGAAATGGCTTAGATTTATTCAAGTATCCCCTTGAAAGGAAAACCATATCCAGTGCCTGTCGTTCACTGAATCCTGCATAACTACTGGTATCAAATTGGCTTTTCTCAAGTAAAACAGATTATTGTGTAGAGCAGTTAAGGTTCTCTATGATATTATGTCCTAGATTCATAATCAGTATAGTCTTTGAAATTGCAGGAACACATTTGATCTTTTATTTACACATTCAGTTTACACAAACCCCAGTTTTCATTTGTCTACACAATTTTCAAACAGTTTCAGAAGCCAGAATTTTCAGCTCAGTTTTTTTTGTTTATAGCAGTTTTCCATGAGCACAAAGCCTGCATTTTAAGAATGTTAGCCACAACTCACCATTGAAATAGGTGACATGTTTGTAGTGAGGGCCCAATCCTATCCAACGTTCCAGTGCTGATGCAGCTGCAATGTAAGGGAACAAATGTTCCCTTGCCTGAGGAGGTCTTCATGACTGTCCCCTACCGCAAAATGCAGTAAACACATTAGCATGGCTGCATGGATGCCAGGACGTTGGCTAGGATTGGGCCCTAAGGCTGCAAACCTATCCACATTTACCTGGGTATAAGCCCCACTGAAATCAATGGGACTTGCATCTGAGTAGACATGCAGAAGATTGTGCTGTAAATCTGATAAATTTCATTGGAAATATGGGTTTTCTTTGGATATAACCTATAAATAAAAAATGAAAATAAAATTGCATAAAAGCATCATCATCAAGGGACAACAGAGCTAAAACCTCCAAAGAGAACAGTAAAACAGCAATTACAGATTACGAGCCTTTATCATCTGATGAAAGATGGACAAAGAGGGAGCCCAACAATCCAGAGTACCAAGAAGGTTCTATGCTGGCTTCATTCATGGGATAGAGAGTAGAACAGAGTTGCTGACAGGAAAAATAAATCATTGTGCAAAATCATTTGCTCTGCAAAATCAATTTCATTTCAACTTTCATTTGCAAAATCAAAGCTCCTTTGAATGCCCATCAGGGCATGTACAAATAATTTCACATTTACTGAGTTTATATAAACTATGAAGGCTGCAGTTCTGCTTTTCTTGTTGCAGAAATTGGTACAGAATTTTGAGTTAGCAATGAGTGCAGGATAGTCCTGGTCATGGCTAAACGGAGGTTTTGAAACTCCTATTAGTCTATTTGGATGACTAGGCCAATTTGTATCAGTTTCTAAATTGGAGATGCGTATCCCCAATTTAGCTCTCTGTGGATATGTGAGAAATTGGCCTCTAATATTTGAACTCTGTAATTGTAATACTTTTTCTGAATCATGGAGAGCAACCTTACCGCTTTAGATGACAGCAAGAACAGAGGATTACCTTCATGTAATTTGTCTTCCATTGTTCGGTAACAGGCTACCTCATAAGAGACATAAGACCATTGTTTTTCATGAGTAAAAATAATTATTTTTACCCTATGTTCCTATTCAGCCAATGACCAGTCGTTTGTTGCCTCTGAAAAGGGTTTAGGTCTATTCATGCTCAAAGTGAAGTTTTAAGAGCTAATTTGGGAAGTGGGGGGGGGAGACCCTTTTTTCCTCTGAAGAGAACGCTGACGAATCCTGTATAAACTATTTGTCCTTTAATCTCTTTAAGCTTGGGATCAGTCAGAAAAATTTGTGAAAATCTACGTCACTTTAACTGGTGTACAGCATCTTCCAGCAGAAAATGTGCAGGTGCATTTCACAGAAAGGTGGGTACTGTACTGAATACTACTAACTACAGTACAGGCTGAACAAATTTTATTCAAGTATGAACTTGATATACATATATCTGTTAAATTAATAAAGGGAGCTGCATTTGTGGCAACATATTCAAATATGAAAGAAGCACCTGAGCTGTGTTTCCACTGCTTTTGGTTGCCCACATCACTGGAGGGGGCATAATACTAATTATGAAGAGCAATTACAGTCTATGGTGTGTTCTCATCCCCCATTCAAGACCGCAATGAAGTCCTGCCACGCAGAGACCAAAAATGATCATTTATAGTCATATTTGCATCAGATTGAGGAGGCTTTAACATGAGTATTACATGAGCTTCTGCAGAGTCAGGGGAATGTGCAGCCCAGGCCAGGATGAAAGCAAATTTTTTTAGCAGGGGTCGTTTTCTACACACGGGTCCCAAATACTATGTCCTTGTCAGTATTTTATTGGAAATGTACTCTGCACATCCTCTGTCTAATGGGGGTTTTACACCCCAAGCAGCTGAAACTATATTTTTCTTGCTGGTGGAGGTTGTGACTGCATTTCTAACTTCTGTTCTCTCTCTTACAGATCATTTCACTTACTGGTGAAGAATTTGCATAGCAAGAACTACAGTATGACATTCAACAACCTTCTGAAACCCATCTCTGTAGAAGGCAGCTCATGGAAGGTTTGTGGTTTTCATTGTTACATACTTAACAAGGCTGGAGATTCCGACTTAAGTGCTGCTTACTTCCTATTTTACTTAAGGGGACGCAGAGCAGCCTCCTCTTTAGAGATGTCAGAACAAGGGGAGAAGCTTCAATACCTACTTTTAAGACTGATCCCTGTCCCTAGTTTCTGCATTCAATAATTGTAGGCTGTAAAGCAATCTTCAGCAGAATGTCAGAGGTCTAGTGATAATTGGGATTGTCAACCTGTGCCTTGACTGTTCTGCAGGTCATGAAGTTCATGAAGTTGAATACACCCTTACCAAAAAATCCGAATAGAATTCTAGTATGTCAGAAAAGAGGATTCTAGTTACATCTATGTCTTGTTTTGTTTCTGAGGCTTTAGCTGGCATATTGGACTGGATGGGCCAGGAGGGCCTCTGCCTCCTAGGGACAGCAGAAAGTTACTGCCTGTGGCTGACACTAGGTGGTGCTGTCAAACTACTTAATCAGCAAGTTGGTAAAATATGGACTAGATGAGACCATTGTTAGGTGGATCTGCAACTGGTTGGACTGCTGCATTCAAAAGGTGATCGTCAATGGCTTTGCGTCAATCTGGGTTTCGAGTGGAGTGCCTCAGGGCTGTCTTGGGCCAGGTTTGCTTTAATGTCTTTATCAATGACTTGGATGAAGGAATAAGGTAAACGTTCCCCCACTACCAGATGGTGTAATCCTGACCAACTGTAAGGGGTGGTGCTCATCTCTGTTTCTAAGTTGAAGAGCTGGACAAACACAAGTTTCCATGGTCATGTGGCCAGCATGACTATCCACCAAGGTGCACGGAACGCCGTTTCCTTCCCACCAAAGTGGTACCTATTTATCTACTCACATTTTTACATGCTTTCGAACTGCTAGGTTGGCAGGAGCTGGGACAAGTGATGGGAGCTCACTCCGTCACATGGTCTTGAACTGCCAACTTTCCAGTCAGCAAGCTCAGCAGCAGCGGTTTCACCCGCAGCAGCACCACGTTGGACAAAGGAATACAAGGGGCCGTTTCAAATTTGCGGATGACGCCAAACTGGGAGGAGTAGCAAACACAATAGAAGACAGTAGAAGCCTTCAGGAAGACCTTGACAAAATGGAATACTGGGCAGAAATGAATAAGATGAAGTTCTACAGCAGTGGTCAGGGAACAGGGGTAAATTACCCCAAATGGGGTAAAAATGAAATTCCTGGGAGTAATGGACAGATAGGAGTATGCCCCGCCCCCTTTTCCCTCATCCATCCTTCATTATCAACGTTCTCTCTTCTGACCAATGGGAAGTTCCTCTCACACTTGATGGATTTCCCTTGCTTCCAATAGGAGATTAGAAGTGGCAAGGTATTTGGCCCCCAATAGGCAGTGTTCCCCTCCCTTCCCAGGTGGCGAAGAAGGCCGTGGTTATCGATCCCGCTGCTGGTAGAGGGAGAAGCAACAGCAGAGAAAATGGCGGCTGTGGCTGCAACTGCGGCGGTGCCGGGTGATAGGGGAGCCGGCGAGGCCAAGCCTATTCTGGGCAGTGAGGCCGGCGCAGACCCGCTCCCAGCTGGCACTCAGGCAGCCGTGGAGTCAGCGGTGCTAGACACCAGGGAAGAGCCCGAACCAGCTCCAGGTGGGGAGGCCGAGGAGCTGCTGCAGTCGCCGCCACCCAGGAGCCCGGCAGGGACGCGAGACGTGCAGGCGTGGGGGAGGCTCTGGTGAGCGGCTGAGGTGTGTGTGTGTGTGTGTGTGTTGAGAGGACTTCTGTGGATGTGCCTCTTTGCTTGTGAGCAGCTAGGGCTCTCCCTGGGTTTGCCTTGTCTTGCTGTCCCAAGGAGTGGGGCGGGCAAGCGAGGGGAGGGCTGGGGTGCCTGCGCTGGCACAGGGAGTCAGGGACACAAAGAGAGGCAGGAGGCAACAAGGTAAGGTGAACAGCAGAAAACAAAAACAAAATCAGAACTGCTGTTGCTGGCCTGTGTGTGTGAGTGAGTGAGTGAGAGAGAGAGAGAGAGAGAGAGAGAGAGAGCGCCAGCCAGCCAGCCCCAATCTGAATTCATTATAGAGAGAAATATTAAGTCCAAGCACCTAAACCTGCTGTCAAAAAGGTAAGCTAGTTGTAATCCAGAAGGGTTGAATTCTATTCTCTCAAGGTCTGCAGGTGTACCCAAACTCTTTACAACTTCATATTTACATAGCATTAATTAAGCTCATTAATTAATCAAATAAAAAGCAATGGGTTCCAATATGTAATTTTTTTCTTTTGTTCTGGCGGGGGGGGGTAACTTCAAGGGGGTAACGTGGGCGTATCTAAATATATTTTGGGGTAAAAAGTAAAAAAGTTCCCTGACCCCTGTTCTACAGGAACAAATGCAAGGTTCTACACTTAGGCAAAAATAACCAAAGAGGCAGGTGTAGAATGGGAGATACCTGACTTAGCAGCACAACATGCGAGAAGGATCTTGGAGTTGCATGGATCACAAGATGAACATGAGTCAGCAGTGTGATACAGCTGCAAAGAAGGCTAATGCAATCTTAGCCTGCATTAATAGAACCATAGCTTCCAAGTCATGATAAATTGTGGTTCCACTTTACTCCGCATTGGTGAGACCTCAC
>JAJKFI010000126.1:1706683-1756300 GCA_029204185.1 Lerista edwardsae | reverse complement strand
GCTCCACGAAAAGCCGGCGCACGCCCTTTCTGCACGGGCCGCTCTGGACGCCGTGCCTGCTCTCCGTGCTCTGGGCAACTTCCCCAGAGCACAGAGAGCTGGCGCGGCGCCCAGAGCGGCCCGTGCAGAAAGGGCGTGCGCCGGCTTGGCGGGAGGGCATGGGGGGCACGCCAACGGCGCCCCCACCTTATGGCGCCCCAGGGCTCATGCCCTATGGTGCCACACCCTCCCTCCGCCACTGCATGGAGTACCTGGAGTGGGAACTTTGTATGTTTAGCTTGGGGAAGGATGAGAGGATATGATAGCAGTCTTCAAATACCTGAAGGGATGTCAGATGGGTCAAATTTGTTCTCATGTGCCTCTGACTGTAGAACTAGGTCTAGTGGTTACAAATTGCAAGAGTCCGGTGGACATCAGGAAGAAATTCCTGATGGTAAGGGCAGTTCGACAGTGGAACATTGTAGAGGGAGGTGATGGAGTCTCCCTCACTGGAGACCTTCAAGAAGAGGCTCGACAGGCAACTCCTAGAGATTCTCTAAGTGGATTTCCTACTGCAGGCAGGGAGTGGACTAGATTACCTTGTAGGTGGCTTCCAACTGATTCTTTGATACTTTGTTTCATCACTAATAACATTTGTGAACTGACCATGAAAAGAAATAGCATGTTGCATTAATTCTGGGATTTTTAATAGAAAATTAGCACTGTTGAAAAAGGATATACCAGCAACATAAACAAAAATTGTATCTTGCTGTCTTAGATCCATAATCCATATTTTCTTTGATGCACCAATGTGGCCTGGTGCTCACTGCACCATGAATTGTCTAATGTTCTCTCTAGATTTGGTCCACAAAACTGAGTTGTTGCTCATTCATCTTTCATTTGTTGAAACTATAGCTGGTCCATTTAACTTGTCTGTAAATCGCTTTGTGAACCTTGTGTTTAAAAGCAGTATATAAATACTGTTGATTGATCGATTTGGTCTGGTGGCATAAACTGTAATGGATACCATTAGTACGCCGCCTTCTAGTTCTACTTATCTATTTGAAAACGTAGAACAGTGCTTTCATTCTCCTTTACAGATCAAAACTGATATGGTCCTAATACTATGTAGAAAGAAGCATGAAGAAAAATGGGAGTGCCTAACACAAGTTGAAAAAGAAACTAAGGAGAAAGAGTAAGTATATGTCCTGCAGTATGATTGCTAAATAAGAACATTTTCAAGCTGAAACTTGTTAACCCAAGTTCCCATGCAGAATGTTTTAAGGATGAGCAGATTCTTGAAGTGAAAAACTATTCAGTGACTTCCAACATTAGTAAGACCATATAGAAACTTGGGGAGAGAAAGAGGGTAGGCTGCCCCCCATCAAACCTTGATTTGTACCACTGTAACTATTTGACTGCTGAGGAATATTTCTGATGGCCAGTTATTGTGATCAGAAATGCTTCTTCCTCCTTTTGCTGCTGTTGGATTGGAGTGTAATCCTGTGCCCTTCTATACTGAAACAGGGCAAGCTTCTCATCTCTGCTTATAAAATTGATTACAGAAATTTTTTCTGCTGCTTTTGCACTAGTAAGCTCTAAACTGCTCACAGCAGCCCTAAACTGCCCATTTTAAAGGAGACCTTATCCATGTGCTTTTGCAACTCACAGAAATGTCTTCCCCAGTGCATTCTGGACCTACTCATACATTGAATTCCAGATGTTCAGGACCACCTCTTCTTTATCCTGTGGCAATCTCTTACCAGAAAGAACCACCATTTATCTTTTTTGATGATGGCTTTAGGTATTTCAGATGCAAAGAACAGAAAATGCAAAGTATACTAACAAGTGTAAATTTTTGTAACGTCTGGCATGCATTTTCCTGCCTTCTGTGCCCCACCTCGCTTTTCAGATGTGCAAATACCCAACATGAGTCCTTGTTATCTACACACTTGGTAGCCGCAGATTTAACCCTCTATAGTTTCCAAACCTGCGGCTGGACCTCCCAGATGTGACTGAAACTCAGGGGGCAACTGGTAACAATTGTTCTTGTATTTACATCTGCTTTAGGAAAGCTTCCTATGATACATCAGATCCCAGTGAGGGGTTGATGAATCTCCTGAAAAAGATGTATGCGGAAGGAGATGATGAAATGAAGAGATCAATTAACAAAGCCTGGGTTGAGAGTAGAGAGAAGCAAGCCAAAGATTTACCAATAGATATTTGAACGAAAGTTGGAGAACAGCTGGCAACCTTAATGTGGATCGTTTTTGAGGCGTCTGCTATGCCATTGAGTTTGGAAAGAATACGGTGTTTACACAACATGCTTCCAAGAAAAGACAATGCAACTTCTGTATTTCAGGTTGAAGTGAAATTAAACCTGCTACAAAGCATCTCCTTCAATTGTGTTGCCCTGCTTCCTGCAGGCTTTGGCCCTTCAGTGCATCTGTGAACCTGACCAAGTAAATGAGCTTGAATTAAATGTATTTGCTCTGTATCTGAAATCAAGAACTTCCTACTTTCACGCTTGCTCAAGTTCTTCTCTAAAAGTAGATAAGGGGAATTGCAACGCTGGCAATTGTTAAACTTGTGGGAACTTCTGGGGTTGTATATAGCCACATGCTTAAGGGAGGCAAGCACAATAAATGCTTATCTGTTTGTCTATAGAGATTGAAGGTACTGTTTCAAGAACAGTGCTGAACACTCCTAATTGACTAGCTTGTAATAATCCATGTATGGGTTAACTTTGTCTAGAGTGAACTTCAGTTTCACTACCATATTCTAAACCATTGTCATGTGCTATACTGATTGAACAAGGTATAAGCAATCAAAATCTGACTCAAAGCAACATTTTTGAGACCCAGGACCCATATAGTTAGACTAGCAAAACAAGAGACTCAATTCATCTTTGTACTAGCATTCCCCAGATTTTCAGATAAGACCAGTATGATATGATATAAACTTGAGACTTGGCCTAACTCCCTATGTTGCCATCTGTTCTTGAAATATGCATACCTTCTATGTTGTTATAATAGAGTTGTGCTGTCCCTTTCTAGAAGCCATTTAACAGCCTGGTTGGGCAGATAGTATTGTAATCATATATCCTGTATAAAAGTGGTCTTACTTTCCAGATGTATTGGAATCTGTGGCCCTGCAAAATTGTATGTAACTTTATACAATGTAACTTGAATGCAAGAAATGAACTGTTTCTTTTCAATGTTCATTTTCTAAATATCTGTCATGAAGCTTAACAACCAACAAAATTATAGCTAAAAATCAAATTAGGTTCTCTTTAGGGTAGAACTATTTTAATATGTTGAGCTTTCTCTCCCCCCACCCCCTTGCATGCTACAAGATGAACATGCTTCAGATGAACCCCTGAGCGTTCAAATAGGGCTCAGTTTTCTTGTTTTGAAGAAACCTTTTGAGGTTTACCACATAGCTCTTTGTACACCAGAAAGTTGGCCATGGTCAGCTAGATGGCGGAAAACAATTCGGCTGAGCCTCCACCGCCACACCACAGCTCGTGGGCGGGATGTGAGGACACATCGATTGCGGATTCTCACAGGGCAGCTGTCTCGAGGCAGGGCAGCAATCTCTTTATCTGCCTCTTCCTAAAACAAACAAAAAGCACTGATAGTAATACCCAACAAATGATATTCTGCAGAAA
Organism: Lerista edwardsae; assembly: GCA_029204185.1. Taxonomy (NCBI): domain Eukaryota; kingdom Metazoa; phylum Chordata; class Lepidosauria; order Squamata; family Scincidae; genus Lerista; species Lerista edwardsae. Next base: position 1,752,651 of record JAJKFI010000126.1, on the reverse strand, counting down.
TTGAAAAGACTTTTTGGGAAGTTTTTCTCTCTCCAAAAACTCAGTAGGGCATTGCTGGGAGTTTGTTTCGTTAATAGCAACTACAAATTTATGATGCAAGTACAAATAACTTTATTTTTTAAAAAGCTAATATATAATAGTGTGGTGGAATTAGAATAGCTTTTAAATGCTACTTAGGGCATCATGCAAGAGCCTATATACAGGTTTATATTGCTAGAGAGAGTAATTGTTACCCTCCTGTATAGAAACTATTAGTTTCTTTCACCAACTCTAAGAGACAGTGTCCTCACCATAGTCCTCAGTGACAGCTCCCCCGTCTTGTTCAGTCAGCGGTTCTGGGCAAATTTCACACAGTGGATCAGAGAGTTGTCTTTACCTAATTCTAAACAGTAAAGATCTGTAATTTTTACAGAGGCTGTGTAATGCCCACTTCTGATTGTAATGCCACTGTGCATCATTATCACAAAGAGTCCATAGATTTCACTGGCTGGGTTTATGCTCCAGTCATCAAAAGATAGCTTGGGAGATGTCAGTAAAGACATATTTATCTTGGAGATTCCATCATAGCAATCAAACTCTAAGCCACTTCAACTGGGTTGTTATAACTTCAGGCATTTTATCAAACAGAAAAGCTGTGTTCAGTTCTGTATAAGACTACAAACCTGCTGCTTCAAGGGAAGTACAATCCCTTTCAGATTAGTTGACAACCCATGATCTGGATCACTGATCTCTTAACAAATAGCACTTCTGTCATGGCCAGATTTAATATGAACATGTTCACCTTCACCCAGTGCATTACCAATTCCAAATAGTGATTCAGGAGCTCCACTGCCTTCCTATTATCAACTGGCATTCAAATATAAAGCCTGGTGTAATTTGCATGTTGATGGCACCCAACCCCCTATCATGAACCCAATAGTTTCATGAAGATGTCAAATTATACCTACACTAAAATCCTGGATTTTTCTGCTGTTTTCTATGGGCAGTTCTCATTTTCAATGTAGGGGGGATCTAAATAAAGTGGAGGTCCAGGCAGACTGAGGGAAGTAATTAAGTTCTTTGAGACAACAAGGTATGGCAAATGATAGAAGGGCAAGTGTCATAATAGTGAATAGAGACAGTGGCTACAGGACATTTGTCAGTGCATTGTATACAATTAACGCATATGTGCCATTTTGGTATGTCTGACTAGAAACAAGTCAGATAATTAGACATGTACCGTGTTTAACCAAAAGTGAACTAAAAGAAGGTAAAGCGTCTCAGTGTTCCACACAATGATTTAAAACTAAACAGACAAGGATCTTTTATAGTCTGGCTCAGAAATGCTCTCACTGGAGAACCATATGAACAGAAACTGCCAGATGTAAAGTGAGAGAATCTAAAAATAAAACAGACTCATGGGACTGTATGGCCAAAATGGGATTGTGGAGACATACTACAAGCTTGTACCAGGCCCAGAGAAGCTGGTTAGCACAGCTTCAGCACAGTCATTTTCTTATTACCTGGAGCTCTTTTGGCAAAATTTTGTTTTTCCTGAGGGAATTTAGCCGCAGTCTTTGATCTGCATATTCAAAGGCCATCTTCCTTCTCTTAACGTCACGTAGCATCCTCCAGTTCACATAACCTCTTACTTGCCCAATGCATGGTGAGGGGAAAACCTATAAACACAAGGAAATTAAAGTCAAAGTTTCATACTTCTTGTGTCAAGTGCTCAGGTAATAGTCTGAAACATAATAGTCAGAAACCATCAATTGTTCCCAACCTTTTCTGCACCGGGATCCCTTTTTTAGGTACGACACCTGTTGGCAACCCTCTAAAACCTAGTGATGTCATTAAGCAGGAAGCTCCACATCCTTTTTAGAGTGTTCTGAATGCTTTGTGTTGAAGTGACGTTTTTGAGTTCAGTGATTGATTCAGCACTGAGAACAACAATGCACCGAATGCATTGTGGCACAGAAAAAGACCTGGGAGACACCCTCATCACATCAATATGCACGCAGAAAGACAAGTCCATAGCCATTTCCCTTGCAGCCATAAGCCTTGAGGAAGTGGCAGTTTAATGGGGAAGCCTCTTCCCTAGCCAAAATGAAGCTTGCAAGAGGGTGGTGCCCAGCTTTTAAAGATGGCTGCCCCAAGCTGTTCACGACCCCTTTAGGGGTCCTGACCCCCAGGTTGGGAACCACTGAATTATACTTTTTTGGCTAATTTGCTATAAATTTGAGTGCCTTCGGGCATAAAGGCGGGATATAAATTTAATAAATAAATAAATAAATAAATAAATAATAATAATTGAGATCACAGTCTTGGAAATAAGGCCACAGAGGCATTAGCCAACAAATAATACAGTATTTACTGGTAGTAGCTTACCTGACCACACAGACCTTTGTAGCACAAAGATGTACAAAGAAGTGCCTGGCAGCTTAACAGTGATTCTTGCCACAGCCATACAAAACAATGGCTAGTGACAAGCTTAACAATCCATTTTGCAAGTTACATTCAGCTGAGCAGCATTTAACAATTTAGTTGATAAAAGGGTCCAGAGGTTAGACTAGTGGTGGATTCACATAGGCATTTACCATGCATAGAGATGGTTTTCCTGCATAGGACATACCAGCAAGCATATACTGTAGTTACATATGTAAGGAAATAAATTGCAGTAACACCGCCAATGACTTGCCACTGTCACTAGCAAAATGGGGCTCCTTTTCAGTGGTGTAGGATCAGAATACATATTACTAGAAATGACAGCCAAAGGGCGCAATCCCAAGTTGCCCTTGGGCTGGCGCATGTCGTTTGTGCCAGCCCAGAACTGTTGTAAACATGCTGTAAGGCACGTCTGCACCAACAGAGCACTGGGCTGGCACAGGGAGTCGCACTGACCCAGGAACACCACCGAGGATGCCCAGTAAGCCAGTACCTTACTGGCCGAGTTTGGTCGGACCGAGAGGGTGGTCCTGTCTGGAGGCCGGCCCAGGCAGGGGGTGGTGTGTCAGCTGGGCCCAATCTGGTTGCTCAGATTTGTGAGCAGCTCCACAGGGCTGCCTGGGATCTTTTCTGGGGTAAGGGGGAAATATCCCCTTACTCCAAGGTGAGCTTCATCGGCCTCCCAGCCTGTGTTGGATGCAGTGCAGACCAGCTGGGCTGTAAGACGTGTGCAGGTGGGACCAAAAAGAAAAAAGGGGTGAACACCAAAATAACTTTGGAGAAGCCATTTTTAACTTTTGTAACAAAAAAAATATATTCCAACAAATGGTACCAGCAGAGATGAGTCCTCACTGTAATTGTTACTCTGTGAGGAATTTTTGTTAATTTTTAAATACTTAATAGTAATCCTGTCGATACAAATAAAATTCCAATGCCAATTCAGCCCTTTGTCCTTATATTGCAGGTTGATATTGGGACAAAATAGCTCAAAATAACTCTGAAATGTCATGCTATTAAACCCTGACTGCAGGTTAGGGGTTCAGGCTGAGGCTGAAAGAATAGCATACAACCACCTATGTTTTGCCATGAAGCTTTGGGCACAGTGCCTTGGTTCTACTAAGGATGGAGGAAAAGTCCATCACAGTCTTCAGGCTATGATGGGTGGTGCAACCTCTTGATTTTAGAGGCAGGCTACCTTGGAGTGCCAGATGCAGAGGTATGGCAACGAGATGCAAGTATCTTGTTGTCTTGTGTGCTCTGTGAGGCATCTGCTAGGCCACTGTGAGATACAGGAAACTGGACTAGATGGGCCCTTGGCCTTATCCAGCGGGGCTCTTCTTAACTACGCTTAGGGCTGCAATCCTATACACCAGTGGTTCCCAAATCTCTCCTTGGAAGTTGGAAACCCTGTATTTGTGTGGGCAGGGGGGAGAGCAGCAGCACAATCTCCACAACTGTGCTGCTGCTGGGCAGGGAAGGGACCTTTCAGCTTACCTGAGGGGCGCTATAGCTCTCTGGAGGGTCTGGGGAGCCTGCAATCCCCCCTGCAGCCCTCCCAGAGGCTTGAAAATCTTGTAAAAAGTAAAAACAACAACACTACTTCGGGTTTTTGGCCCAAGCGAGGAAGTGGTTTTTTGGTTTTTTTTACTTTTTACACAACCCCATCATTTGTTACAGGACAAAAATGCTGTAACACTGTTGAAGAAGAAAAGCCAGCTGGATGAACTTCCAATCAGTACTTCCAATTCTGCTTGGACAGTGCCCCTCTTCCCTCATGGTGGTTACAGAAACACTAACTGACCTCTGAGGGAGAAAATAAGTGAATGAGCAAGCAAGCAAGGCATATATCCCTCATTTTTTCCATTTCCCTGATCTACTATTGTTTAATTTTATGTAAGATGCTCTGAGAGCCTTGCCTGGATGTATAAAATTTGAAAATGTAGCTTGGGGCACAATCCTAGAGCGCCCTTGGGCCGCATGTCACTAGCGCCCACCCAGTGCTGTAATGGCACATCTGCACTAGTGCAGGAGGAACTGGGCCGGCACAGGAAGATGTGCTGGCCCACAGATGCTGCCACAGTACCCAGATAAGCCAGACCTGCACCAGCTGAGTTCAGCCAACATGAGGGTTTAGCAATAGCAAGGGGAAGTCAGACCAGAATGGAGAGAGAGTGGCCTCATAGGTTGGCCGACTTGGGGGTGGAGTGCGGAACCCACCATTAGGCTGGATCCTAACTCCCATCCCTGATACCCCTTATCCTCAGCCTCCCAGCCTGCGTTGGGTGCCGGCCGGCGTGCTCCAATGCAGGTTAGGATTGGGCTGCCCAAAAGACAAACCACCCTCAGCCGGACTGTATTTATTCATGCATTTGTACCCCGCTCACGGCTGAGGGAGCCGCTTACGGCAGCCCTGCAATGGAGTCCACTCACTGTTAGCATTGGAAAGGATTGGAAAGGGAGCTGAGGGTAGTTTGTCTTTCTAGGCTACATTTTCAAAAGTTTAAACATCCAGGCATTGGCGGTACATGAAACCCCGGCGAACGCCATTGCGTGCAAGGAAGCGGTCTGTTTCCAGCGCTATGGCGAGACATCGCCGCTAAGCGGGGGGCGGGGCACCCCTCTGAGATACGGAGGCATCTCGGGGCAGCGCTACACGAGCAAGGCGAAGGCGAGCAGGAAGGAGGTTAGGAGCGAGACTACGACCTGATGAAGCGCTGCCCGCAGTACCCACGAACCAGCAGCCGCCATTTTTCTTCCCACAATGCCACGCGCCAAAGGCGACGTCGCGTGCAAGTACGCATGTGCCCCCACCAGCTCGGCGAAGCGCTCTGGCTCTAACGGGGGTGGAGTGCGCGTGCATGAGAGAAAAGCAAGGCTGGGTGGAACGGTGGAAAGCGAGGCGGGGAACGACGCTTTCGGTTGAAAGAGGTCGGTAGAAGAGACCTCAGGGGGGCAATAAAAGAAAAGAAAACGTGAATATGTTGTAGGTTATTTTTGATCCGCTTAACCACCAAGAACACTTTACTCATAAAATGTTTAAACCGCCTGCATGGATGTATATATATGCCAAAATGTCAATTCAAAGTTGCAGTTCCGTGCATGCCTTTGGGAGTGAACCCCACTGAAGCCGGTGAGATTTACTTCTGAGCAAACGGGATTGCGTGTTTACTAAGAAGTAAACTGTGTTGAGCAGGATTTACTCCCAAGAAAGTGGTTATAGGATTTTAACCCAAGTTCCATGACCTTGGGCACATTTAACTGGGACATTTAATTAATCAACAATTAACTTCATTGAACTCGGTGGAAATGTCTCTGAATATAAATGCGTCTGTGTGAGGAATGCCTCTGCTTTCCCCCTTTGTTTTTTGGACAGTTCCCTTTCCCCTAGAAGCTTCTGCTGCTAGGTCAGTGATTCCCAGACTGTTGGTTGGGACCCATTGCTATCCCTAAGCCCTCATGTTGGCAAGGGTCTCAAGAGCAGCTTACATAAAATTAAACAATAGTAGATCATGGAAATGGAAAAAATGAGGGAGATATGCTTGTGTCAAGGTTGTAAATAGGCTTTTTTTCTTTCTGATTCGCTTTGCTATTGGAAAATGGCTGAGAAATAGCCCAACTTATTGCTGCCGGCTCTGGCATCACAATGATACCACTTCCAGCCATGACATCCTTTCTGGTGGGTTCCAGACAGATTGTAATGGTGTGAAGAAGTTTGAGAACCACTTTGCTAGGCAGTAGTCCTAGAAATGTTCGATTGAAAATGCCATTTCTAAACAGCCACAGACTGTCATGGGGCGATGCTGTCCTGCCGGAGGTCCTAGGGCCGCAGCACCCCGTGTGGGGCTCAGGCACGGGGCCCCGAGAGGGGGATGGCAGGTGGAGAATGGCACCTGATCCCTGGGGTGGGTTGGAAGCACCAGCCCTCTGTCAGCCAGGAGGCACGATGGGACTGCAAGCCAGAGGGCCTTACACTGCCCTGGTCCTGCTAGCTCCGAGGGAGGAGCTAGTGTTAAGGCAGAGGCCTGCCCTGCCCCCAGGGAGGAGCTACAGAGGGGTGGGTCCATGGAGTTATAATCACAGGAGGTGGCATGATGTCATTTTCTTGAAGCCATGGGTGACTCAGATCATTGCCTCCAAGGAGGAGGATTGCCGCGAATTCACGAATAAAAATCTCCCTGCATGTGTGTAAAAGTTAATATCAACCTTTTAAATCATGCCTGCGTGTTCTGCATACGGGTGTGCGAATCACTGTACGAAAAATGGGATTTAATTTCCACGGAAAGATTCATGTATTCACATTACATCAGTTCAATAAAACTACAATTCAGTGACTGTATTATTTTTGAAGCTGTGTAATTTCTTGTTGTTCCTAGCAGTCTTATTCACCATTTTCTGACACCCATTGTTAATGGTCTAGAAGGTAAAAAAATATATATTCCCCCTCCTTTTCCCCCCCTTCCCGTTTACACTTTTTTTCCCGCCTTCCATTTTCTACTGTAATATTTTCGAAATTCTGAACATTAACAGAATTTGTTTTATGGGGGGGGGTGAGTGTAGAAGTGTAAAAAAAATACTCTTAATAGTCTAGAAGTAAAAAAGAATTACTCTCATATTGACAACTACTTGTGTTATGAAGAGATTTAAATGTAATTTTCCTATATATTTATCTAATTTTTGCCCACCCTCACCTTTTTTCTTTCCTTCCCTACACAATTTCTTTCCTACACAATTTCTGCTTGTGTAGATTTCAATAAAGTCTGTCAAAATAGTGCAATCTGAGTTTAAATAGACAGCATTTCGTCAGGTATGTTCAGTAATATAATTATGAGGAATTTAACCTTGTAATTGCATATTAAATCATAATAAGGTTACCAATAATGTTTCTACACGATCACACGTTTTTATTTTCGTAAGTTTTTATTTCAGGAGTAAACTATTCAGTCCTAAACAGTACGAGCAAAGCAATCTGAAATGCTTGGAATAAGGATTGTTTTGAGTGCTAAGCCCGCCCCCTGGCTTCAATTCGCTCCTATTCAATTCGCTCCTATTAGTTCTTAAGGCATGCCACCTCCTGTGATTATAACTTCATGGGTGGGTCCCAGGGGTGGGACCTGGAAGGGGTGGAGTCTGCTGCAGCAGCCTGCTGGCTCATAAAGAGCTGGGCATCCAAAGGGAGAGGAGGCTTCCCTACCTGTGGCTGCAGCACAGGGAGGGTGGTTGGATGAGGCAGAAGCCTCAGCCTTTACCTGGCCCTGAAGGGCTTGGGCAGCCCAGGACCCACCTGGAGAGAATTCTTGCCCAGCTTTCCTCCACCATACCCTGGCGCAACTCGGGAGGGAGGCACCCTGACTTGACCCGAGGAGGACTGCTGCCCGTCTCACCCTGACCCTGCCTGGGGCCCTGTGGCAGCAGCCTGTGCAGACAGCAAGACCCAGTGCCTGGCTGGGCCCGAAGCCGGTGGGCCACTGCAAGGGAGATGGCTGGTGATCCACTTTGCTGTGCCCCTTGGCTGAGGAGTAGGGGGACAGGGCTTCTCAGTGTAACCCAAGGAGCCTGTGAAAGGAACATGGCTCCATGAATGTGAAGTATGTGACATGAATAAATTGCTTGTGGGAAGCTACGAAGGCCTGGCCTCTTCTTGCATGCTGATGTGAGATTACCTGAGTGTGGGTAAGTTTCCCCTGGGAGCTTGTCAGCGGAGAGCATTACACCCCATGAGACAATGGACATGACAAGGACACATTCAAGAACTGTTTTTTTTTTTTAGCTTCTAGCACACTTGGCTTGCATTCTTTTTTAGGTTCTAGCAAGCTCCCCACTCTGAAATTTTGAGTAGTATAGCCCCTTTAGACACCACTTAGGCCAAATCTTAGACATTACTTAGGCCAAATCTTCCAACTTCAGGCCCAAATCCCCATAAATCCTGATACAGGCCTTATGTTCTGTGTGACAGAACCTGGAAAATATGTGAACTCTTTTAACTCCCTTATTATTCACATCTTTAATTCCACAATAAATGATGATATATTATGCCTAAATATTAGCATGTCTTGCTTACAAAGAGGTGTGTAGAATGGCCTAGCTGTGCCACTGTCTGGATGCCAATGTTATCTTCCTTTGAGAGGTTGCTTTGGATGGTTCTGGTGAGGGTTCACATTTGCATCTTTTGGGGGTCTGCAAGAGAGCAGCTACCAGCAGTATCAGCGCTCAGCTTGGGATGGGTGACATGGCCAGCTGGGCTGCCAAGAAGGGCACGCTGTGGAGTCAACTGCTGCTTGGCACATGAGAATCCTGGAGCTTCAGATGCTTGTCACATAGGACTTGAGGGCTGCCATCTCCTTTGTACCAGGAGATGTACGACTTTCTCTGCGGACCCACCATTCCCACCCTTGCTGCTCCTGCCCTAGCATTTGCCTTTGTTGGGCTGGCCCCTGTCCGATTTTGGATCTCACTGTCCCCTGTGTCACAAAAGGGCTGTTGAGGCTGAAGGGTAAGGCCTGTCCGTGAGGACTGTCAGTGAGGTTCAAGTAACCTCAGTGCAAGGAAGGAATTTTTGGTGCTCTGCTACCAGGAAAGAATGCAAAAGGAAAAAGAGGTAAGGATGCGTCAGAGATTTTTAATAACCACCACCACAATAAGAGAAGAAAGAATATTAATATCTTCTCTCATATCTCTCATAACAATATTTTATCTCATATGTTTATTTGGGGGTAGCTGCATAGGCAAAGGCAGATGTTGTACCTTTCCAGTAAAAGTTCAATGTCACCATGTGGATGAGGTCTGACTATTGTGAAAAGTCTGTTTTTATCCCAGTGCTGGCCATACTCAAGCAGGAGACTTGCAGCACAATCTGAGGCATGTCTACTCAGAAGTAAGTCCCATTGTATCTGTCATGAAGGAAAAATTGGTAAGGATTGGTTGATTTGCAACTTGATTTGCAACTCGGAGTCAGTGACTCGGAAGAAGATTTGGGACTAAATAACTTGAGTCCCCATCGAGTCCCTTTATATTAGTGTATGTGTGTTTGTGTGTGTGAGAGAGAGAGAGAGCTTGTTTTATTTTTTTCGCTATTTCCGCATTGCGTCAAAAGATCTTGTGGGTGCTGGGGAAGCAGGCATATAGAAGAGAATGTCAGCAGACATGGTGGGAGGAGGGGTAGGTGGTTCCTGGAGGTGCAGCTGGAGGTGGAAGGCTTGATTTTCTTTTTGGCTGGAAGAGGTTGGGGGGACCAGAGGACAGAGAAGCCAGCCCCCAAGGCTGGAGGAGATTTAATTGTTCCATCCGGGGAGGGGGGAGGGGGTTGTTTTTGCCGTAGGAACCAACCACTAGAGTTTATCATTCTACAAGTCCAGGGAGGGGCGGTTTTTATTCCTGCTACAGCCATGATGAGTCTCTGAGGTGCTTATTTCATTCATCTCTCTATTTCGGAGGACTGAATGAAAGCACGGATTTCTCAGAGAAGGCTGTAGAAAAGTCTCTCTCTTTCTTTGTGTGTGTGTGTGTGTGTGTGTGTGTGTGTGTGTGTGTGTGTGTGTTATTGAGGCCAAGGAAGGCTGCTTTTTTCCCCTTCAGCTGCTGCACAGTGCATAATCGATGTGCTGTGTGGTTCCTCTTTACTAGAGTCAGCTTATTCTTATTAACCAGTTATGAATTATAATTTACTATCACTTATTATTGTTAGCAGGCAGTTGCTCTTTTCTAGGCAGGCAGCAGGGGCTCGAAGAGCAGAAGTCTGGGAGTGGGCTCAGGTGCTCTGTGGTTAGCTTATAATGTAGTTAGCAACAGAAAGCAGTTCCTCTTTTCAAGGTAGGCAGGGGCTCCAAAAACAGAAGCCTGGGAGTGTGCTCCTCACTTTCTTATTGATTTGGCCCAAGGAAGATCACCATATCAAACTGAGTTCTTCCATGAGGTCTATCTGGCTTCACAGCCATTCGCAAAGATGCAGGCAAGCAAAGCGGTGCTCAGGGTCATTTCTGCCACACAGTTCTCAGCAATATCAAGACGACCACCTCAAATTTCATAAGTGCCTGATGCTGTCAGGCACAGCTCCAGCAATCCACTGGTGCTGGTTGTGGCAAAAGTGCTGTAAGGCACGCCAACACTGTCATGAGACACCCAGCACCGGCAGAGAGACCTCAGCATTGGCAACACGCAGGAAAGGAGCCACAGGTGGCAGGGAGGCTTCTCAGGACGGGAAGGCAGGGAAGGGGCCCTCCATGGGCACTGCTAAGTCATGGGCACTGATCCAAGGAGAACCATTGAGGCCAGCGGAGTTCTACGCAGGGAAAGGAACAAGTGTTCCCTTACCCCAAGGAGACTCTGGCGGCTGCTCTGGCCCATGGGATACAGCGGTAGCCATTTTGCCCCCACGTGGTGTTCTGCGTGGTGCCAGGGCAGCTTAGGCAAATAAAAATGGCCAAGGCGGCTTAGATGGGCAGTCTAGTCTAAACCACCATGTTTCCATGAGGTTTTTACACATACACAGTATTCTATGATTCACTGAATCCCAGGGGCACCAACTTGCTTGGAACATTGGGGGTGTTGAGTAGCCATGCCCCCTGACGTGACCATGTCTGACACAGGCCACACCCCCTGATGTCACCACACCCGCTGTCATCGTGGCCCGGGCCAGGATGCAAGGCAGCCTTTTCCGAGCTCGGGCTCGATTGCTGCAGTCTGGGCTTGGAAGAGGCTGCCTGCCTGCCTGTTCCCCCCTGCCCCCAGTCCATCAAGCTCTGCCTTCTTTGGCTGCCTGCTTCCTCCGAGAGGTCCCCAAGCACAGCATAGCAGAGAAGCACCACTCTCTGGACTGCACGGCTGCCTCGGTTCTCCCCTCCAACTAAGCTGCTTATGCTGGCAGCCATGGCAGCCACTTGTAGCAGCAAGTCCCACTGGCTAGCCCTGCCTTATGCAAAGCGAGCAGCCTTTTGGGTTTGCACTGTAGGGAATGTGTGCCGGCATTCCTGCAGCGCTCACTTTGCATGCGGCCAGGTCACAGTTTGGCTCCTGCATCTCCAGGCAGGGCAGGGTACGCCAGAGGGCGGCTGTCCGGCCTGCCGCCTGCCCATGCCCCGCAGGGGCTCTGCGCACAACTCCAATCCTCCTGCACCATAGCGGGACAGGGCTCTGGGGTGCAGGGCAGGCAGAAGCAAGTGTGGCACCTGAATCTCCCCCGTTGGTGCTCGGCATTACGGGACCTCCTGAGACGGTGCACCCTCAATCCCCTGCCCGCCTGCTCACCTGAAGTGCCTTGCATCACGGCACCCCCATGTTTGGTGCTGGGCCGGGAGCATGCCTGATCGTCAGAGTGGTCAAGCCGAGCCGAGTGCAGCGCAAGCATGCACAGAGACAGTCTCGGGGGTCCCACAGTGCCGAGTGCCTGGCCCAGTTCTGAACATGGGGGTGCTGCGATGCAAGGCAGCCTTTTCCGAGCCTGGGCTCATCTGTTAGTGGTCTCTACGCATGCTCGCACTGCCCTCGGCTCAGCCTGATCGCTCCAACGAATAGGCAAGCTCCCGGCCCAGTGCCAAACATGGCAGTGACGCAATGCAAGGTAGCTTCTTCCGAGCCCAGACCGCAGCGATTGAGGCTTGCTCGCTCATGCACCCCAGCCTCAGGCTGCCTTGAATCGCAGCACCCCCATGTTTGGCACTGGGGCGGGAGCGCGCCTGTTCATTGGAGTGGTCGGGCCGAGCCGAGGGCAGCGTGAGCATGCGCAGAAACTGTCTCGGGAGGTCCCCCAGTGTTGAGCGCCCGGCCCGGTGCTAAACATGGGGATGCTGTGATGCAAGGCAGCCTCTTCCGAGCCCGGACCACGGTAATTGAGACTGGCTCGCTCACCCGCATGACCTCGGCTGCCTTGCATCACGGCACCCCCATGTTTGGCACTGGGCCTGGAGTGCGCCTGTTCGTCCGAGCGGTCAGGCCAAGCCAAGGGCAGTGCAAGCATGCGCAGTGGTCATGTTGCGATCGAGCCAATGAGGCGCCAGCAATGCCTTGGGCGGGAGCTCATTGGCTCGATTGCAATGCAACCACTGCGCATGCTCACGCTGCCCTCGGCTCAGCCTGTTTGCTGCTGGGCCTTGCAGAGCACACCTGACTGCTCCAATGAACAGGGCACTCCTGGCCCAGCACTAAACATGGGGGTGTTTGGGGGTGCCAACATTGGGGGTGCAGAGCACCCCCCAAAAATATTGTGGGTGCTGACAGTATACCAGCACCCAAGGAGTTGGTGCTACTGCCAAAGCCCCAGTCCCAGATGTAGCCTTCAAAGTGTGGTTCTCTCCTCAGGCAGCAACCTACTGGTGGGTCCCGACCTACGGTTTGGGAACTGCTGCACTAAATGAGAAAAACAGTTATGCCTGGTTTGTTAATAAAGCTAAGCTGCTTTCTCTCTAATCTCTCCTTCTCTTAGACGCTTGGAAGACCTAATTTCAACTTTTGGGGTTCCTGAGCCTTTGTCCAGCACAGCAGTCGAGGTGGAAATGGGCAGCATTCTAAGAAGACTGCAGGGCCCAGATACCACCACCAGGGCAAAGGCTGCCCAGGACTGTTGCACTCTTGTAAAGGGGCTGAACTTTCAGGCAGGTCACAAAGCATTTAGAGCAGCCATACTGAAAGTATGGGAAGATGCTGTGCTGGAAAGGGGAGGGCTGTGTGGCTATTTCACTTGTGTCAAGGTTGTAAATTGGCTTTTTTCTTTGTGATTCACTTTGTTATTGGAAAATGGCGGAGAAATAACTTATTGCTGCATTAACAGGAAAGCAGCAGGTTCTGGCGTCACAATGACAGCACTTCCAACCATGATATCACTTACAGTGAGTCCTGGACAGATTGTTATTCTAAAAAGTGGGTCCGGGTGCTAAAAAGTTTGAGAAGCACTATCCTAAAGGCTTCTACCTGATTTATAAATGGTAAGGGGTATGGCTATCATGGTGATTGGGCAGCAGTGCTCCCCCACAGTAGCAGCTAGTTTAATCCTTAATGCACATAGCCTGATCTGATCTGTCAGTGTCACAAACTTCCAAAAATTGGGTCCCATCCCACTGGTGGGTCCTGGACCCACAGTTTGGGGACTGCTGCTGCAGATAATGGCAAAGGGCCTGAGCCAGGGAGTATTGGATGCTGGATGAGTACAATGGGGAGGAGCAGTGGTGTAGCTAAGGCAGGTGCAGGTGGGCAATTGTGTTAGAACATGCTGAACTTGACGCTAGTGGCAAAAATTGTGAAAACCTTGGTATGCGTATGAATAATACCAATTGTTATATGTCCTTGAAAAGGTTCTTAAATACAGAGTGCAATGAAACAAACTGTGTTGCAATATCTGTATTCCAAAAGAAGTTATAACCAATTAATCAGAAACCTTTTAAATACTTAAATTCAATTTCATCATGGTCAGGGGCTACAAAATCTTCTTTGACCCTGGGTAGCAGATGCCTTAGCTAAGCCACTGGAAAGGGCATCTGTGGTGTGGCCTCGGGATTGTTGAACAGCCTTCCTGGTGGGTCCAGCTCATGAGCACTGAAACATTTCTCTTTGTGCTCTGCAGGCTCCCATAGAGATGCCCTGGCTCCCGCAACTGGTCATCATACTCTGCCTTTGCACCATAGACAGTGTTACTGAGTGCAACACTGGGGCTACCAAAACACTCTGCAGCCTAATCCCACTCCTGTGTCAAAAACATTTCCGATTTACTTTATCGGAAAGGAGCCTGGTTCAAGGGGGCAGGCGTAGGATAGGGGGAGGGGTTGCAATAAGGGGAAGGCTTCAGCTGTTTTGAGGCATGGGAGAGGCAGTAGGGGGAGGGACTAGGGGAGAGGGCAGAATAGGGCAGGGGTTTGTGATAAGGAGAAGGCTTCTCAGCAGGGATGTGGTAGGTGGAAGGTTCAAGGGGGCAGGGGGGAAGGGGCTTGTTTGCAATAAGGGGCTCAGCTCTTTTCAGCACACTTTCACGTTGGCTGGAGGAACATGGGTTTCTCCTGCCTCTGCTCTTACATGTTTCCATGTGTTCCATGGAGGAAGAGAACAACATAAATGCATCACTGAGTGTTGGGATGTCTCCAAAATCTTTCCCAGCTAAGTCATCATTTGCATCACTTATCCAGAGCTTGCTGGTTTAAACAGCAAACATCTGTGCAGAACCTGAAGAGCTTGGGCTGAGTTTGGGGTTTAGCAGACATTTTTCAGCAGGCCAGAGGGGGTGGGCAGAGGGCAAAATCCCCAGGGTCAGGGCAATATTATCCATTAGGCTGAGTAGACTGAAGCCTAGGGGCCCCACAGGGACTAGGGCCCATCAAGTTGGCATGTCGAGAATGCATCGAGCCTAATGCATGGGTCTCCAGATCTTGGCCCCAGCGGACTCCAGCTGGCCAACCCTCCAACCGGCAAGAGACTACAGCAAGTCTGACTTTGTAAAGGCGAAGGTTCTCCAAGAACCACGTGGGGCAAGCCCACCTCCAGGGATTAAGCTGGGCTGCACGTGGAGGCGGCATTGCTGGGGAGCTTCCATGCACGCTTGGGTCCGTTTGTGAGTTTTATCCCCCTTTGGGAAAAAGTGCCTGGCTTCTCTGTTTCTTGCCCCTCAGATTTCTGCCTGTGTTTCTTCTGTTTAGGAGTGGGGGTAGGTGGGGAGCTTCTATGCAAGTCTGGGTTCATTGGTGAGAATTCCACCTGGATTGCCTAAGGTTGGGGGCTGGCTGCAAAGATGTGTGTGTGTGTGTGTGTGTTTTGTAACAAGGCATTAGATGAGGAAAAGTGATGTATTAGCTGAGCTGCAGAGGCCTTATTTATAAAGGGGGGAGGAGAACTATTCTTGCCCACCTGCTCATCCACCAGGAGCTTCCATTTAGTGTGACAGAAGCTTTCCTGAAGAGTTCCAGAGTTGGTTAATATGGCCCAGCTCAGGGCCCCATGGCTTCTTGACAAAACAAACTATTAAAAACAAATTTATTACAACATAAATATGGGTACTTCAATCTCAGTCTATTCAGGGCTGTGTTTCCACTACAGTTTTAATACACTTTCAATGTATTCCTATTCCCCCAATGCATTCTAGAGACTGTAGTTTGTTGAGGGTAGCTCTAGCAGCTCTCAGATTTCTCAACAAACCCCCCCTCGCCAGAATGGCAGGAACAGAAGTGCATCAAAAGTGGATCAAAGCTAAATGGAAGGCCTTCTCCATAAGCACCACCATGTATTAGTGCAATTCAAACAGGGGAAAGGGAAACTTACACCTTCAGACCAGAACTACCAGGCCTCAATAGTAGGTCACCCAGTTCAGTTCCCAGAATTCCCAGGCCCCACTAGTCAGCTCCAGCCCTTCTTCTGGTTTAGTGTGTGTCTAGAACACAAGAAAGAAAATATTGTGCACCCAACACTGCCCTGACCATTTTAACCCTACTGTCAGATGGGGTGGGTGTGTCTTCCTGTTTAGAGTCTGTATTCTGGAGGTGAGGCATGCCTGCTGCTGGTGCTGCGGTGGTTTGTCCATTGTTTCAGGTGTTCGGTGGGCTCTTGACATCTGTGGAGCTCCTTGAGGCCATGTGCTTTCTGACAGGGAGTCCAGGAGCTGCTTACAAGTCTTTTGCGTTCTCTGACATGCATGACTTGTTCCAAGCAGTTTTTTTTACTCAGTTTGTGGGCAAGGTGGTGAAGGTAAGGCGCTACCAAGAGAGTGGAGCTGGATTTTGGTTCTGGACCACATCCTTTGCAGATGTGAACCAACCTCAGGCCACTGGTCTCTGGACCAGATCTTCTCTCTATCTGTCCCTCTCTCTCTGACCCTGATTCCTTCCAGGAACAGCCCTCTGAACAGCCCTCAGCCCTTAACCTCTTCAGCACCTATGGACTTGTGGAGCTAACAGCTCTTCTGTGTAGGGCCAACCCTGTTGTCATGAAAGGCTTGGAAGCTGGAGGTGGTGGCACAATTCCAGGGACACCCACTAGGTTGGGAGGAGTGCCTGAGTGCCAACTAGTGTACAGCTTCTGGCATTGTTAGTTCGTTGCATGAATGGGATGCACCCCCAGACACTTGCAACACCACCAAGGTGCGGGTCACGCTGACCAATTGTGCCAGCGGCACCACATGATGCATGCAACAGAGTTTGCTGCTTGCATGCTTGGACTGGCTTGCTGCTTGGACAATGAAGCAGAGAAGTCTGGGGTGCCCGTCCCCCAACCCTGCCTGGGCCGGGAGAAGCCCTGAGCCGCTTTGCTGACAAGTGCCTAACACTGGGCCTTCTTGTTTTTGACCAGGTGGAGTCACTGCTGGATGCCCTCCTCCACCAAACGCTGGACAAGAGCCAGTAGGAGGAACTCCTGGCATTTGCGGCTTTTGCTGTTCTGGCAGACAACCATCTAGGGAAAGTGGCCGGGCGCCTTCTGAAACATTGCTTTAGGCAGGATGTTCATGTTTCTACCCCGCTTTTAGCAGTAAACAGGAGAGCAGTTATGGGGGAGAATAACACTTCTCCTGGCTTGGAGGATCCACTGGGGATCTCTGGGACTCCCCCGGAGAGCACATTTCAGCAGCTGTGCCCAACCACTATTTCCCCAGGTCTGTGCTGACTTGTTCTCAACATTGGGGGTGCTCATAGCCATTCCCCAACATTGACGTCGCTGTGCCCACACAGCTGTAAAACAGCTTCTTCCAGTTAAATAGCACAAATCATGTGCACAATCTATTGAACACTGATAGTCAGCCTTTTTACATACTCCTTAAGGTAAAGCTTTCCCCACAACTGAATGGTCTAGTTGTGACCGACTGTAGGGGGTGGTGCTCATCTCCGTTCAAAGCCTGTAGAGCTGGCGTTTTGTCCAAGGACAAGCTTCCGTGGTCATGTGGCCAGCATGACTATACGCCGTAGTGCACAGAACGCTGTTACCTTCCCACCCAAGTGGTCCCTATTGATCTACTTGCATTTAGGTGCTTTCGAACTGCTAGGTTGGCAGGAGCTGGGACAAGCAACGGGAGCTCACTCTGTTGCGCAGTCTTGAACTCCCAATCTTCTGGTTGGAAAGCCCAGCAGCAGCGGTTTAACCCACTGCGCCACCATGTCCTTTTTACATACTCCTTACAGTACACTATTATTACAAATCGAATGCCATGAGAAGTGCCAGTGTGCGAAGTCCTTCACTGTTAGTGAATACATCCACGTATATCCCTGTTGGGTTTTGGGTCTCACTCTCCCCCTTGTCACAAAGTGCTGTTGAGGCTGAGGGATAGGTCCTATCAGTGAGGACTGAGTCCTGTCAGTGAGGTTCAAGTAGCCTCAGAGAGAAGCAGCAATTTTTGGTGATCTCTTGTGTGCTGTAAAGATAGACTGCAGAAGGAAAAAGAGGTAAAGATGAGTCGGAGATTTTTAACAATAACCACCACCACCCCAAGAAAATTGATCATATAAGACCATTCTTGGACAGAGTTCTGTAGTGTGAGGGACGTCTGACCCCTTGTTGAACATATTGCTGGATGTATATATAGGTCAATTGTTATCTGTACTGCTTGGGTCAGGAAGATGTCCAGATGTTGGATTTTTCTGGATTTTGGAATAACTGCATACATAGAATGAGAAATGCTTCCTCTTGCTTTTTTCATTGTAATCTATTTTGGTGTCTGCTGGCCTCTTTGACATTTTTTGACAATGTCTGTAGAGGCACACACCGAAGAGCAGATAATAAAACTTAAAGCCTGTACATGGGAATGAGCAGAAGACCTTCTCTCTGTAGAAAGTTCTTTTTAAAAAAGTCTTGGTTAAAGATGTCTGTATTTCAGAATAGTCTGGATCTCAGATGTCTGGATGAAGGATAATCCATGTGTACAGGGACGTGGAATACATTCCACTAGAAGCAATGCAAAAAGGTTTTCTTTCCATATATTAAAAATAGATTGGTTACAAGGAACCTCTTTTTATGTACCCTTTAGTGTGAGGAAATTCCTTGAAACATCTTCATGGAATGAAGGAAAAAAGAAGATTGTAGTTTAGTAGTGGAGCACATGCTATACAGGCAGAAGATGGCCGCCTGACCAGACGTGTATTCACCAGCTCTTAATATTGAGGTACCTTTTTCTCAGTATGCTTGCTATTAAAAGGAAGAAAAGAGCGAGAGCAATCTCCCCTGTGAACTCTAGACCTCTTAATACAACTAAGAGGAGAAAAAAACATCTTAAAGAGGCTAAGAAACAGGTTTTTATCGAACCTTTCCTCTCCAAGGCTTCCTCCCCCATTCTACCGGCTGGGTCGTCTCGGCTCCAGGCAGGCTGTAAATTATCTTCTCAGCCGATTAATTTATCAAATGAACTCCTTGACTCCCCTGCTGATTGCTCACTGCCAAGAGCATTGGAGGAATGTGATAAGCCCCAGACCAAGGACTTTCGAAGAAGTCTTTCTTTTCTACGAGAGTTAATAGGGGTAGAAGAAGTAGCTAACCCCTCCCCCCCTCCACAGGCAGATTCTTTGTGCACTCAAGAGCAGCCGGCAGAAGCATGCTTTATTGCTGCACAAACCCTTTTGGTCTTGTTGGAACGCTGCCAAAAACAAGAGAAGCTTCTAACATCTATGTATAATGAACTGATTAAGCTCTCTGAACAACTTCAGCCCACTATCAGGGCACTAGAAAAACAAAGAGATGTTCCTTTATTGTTTTCTCGTTCCTCTAACAAGCCTTGTGGTCAAGACTCTGGCTCTACACAAGCAATTCATAGCATAACACCAGCTTTCCAGCAGACATCTTCTGATTTACACTTAATATGGGTGCCATCTGATATACTACTCTTCATCCCACGAGGTGATGGCCACCTATGGACTAACAAAACTAGGATTTCGGCCTCCCTCTCACAGCTGCTGAAGATGAAAGTTTATTCAAATACTCTGTTAAACTTTCATTATCTTCCTTCCACGGGATCCCACAAAAGATTGTACATTTGCTTTCAAACATCGCTGTTGGCCAAGAGGCTTCTGGCATCTCGTTCCTTGTTGAGACAGTTCAATATAATGGCCCAGAGAGCTTTCAGGCAAATAGGATTGAAACCGATATGCCGAAAAAAAGCTGACAACATAGTGCAATCATCGGCCTATACGCCACCAACTCCCTGTTCTGTACCTACGGAGCCTAAGAAAGATCTTCCATTCAGTTTAGAAACCTCCAGCATTTCTGAGAGCCAAAATGATATCTTGCCTGGAGAAGCGATGGAGGCCGAACCAACGACCACTGCATCTAGGGATGTTGCCCCTGTGGAAGATGTTTTACACCCCTCTCTCACCACCGTAAAGGAGAAGATGCACCCCAGGCGGCTGAACCTGTCCCTCTCTGAGGAAATCTCTACTGATTGTAATAACTATGATCTACCTACCTCTTCGGCTCCCCTTTTGTTGGATGCTCCTTGTGAATCCAGTTCACTTGACCCGGTGGGGTCTTCTCCCCGCATGAAGGAGACCTGACTGAATTCCAATTTTTCTACTACTCATTTGGAATTGACTTCTCAACTTGGGCGTTGGCCTGGACCCGTTTTGAAGATGCTTTCGTGGAATGTGGCGGGGTGGGAAAATAAGGCCCGTAACACTGAATTTGTAAACGTTCTTCTGGGTGCCGATATACTTTGTCTACAGGAAACGTGGGCTAAAGACCCTATCCTTTTGCCCGACTTTCAAACATTTTCTATTCCTGCATTTAGAAGAAAGAGATTTGGCCGGTATCAGGCAGGAGTGACGACCTTGATTAGGTCTTCTCTTAAAGCTGAGTTCGTCGATGAATGTCATGATTTAAATTATATTTTAGTTGTGCGTTTGCACACTCATTTTATTTGTACTCTTCTTTTTAATGTGTATTTCCCCCCTTATTCAGATAAATTGCATCTGTCCCAAATGTGGGCAACCTTAGCTCTCATGCTGGAAAGACTGACAGCTAAGTATCCCCATGATGTCATTCTTATGGGAGTTGATGCGAATGCCCGGGTCGGCAACGGCTCTGAAGTCTTTTATAAAATGCTTAAAGGAGGCAGCCTTTCGACCCTTCCATCGTACTGTGAGTACCCCAGACTTTCTAAGGATCATTGTGTTAATGAGGCTGGGGTACAGATGGCAAAGTTTTGTGTTCTTCATAACATTGTTTGGATTAATGGCCTGACATTCTTCCATAAGGCCTCAGAATTCACTTTTGTGGCCCCTAGAGGCTGTAGCACCATTGATTATATTTTGATCTCAGCTGATTTTATCACCTATGCTACGCATTTTGAGATTGGAGAGTACAAAATTAGTGACCATCTTCCGCTGTTGCTGGTATTGAATACCCTCGAACTAGCCCCTTCTACATCCTCTTTAATACCAAGGAACCCTATTTATAGTGATGATGCTTCTACTAACCTTAATACGGTTTTACCTGATTTAATTTGTTTAGATCAGCATCCCTCTATGAGTGACAAGGTTTGGATGCGTAAATATGCTTGGAATAATGATACCCTGTCCAAAGCTCAATTGGTATTGAAATCACCTCCTGCTGTTTCCCTACTGAACATCTTACACTCTAATTCAAATCCTAGGCTCCTGATTGAAGCCTATGAGTCCCTTTTAGAACTTATAGTAGCTGCCATTGCCCAGCCTTTGTCTAAGCTTCCGGTGAGAAAAGAAAAATCCCTTCCAACATCTCACTGGTTCGATCAGGAATGCCTAGAACAGAAAATGCACTCCAGAGCATTATTTAGTCAATTTAGACTATTAAACACCAGTCATGCTCTGAAGAACTACTTCGCCCATTTAGCCCTTTTCCGTGAAGTGGTACGTACTAAAAGAACTAACTTTCTAAAAAAGCAATGGGATAGACTGATCTCAGCCTCCTCACATACTAACTCCCGGCTTTTCTGGGACATTGTGACAAGAGCCTTAAGAAATAACTGCCATATTTCGCCGGCTGTTCCAATTAATCTATGGAAACCTTATTTTTCACAACTCTTTTTTGATGACTCCTTAGATTGGGAGAGTGCTTCACCTCCCGGGTGCTATCCATCTGCCCCTAATTGGACAAAAGTCTCAGAAGAGGAGGTACTCAAATTAGTTCGTAATTTAAAAAAGAGAAAAGCGCCTGGGCCTGACGAAATAGTCACTGATTGGTTAAGAGATGATGAGAATTTTTGGGTTCCAATACTATCTAAAATTTTTACAGCCGTGAACATTTCAGGTTTGATTCCTGAGGCCTGGACTAAATCAATAATTGTGCCAATTTATAAAAAAGGCGATCGTAAGGCCCCGGAAAACTACAGACCAATAAGCTTATTGTCAGTGGTCGGTAAACTTTATGCCAGCCACCTATTGGGACATCTTAATCACTGGATAGATCAACAAGAGATCCTAGGGGTGGAGCAAATTGGCTTTAGGCATGGTAGTTCCACTATCGATCACTGTATAGTCTTATCCCATCTGATAGATAAATACACAGTTAAACCTAAAGCTAAATTATACGCTGCCTTTCTAGATCTCAAGGCAGCGTTTGATAGTATTGATAGAGATCTTTTGTGGAGTAAAATGGAAAAGCTAGGAGTGGACCCCTACCTCCTAATGCTGATTAGATGCCTTTACTCCAAAACAACCTGCAGGGTCAGATGTTCCCAGGAGGGTCTTCTCTCTGAAGAGTTTCTCACTAATAAAGGAGTGAAACAGGGGTGTGTATTGGCCCCTACCCTCTTCAATCTCTTCTTGAATGATCTGGCCCCATTCTTGACTGAGTTAAATGCCCATCCCCCGAAACTAGGGGACATTGTGCTACCTATTTTATTATACGCAGATGATGCGGTTCTTTTGTCAAGGACTCGAGTGGGCCTTAGGAGACTGATTCGTGGCTGTTTGGATTATTTTGCCAAGAATAAGCTCTATCTTAATTATTCAAAATCAAAAATAATGGTCTTTGCCAAAAGATGGTCCCCTCAAAGTTGGGTGTTTAATGGCCATTCTGTTGAACAGGTAAAACAGTTTAAATATCTAGGTGTTCTGTTCACTTACAACCACTCTTGGGTAGGTCATCGCCAAATGGCACTGGAAACAGCAAAAATTACTACCCGGGCTATCCTAGGTTTTTTCTACAAAGAAGGTGGCTCATTTGTCCCGGCTGCCATCAGGGTTTACAATGCTAAGGTCATTAACCAACTGCTTTATGGTATTCCAGTCTGGATCAAGGCATTCAACCATGTATGTGAAAGAAATCAGGCTATGTTTTTTAGGAAGATCTTAGCCTTACCAAATGCAGTGCCCTACTCAGTTCTCTGCCTTGAATTAGGACAAGTGAAGATAGAGATCTTGGCCTGGCTGAGAACTATTAGATTCTGGCTGAAGATTTATTTTAACAACTCCCAAAAAGGTCTTCTATATCACCTAAAAAAGGACACTTCTTTCTCCAATGTGCTTTGTGAAGGAAAACTAAATCAACTGGGCCTTAGTGCTGAGTTACTTGGAGACACCCCTTTAGTGGCTGTCCTCAAGCAAGTTAAGCAGAAACTGTGGGATAACCAGGCCTTGGAATTCTCAAGGGCTATTAATAACCTTCGCTTCCCACTACCGTGGCTTATGCCTGTTAGATTGGGCACAATTCCACTTTATTTCTCAGTGCTTTTGAACCATAATGTAAGACGTGTTTTTACCTTAGCCAGATGTAATGCAATGCCTTCTGAGGTATTATGGGGCAGGTTTCTGAATATCCCCTTTAATGAAAGAACATGCCCGTGTATGTCGGGGGCTCAAGAAACGCTGATCCACCTTTTTTTTTCATTGCCCCCTACATGATTACGCTCGTTATAAGTTTTTCTCCTTTTGTAAGTTCAGGGCTCATTTGAAGGATGAAGTGGCATTGTTAAATTTTCTCCTCAGGACTTCAGATCCGATTCTTATTCAACAAATAGCGGAGTTTTTGTTCTCCATAGTTAAAATTAATATGAAACGTCGACAGATAGAAGAGTACTCTTAATTTTAGTCTCATTCTATTTTACTATTTACTCTAGCTCTGGAGAGGTAGCCAACTGTTTGTTGTTGTTTGTATTACGGTTACTTGCTGGTTGCTTTATGTTTTATATGCCAATAAAGGTTTGTGAATTGTGAATTGTACAGGCAGAAGGATTCAATCCTCAGCATCTCCAGGTAGGGGAAAGAAAAATTCCCGTCTTAAACCCTGGAGAATTACTGCTAGTCAGTATCAACAATCCTGAGTTCAAAGGACAAGGGGCCTGACCCAGTACAGACTCCTAAAAAAACCGCAAGTATTTTCTATTATTGGGTTTATGATGTGCAGCAACTTCATCCCAGTGCTGATGTCAGTCCATGTAAATTCCCTTTTCATTGGATTCAGCTGCTGGTAGCCACTGCAAAACCCTAGAGTAAGAGCTTCTGCAGACCTCAAAGGTCTGGTGGTTGGGAGGGGAGCACTCATAAAAAAAATCACGGGGATGGAGTTCCAGGAGGAAAATATGATGCTGTGGAATGTTTGGGATAAAGCACATTTGTGGGCACTTTCCACTTACGTATGTCTGCCGATCCTGCAGTTCCATAAAATTACTACACATTTGGTTTCTCTATCAGCCTGAATCTTTGTCTGACCTTTGTTATCCGAATGCTTGCTTTGTCCCTACTTTTCACATTGATTTTACTTTTACGTTGACAGTTTCATGGTTTCTCACTTCTTGATAATGACTCTGTATTCCACTTCCCTGTTATTAAAAATTATCAGAAGCCTCACATCAAGGCATAAATGGTACATGCATATGTTACCTAACTACATCCTCCTTGTATGGTGTCAGATCACTGCTAATGCAAAAATAATTTTTCACCCGAGGAATCATTAGCTCTCAGCCCAGTTCTAACCAGGGCTGGCACAGTGGGGCCGTGCAGCCCATGCTGTATCCAGTGCTGGGAAGGAGTTGGAGTTAGGGAACATTTGTCCCCTTACCCCTGGTAAAGCCACAGCTTGTGCAATTGGGCTACTCGGATTTATGCTGGCAAAATCTCTGGCATAAGGCCAAGAAGTTCTGTGTTGGGCTTTCAAGCCCAGGAGAGGGAATAAGATTTGGTGTGCCCTAATGCTTCTGATCCCACCCTCTTTCAGGGCCCAATTACCCCCGCCCCCCATCTCTGCTCTCCAGGCTGGGCGCTGTAATTATCCACATTAACCATTCCCCATATGCACTAGCTTTACCCTTCCTGGAAAAACCATCCCATACTCCATTGCTATGCATAAAGAAGCCTGGAAGATGCTGCACTGAACAGGGGCTCAAGCCAATGACTAGCATAATGATTCAGTTTAGCCTCTGTGTTCCTGTGTGCCTGAGGACTACCTGACTGCATGCCTGAATGTGGCACACTTATAAAATCCTGCCCCTGCCCTCCCCATGATCAGTGCAGTGACAAATGCTTGAACAGTCGGAGAGATCATCCCTATGATTAGATTTCAGGAACTTCTGAGGTAGCCTCTCTAAATCTCTGTTTAGAGGTAGCCTATCTCTGAATGCCAGATGCAATGGAGTAGCAGCAGAATACAGGTATCATGTGCTTCCCGAGGCATCTGGTGGGCCACTGTGAGGTACAGGAAGATACAGAATGGGCCCTTGGCCTGATCCAGCAAGATTCTTCTTATGTGATGGCTGGAACAGGAGGGCTTAATTTTTGAACAGGCCTGATGTGGAGTCCTCTGCCCAAGGATAGAAGGTGAATGCAGGGTTCTCTGAAGCCCATGCTTGTCTCCTAGTATTAATGGGGGGGGGAGAGAATGGGCAGGAGGAGGTGCCTTATGGTCAGAAATAATTATCCTTGGGTAATGGAACAAAAGCCTCCTTAGCTTGGAATGCCTTCAGCAACCTCTATTCCCACGCTGGATACAGCGGAGGTTGTTTTGAGGTAGCTGCATCACAGCACGAGAATCTTGATTGTGTCGTTCATCTCATTACTGCTACACCTCATTCACCTCCTTGCCAAACTGTCTCTCAATGTTATTCTAACAATAAGAACTTAAGAGCCCTGCTGGATTAGGCCCATCTAGTCCAGCTTCCTGTATCTCACAGTGGCCCACCAGTTACCTCAGGGAGCCTGCATCCTGTTGTCACTCCCTTGGCCTTCTGAAGTAACCTACTACTAACATAAGGAGGTTGCACAACCCATCATCACCTATAGCCCACGATGGAATTTTTCTCCAGAAATCTTTCCAATCCCCTTTTAAAGGCATCTGGGCCAGATGCCATCACCACCTCCTGTGGCAACGAGTTCCACAGATTAATTACCTGCTGGATAAAACCGTATTTCCTTGTAGCTGTTCTAACTCTCCCAACACTCAATTTTAGTGGATGTCCCCTGGTTCTGGTGTTGTGAGAGAAGGAAAATAACATCCCTCTATCCACTCTATCCATCCCATGTATAATGTTGTATATTTCAATCATATTTCCCCCTCAAGCACCGTTTTTTCCTAGACTGAAGAGCCCCAGATGCGGCAGTCTTTCTTCATAAGGGAAGAGACCCAGCCCAGTAATAATTTTCGTTGCTCTCTTCTGCATCTTTTCCAGCTCCACTATGTCCTTTTTGAGATGTGGTGACCAGAACTGTACACAATACTCCAGATGTGGCCTTACCATTGGTTTGTACAATGGCATAATAATATTGTACAATGGCATAATAATTGGCCTTTATTCTCAACCCCTTTTTTAATTACCCCAAGCATGGAATTGATCTTCTTCACTGCTACAGCACTGGGCCGACTCCTTCATTGAGTTGTCCACCAGCACCCCAAGATCTCTCTCCTGAGCTATCACAGACAGCTCAGAACCCATTAGCCTATAGGTGAAGTTTTGATTTTTTGCCCTAATGTACATTACATACGTGTACATTGAAATGCATCTGCCATTTGACCTCTCTCCATTGTGAAAATTGTCCATTGACCTCCCCCCTCCCCGCTCTCTGTTTCCTGATCCTCAACCAATTTTCAATCCATAAGAGGACCTGCCCTCTTATTCCCTGACTGTAAAGTTTTCGCAGCAGCCGTTGGTGGGGGTAAAATGCCTTCTGAAATCCAGATACATGATATCCACAGGTTCTCCCACATCCACATTCCTGTTGACCTTTTTCAAAGAATTCTAAAAGGTTCGTGAGGCAAGACTTACCCTTACAGACAAACCTTCAGGGATAGCTTCAGGGAAGATGCTGGTGCATTCTCTTTGTCCCTTTTTGAACATGCAGTATGTTCAGGAGCAGCTGAGCACTAGGGTTGTACAAAGTAATAAAATATTCATTTTGGATTTTCAGTATTGCTTCATTCAGTGACCTGATTTATTTCATTGGCTCATTTCAACAATTTGCTTCTTTTTGGAATTGGCAACATATACAAGGATGAAAGTCAGCTAAATTTCATCTAATAGGTTCTGGAGTTTTCATTCTAGGGACTAATAGAACTCCAATAATATTAAAATGTTTCTGAGGGTCCTGCTACATATCTGTGTAGCGAACTTTCATGAAAGTCACAGGTAATATAAATCTTGGCCCTAAGCAAGATCCCTGCTAAAATTTCAGAAGGCAAGAGTTATCTAAACAGCATTCAATGTTTGAGCTTCTCATTATTTTGCTTTCTGCCCAATTTGGTATAAAGTTAACAGGAAATGCAGAGCTTTCCTAGAAAGTTCCCATGTGCTTTACTGACAATTCACTGTCAATCACATTGTCCCTTGTCTGATCTGACCTTTCTCTGTATGGAAGCCACCCTCCATATGTGGAAGGCAAGGATCCAGGCAGCTAGAGATGGATGAGAAGAAGAATGGAGAGAAGCTCCAAACAAAGCAGCCATCTTTCTGAAGCTGCCATGGAGTGCTTTGGAGCAGTGGTGTCATCCAAATGATTTAGGAACAGGTACTCACTTTTGATTGGCACTTGTCAGGGTCTACCCACCGGAAGTGACGTCATAAGCTGGAAGTGATGTCATGATTGTTGCCATGGATGTGATCATGTTTGTAATAACTTCAGCTTGTGGTTAGTGTTGATTTAACTTCTATTGCTTTGCTTTCTAGAGATGTGGATATACATATTTTGCTTCAACTCTTCCCTGGTTAAATAGCAGGGGCCAGCTTTGAGTGGGCGGGGCCAACTCAACTTCTAGGAACCGGTACTCGCGTAGTGGTGCGTAGTGGGTGCATGACATCACTGCTTTGGAGGGACCTGGCTTAGGTTTGACCATTGTCCAAAGTGACTCCAATCAGGATGATTCGGAGTGCAATCCTATACTGTGCTGGAATGGCGAGGTAGACAAGCCTGCGCCATATCCAGCGCAGTATAAAGGAGGCTGGAGCCTCTCTGGTGCAAGGGCAAATTTGTGCCCTTACCATAGGGGGAGTGCCAGCCTCCCCAATGCACTCCTCGGATCTGCGCCTGCTAAACAGCAGACGCAGATCCGAGGAGACTGCGCGGCCCAAATCAGGGCCTTGCAGCCTTCTGCTTAGGATTTGGCCGAAGGCCGAATCTGAGGCCCGCCCCCTTCCCGGTGCCTTAGTGCCAATGCAGGGGTGCCACTTGGCACCCCCGCATCGGCACTAAGTGCATATTGTCAATGCTATGGGCAGAGCGGGATTGTGCTGCCTGTCCAGACTGCATTTCTTTCCAAACCAATTACACGCCTGTATTGGAACCCACTGGACATGGAGCAAAGGACTTGCCATTAACCTCCACAAAATTGGACTCATGTTTAATTTTGCTGTATGTGTCTCTCTTGAGGTGACTCATGTTTAATTTTGCTGTATGTGTCTCTCAAAGGAAGCTCAGCTCCTGTATAGCCCTGCTGGATCAGACCAAAGGTCTGCCTAGCCTAGCATCCTGTTTCTGACAGTGGCCAGTCAGAGCAGGCAAGGCACTGAAGGCAACAGCCACCCCCAATGTTATGCCCTCTAGCAACCTGTATGCAGAATTAGACTGCATCAGAACATAGAGGTTCCACAGACATCCTGTCCAATCTCAAATAGGCACAAAGGAGAAGAAAGTTTGGCTGGTGTGGTTTGTCATGCAGAGCCGTATTTGCCATAATTCTTTCTCATCAGCTGTTAAAGGAAAGAGCCCCGGCTTCTTGGTATTTGATAACCCTCTCTGGGTGGTTGTTTTTTGGGGGTGCAATAAGAGGGGCACATAGAACTTGAGGGGGTGGAGGCCTGAGGCAGGGGTCTGGAAAACAAGTCCTACGAGGAGAGGTTGAGAGTATGTTTAGCCTGGAGAAGAGAAGGCTGAGAGGGGATATGATAGCACTCTTCAAATACCTGAAGGGTTGTCATATTGAAGGGACAAATTTGTTCTCACCTCCCACTGACAGCAGAAATAGGTTCAATGGGTACAAACTGCAAGAGTCCGGTTGGACATCAGGAAAAAATCCCTGATGGTAAAAGCGGTTCCATATTGGAACAGATTGCCGAAGGAAGTGGTGGATTTTCCCTCACTGGAAACCTTCAAGCAGAAAGTCAACGTGCCCCTGCTGGAGATGCTCTAGGAGGATTTGCTCTAGGACAGTGATGGCGAACCTATGACAGGTGTGTCAAAGCCGACACACCCTAATGTTTGGGATGATACACCAGCATTCACCAATGCCTGAAAAAAACTGAGATTGTTTTACTTATTTTTCATTTTTGTAATTATTTGATGCTTCTTTATATATAATAATACGTAGCACCACACATGATTAGACTATATTTTTTGTTTAAATAAATGAATATAAAGAATTGTTTCTCTTTTGTTTGGGAGTGGGGTCGACACACCAGCAGAATCAAGTTAAGCATTTTCCTAAGTTTTGACCCTCAGGGCCCAAAAGGTTCACCATCATAGCTCTAGGAGATGCCCTGAGGCAGGGGGTTGGACTAGATGACCTAGTAGGCCCCTTCCAACTATGATTCTATTATTCTTTCTCATCAGGACGGAGCACCAGATTTTAAAGGTCGGCCTGAGGGTGAGAGCCAAAGTGGCCCATCCGTTAAGTGAGATGATGCAGGTTGTATTAGTGGCTGAGTGCAGAGGAGGCAAAAGGGTGGTGGATTCCCTGTGTCCTTCATCTTGGGTCTGCCACTGCCACCACCTCCCTCGCCCACCGCAGATGCAACCCACACTAGTCTCCACCCACTAAAAGTGAGCAGAGTGAATCATCTGCCTTCTTACCGTGCTCTTCACACAATTTCTTCAAAAATGAAGCACTGGGCTTCCAGGTTGATTTACAAACAAAGGCAGAGGGATCCTTTAAATTGAAAGTGGAAGTCCTGCACTTTTGCAACTGAAGAAACCATGTGAGGAGTATAGTAAGTGCCTCTATTTTTTTTCTTTTATTGTGCAGAGGCAGCAGGCCTGAGGCAGCCTTGGGTGGCATTCCAGGCCGTGCTGCTGCTGGTGAGAGCTGGTGCCCCTGTGTGCGTGCATTTATGTTACGGATTGCAAAGCAGTAGAGCACTCCTGTGATAACAAGCTTTAATCAATAAAGCTTTTTTTTTTAAATAGATTTCATTGACTGGAGCTGTGTCTTCTAGAATGAGGAAAAAGTTCCTGCTTCAGGGGTAAGGACTGGGAAAGTCTGATCACCTTCCCTTCAGTGATGCAGGGCATTTTGGCCTGGAGCTAACTTTTGTTTTTTTTTGACAAAGGCACAATGATAGTCATTGTGTGTTACATAGCAATGTGGATTATAGATATAAATTGTAAACTGCCGCTTTTTCTTACAAGTGAAACTTGTGTGCAAAGGTTTTTATCATACCTTGACTAAAATTTTGGGAGCTCACCGTGGGCTGGATAGCATTGCTCCAGGGGCCGGATATGACCCATGGGCTGTTAGCTAACTGAAATTTATATAGGATTTTTGTATGTGCCCAAAGCACCACCACTACATTACCCCAGAAATCCTTACATCACAGCCCTGTAAGGTAGATCTGTATTATTATCCCCATATTACAGAATGGAGACTGTCAGAAAAATAGTCTGATTACCCAGTGAGTTCATGGCTGAGCTGAGATTTTCCCCAGGGGAACTTGTAGCTCACTGGGCTCCTAAATACATATGGGCATTCTTGAAAGGGCAGGAGGCTGCATAGCACAGTAGTTGGCGGGTTTCTCCATTTAACTCTAAAGGACAGTTTTCAAGGCTGTCATTAGCTTATGAACTTCTCCCATGCCTTGTGGCTGACCTCCATCCAAAAAAAGCATCAAACGGAGTATGGGTGGGCTGGGTTATCCACCCAGCAAAAGCCACTTTTATTAACATTTTCACATTAACTTTATTCAAAATTTCTTTTGTTTTATAAAAGAAATAAAACGTTACAGCTAGAACAGAAAGAAAACAATTCCAAAATATAAGCAGTGGCACATGTTGCTTACAGGCCAGTTAAACATATACTGAAGAAACCATCAAGCACAGAAATAATATTGAATGATATAACCATATAGGCCGATAGAGGATTTGACAAGAGGTTCCATAAAGCAAAGTTCAATTTGCAGGCCAAATCCTAAGCCTGTTCGCGAGGCTGCGAGGCCCTGATTTGGACTGCGCGGTCTCCTCGGATCTGCGCCTGTGCCCTCTAAACAGCAGGTGCAGATCCGAGGAGACTGTGTGGCCCGAATTGGGGCCACGCGGCTTCCTGAATCGGGCCGCCCACAGCTGGCCCAGAACCGCCTTCCCCCCGCCCACTCCCTCCCTCGTCCCCAAATGGTGTCTCCTCTGTGCCAGCTGGCTTCAGCTGATGCCAGGGAGGCGCAGCGCAGGCGCAATGGGACTGGCGCTGCCTGCAGCCCCGGTCCTGTTGCCTTAGTGCCAATGCGGGGGTGCACCTTGGCACCCACGCATCGGCACTAACTGCGCAGAGTTGACGCAATGACGTCGCATCGACTCGGCACACCTTCTAGGATTGCACTGCCCAAGAGGAACAAAAACTGATGAAGCAGAAATCAAGAAACCAGATATTATGATGTTTGTGAGGTTTCTACCTATGTTCACTGATGTCCCAAGCTTTCTGTTCCAACGTTTGCATTGATATTGTTATGCATAGCCTAGAGGCTACCCTAGAGGCTCAGGGTCAGTAACATTTCTAGACCTCCATTATCTGCACAGCTTGTTCTTGAGACAAATTGCTGGAATCTTCCTCCTCCAAGGCAGAAGGACAGTTCCTTGTCCAGGGCCTCCCAGAAATTACATGGCTCAGCTGGGACTGAAGCCAGAGCCCCTCCCAGGTCAATCTCCAACCATGCAGTCCACTAGGCACAATTCTATTCTGGAAGCAAGCTCTTGCTTTCAGATCCGAGTTTGAAGCTAAGTGTGCACAACCGGAGACCTGGTTTCTCCAACTAGAGCAAGTACCACAATTATAAATTTCTTTTTCCATCCCTCAAACCACGTCCATCCATCCAAGTAGGGGAAAAAAAACCAATTTCAGGAGGGAACCACCCAGATATCTCTATTGGTTCTTTCATCTGGTCCCAAAGAAATTTAAAGCCCTAGAGGAGAGGCAAGACTTTCTCTGCAGAAAGAAAAAAAGTGAGAAAGTGGGAGGACTCCATGGCCTTTGGCTGGCTTTTCCCGTGAGCAAGCCTTGACCACATCAGAAGAATTGTGCTGCTCACCTGAGAGCTGAAGTGCACTTCCAAGGTAAGGATGGATTTAATCTGCAAAGTTTAATTGAGAGCCAAAGTGGATGTGACAAGGAGTTCCTTGTGACCTTTCCTTGCCGAAAAACAAAAATGAAAAGTAACCTTACAAGGATGTGAGTGGGAACAGAAGAGTGTGTTGCCGATGAGTGTAGGATCCATAACCTTTCCCCCTCCTACCATCTTTCTGCTACAAAGTGCGTGCGTGTGTGTACGTGTGTGTGTGTACGTGCGCACACACATTCCCTCAAGGTCTTTTTCCACTTATGGAGAAAAGTTTATGGAGTTAGCACATCTCTGGCAGGGCAAAAAGCAGCTTGTGTGTGTGTGTGATTTTTTAAATCAAGCAGATGGTGGGAGAGGAAAGAGTTAAGCGACCCCTTCCTATTAGGCCTACTAGCTCTGACTAAAGTTATTCCTGGAGATTTCTTCCCCCAACATGATGCAATATTGGAAATTCCTGAAGACCCTATTGAAATTTCTATGCTTGCTTTCAGCAGTTACCTGGAGACTGTTGCAGATGGCGGGAGACTCCAGATCAGTCCTGGAGGGTTGGCAGCCTTACTTTTTGTCATCATTCTCAGTATTAGAATCTCATGTTTTAAAAACATTGAATAAAAGGTAGATGTACAGATGTGGCTCATCTAGTTTGGATCTGCAGAGCAATGAGGCTGGAGAAGTAATTAAGAATGAATGTGGTAGGGTGGGGGGCATTGGTGTATTGTACTTCTGTTCCACTGTCAATCTCTTGTCAAACAGGTCTTGAATTGCCCTCAAAACCAACTTGTTTCTTGGTAAACAGGAGTAGGTTTGCTTGAATTTGGTTTTACGTGTACAATGCATTGCTGGGCTTTTTGTGCTGTCTTTCTCTACAAATATATCAAAGCATTGTGACATTTTATAGAGCATGCACTTCTATGCACATTGCTTTGGAAGTAAGTAAGTTGCTTTCAA
Organism: Lerista edwardsae; assembly: GCA_029204185.1. Classification (NCBI taxonomy): domain Eukaryota; kingdom Metazoa; phylum Chordata; class Lepidosauria; order Squamata; family Scincidae; genus Lerista; species Lerista edwardsae. Next base: position 1,719,677 of record JAJKFI010000126.1, on the reverse strand, counting down.
TATCTCATTGAATGCTTTCCCCCCCTTAGACTTTGGCTGTGCATTGAGGTGACAAATTTATATATAAAAAAGTAATGCTGGGATTCCAAATGAGATCTTTGAACATCTGAAGTACTTGTTTCCAGTCATTGTTATTTAATGAAATTGGACATCTTATCTAAGTGCCTCTCCTCCCCCTCTGCTTCCTTTCCTTCTATTGGGTTATCAATATTGAAGGCAAACATTCATATAATCACCAACAATGAATGGAGCACAGTAAGCTTTTGGCTCATGAGCTTGTCTGATCAAGAATTTCACATTTATAGGCAGGTAGACAATTTCTAAGGCTGCAATGTCCTAACATTTACATGTTAGGAATAGGAAGTAAGTCCTATTGAAATAAACAGAACATACTTTTGAGTAGACATGCCTAAAACAAGGTCTGTAAAAGCCTTGCCATAAGCATATTTACACAGAAGTAAGTCCCACTAATTTCAAAGTGGTTTTTCATGCACATAAGTATGTTTAAGTTTGCAATCTATAATGGAGGTATTTAATAGCAAGGCTAGCTAAATATAGTCGTAGTTAATTCAATGGAAGAAGTTACTTGCAACGAACGTTAGCCCCATTGATTTCAACTACGCTTAAATATGGCTAATTTGAGGTTAGGTATTTTATGTTTATTTTGTATGGATCCTATAAACCAATAATGCTTTCAGTTACAAAACTGTAAACCAGTAATGCAGAATAACCTATAAGGAGACGGGATATTCTTGAACTATTTTGATTAATGCAGTCATCATATTATACAGAACTTTTCTTTATAATGTCCTCTTAGGCTGATTTTGCAACTGGTCGTATTAGCAAATGAGTGCATAGGCCAAGCACATGAATGCAGTACAGGGTTGGAGTGGGATGTAGGGCACCACCAGGTGAGGGAACCTTTTTCCCCTTACCTCGTGTTGAGTCCCACCCTACCCTATGGGGCTGCTTGGATCTACGCCATCTATTTAGCTGGTGCACATCTGAAAAGCCGGAGTTGGTCAGGATATAGTGTGTGCTGCTGCCACTGATCCCACCCCCATTCTGAGTGTGATCCACTTCTGTTCTCCCCTTCCCTTGCCCAGAAACACCCCCCCTGCTTCCACATCACCCACCTGCCACCTTTTCTGCAACACTCACCTGTGCTGGCCAGTTCGGATCAAAGTTGGCACCAGCAGGCAAGCACATGTCGTTGTGGAAGCGCTGCTGGCTCTCCAGTGGGTGCAAAAGAGCCTTACGGCTCCAGTAATTGCAGCTCTAGTTTAGGATTGGGCTATAACAACTGCACCAGTGTAATTTCCAAATTATACAGTCACCTGCAATTTTCAAACTTTTGAGACCCTAATCCCAACCTACAACACAGGATTTGCTTCTATTTTATATTTATATACTTCTTGGTCTGCCTCTTTCGTAACATTGCCCCTTCAATAGTTCCATGAAGCCCTCAGGGCAGCTAATATTATTAACAAAAGGTCTGACAACTGTTTCTGACAGTACTCAGGGTACATATTGACAGAACAAAAATCCAACGCAGTACTAGGTGTGCAGATTGACGGGAAAAATCCGGCCAAACCAGACCACCGGAAGGGGGTCATTTCCAAGAGGGCAGCCACAAGCCATGAAAAACTATCAGCTATCAGACAGTTGACAATGGACCTGTTGACAACGGCTCTTACACCTGACAACAGCTGACAACTGTTCTTACAGTTGACAGACCTGTTTTTAGAGTTCTTGGAGGGTTAGGACACGGGTGCCTGTTTTTGGCCCGTTTTCATGGCTTGCGGCTGCCATCTTGTAAATGATCCCCTTCCGGTGGTCTGATTTGGTCGGATCTTTCCCCTGTCAATCTGCACACCTAGCACTGACAGGAACAGTTGACGGAACTCTTGTTGGAGTTCTTGGAGGGTTAGGACACGGGTGCATGATTTTGGCTGGTTTTCATGGCTTGCGGCTGCCCTCTTGGAAATGACCCCCTTCTGGTGGTCTGATTTGGTTGGATCTTTCCTCTGTCACTCTGCACATCTAGTACTGACAGGAACAGTTGACAGAGCTCTTGTTAGAGTTCTTGGAGGGTTCAAAATAACACAGGTGCCTGATTGTGGCCCATTTTCATGGCTTGCGGATGCCCTCTTGGAAATGATCCCCTTCCGGTGGTCTGATTTTGCCGGATTTTTCCCCTGTCACTCTGCACACCTAGTACTGACTCTAACAGTTGACGGAACTGTTGTTAGGGTTCTTGGAGGGTTTGAAATAGCACGGGTGCCTGATTGTGGCCAATTTTCCTGGCTTGCGGCTGACCTCTTGGAGACAACCCACTTCCGGTGGGATGACTGCGTCGGATTTGTGTTCTGTCAATATGTACTCCAAGTACTGTCAGTAACAGTTGTCAGACCTTTTGTTAGACATGGTTGCACGTCTGATCACAGATTGACCGGACTACAACTGATGTTGTATGTTTGTAAATAGGCAAAGCTTACTAGAACACCATGTGCCTCCAGTGCTCTGTTTTTCAAAGGGAACCACAACCCAGATAGCATTTGCACCTGGAATATCTCATTTCTTAGGGAAGTTGAGTTCAGCCTTATCTATTATCAAAGATGTTTGAAATTCATCTGAATTCAATTGTGAATGTTACCATTCCCCTGAATGTGGACATTAATGGCAACATAATGATATTTTGAAATGACCTCACATCTATTGAACAATAACCATCTTCAAAAGCTCACAGTAAATACAGAATAGAGAAGTTACACATACATAAAAGAAACAGAGGGCGCAATCCTAACCAACTTTCCAGCACTGACCTAGCTGTGCCAGTGGAGCATGTGCTGCATCCTGCAGTGGAGTAGCAGTCACGGAGGCCTCCTCAAGGTAAGGGAATGTTTGTTCCCTTTCCCTGGAGCTGTATTGCCCTTACCCCGATGATGGAAAATTGGTTAGGGTTGCACCCTGGTTGGTGGCAGAGGAGTTTAACACCGTGAAAGGAAAATAGGTCAAGTTTGTGTGTCAATATAATTAGTGTGATATTTAAATGAGCATACATACATATCAACATCCGCCCACAAAGGAAATTTATACTTGGTTGGAGAAGCTTTCCACAGGAAGCAGTGCTGGAAAAGAGGAGTAAAACATCATGGCAGTAAAAAGGATTTATTTCAGCCCTTTGAATGAGGCTGCTGGCAAAACTGCATTGCATGGAGGCTGTTCCTCAACTCTGCTTGCCAAGCTGCTGCCCTGTTCGAGCTCCAAAACAGGCAGAGGGGGATTCAAACACACATGTTCAAAGGGCCCCTGTCAAATTATTTAAAAAATCCTTTGGTTGAATATGAGAGTTCAGGCACTTGTCACGTTCACTCATGTTCAAAATGGCACGGAAGTGATGAGTTAAGATGCTCCTCCTAACTGTGTCATGTCACCATGTAAATCATAAAGAGCTTTGTACAGTCTAGTACAGTGGTATTCAAACTGTGGGTCGGGACCCACTTGGTGGGTCACGACCTGATGTCAGGTGGGTCGTGGAAACCAGGGAGCAGCCATCTTGGAAACTGCAGACTTGACTCTTGCTATATTCCTTTTGTGAGTTTGAATTTTCAAGTGTTTTTTAAAAATTTTGTTTTTAATTCAGCGCTTTTACATAGTATTTTGTCCTAATCTTGCTTTCTGTCAGGGATGTTTCATAGTTGTACAACTGCTGCAGTCCAAGAATGCCAGGAGTATCATTTTATTTTGTTACAATGAGTTACAATGACAGCATTTCCTGCTTGATGATGTCACCTCCTGTCACAACATCACTTCCAGGTTAATGACATCACTTCCAGTGGGTCCCAACACAAGTGCCATTCTAAAAAGTGGGTCCTGGTCTAAAAAGTTTGAATACCTCTGGTCTAGTATATTAAGCTGGTTTAGAAATTGATTCAATGCACATTTGATTTGGTCCCTGCAGCTTGACATTGGGTTGTGGGATGGGGTAGCTGTGGGATGCCTGTGTATGTATGTGCATACAGGCAGAAATTTTCAGGCAGATAATTCTACAGGTGCAGCTTCCCCAATCATGTGCTGTAAATGCAACTGATGAATTTCTTCCAAAGCTAATTTCAACTTCTCAAATCTTCCCATCTTCTAATCACAAAATACTCAGGAAAGCACCCTGCTTCCTCATGCATAGTAGCAAGTATGCCTGTAACTGGTGATTTCAACTGGTAATTTCAGACTACACATACCTGTCATAGCTTGTAACCTGTGATAGAGTTTTCCTCCACAAATCTGCCCAATCCCCCTTTAAAGGCATCCAGGCCAGACACCATCACTTCATCTTGGGGCAAGGAATTCCACAGACTAATTGAGTAAAGAAATATTTACATGCTGGGTAAAGAAATATTTTCTTTTGTTTGTTCTAACTCTCCTAACACTCAGCTTTAGAGGATGTCCCCTGGTTCTGGTATTGTGTGAGAGGGAAAAAAGATTCCCTCTATCCAGTGGTGTCATCTAAATGATTTAAGAACAGGTACTCACTTTTGATTGGCACGTGTTGGGACCCGCCCACTGGAAGTGACGTCATAAGCCGGAAGTGATGTCGTGGCAGGAAGTGACATGAAAAAGTCCTTTTTGAGGCCTCAGACAATTTTAAACTGACCCAACAGTTGCAACAGTATTCCACAGCACCCCCAGAATATGTTAAGGAGACCTGGCATCATGTTAAAGTGACCCAACAGTTCCAAAAGTATCCAACAGTTCCGAGAGCAACTCCTGAGCAGCTCATTTTTCAGTGGCAAGGCAAGGCAAGGCAAGTTTAAAAAAGCCACCAGCTCATTTCAGCAATTCCAAAAACTTTGGGAGACAAATTCCAAAATCCCTCCCCACCCAGGAACCGCCGCGCCTCCTCGGGAGAGGGAACCCCAGGCAGCCTACCTGCTCTCGCTGCTGCCGCCGTCGGTCTCCCTCGCTTTGCTTCGCTCCGCTCCACTCACTGCCAGGCAACTCAAATATGCAGGAAATTAAAACGTTGCAGGGGGCGGAGCAGAGCGCCGAGGGAGTCGACGAGTGGGTGGGTGAATGGGCAGGGCCAGCCAGAATCCTAGGAACAGGTACTCGCGTACCCCTGCATACCCCCTACATGACATCACTGCCTCTATCTACTCTATCCACCCCCTGCATAATTTTGTATGCCTCAGTCATGTCCCCTCTAAGGAGCCTTCTTTCTAGTCTGAAGAGCCCCAAACGTTGTAACCTTTCCTTATAAGGGAGGTGCCCCAGCCCAGTAATCATTTTGGCTGCTCTCTTCTGTCCTTTTTTAAATTCCACTATGTCCTTTTTGAGATATGGAGACCAGAACTGTACACAGGTGTGGCCTTACCATCATGTCATTTGCTGTCCTCCAATCCTTGGGCACCGTGGCAGTTTTAAGGGATAAGTTGCATGTTATAGTCAAGAGATCAGCAACGTCATTCTTTAGTTCCTTAATAACTCTTGGTTGGATGCCATTCTGGGCCCGGTGACTTATTGATCTTTAATGTATCAATTAAATCTAACACACATTCTCTTTTTACTTCTATCTGACTTAATTCTCTAGTCAAGGGGGACGGTTCAGGCAGTGTGTATTGGAAAAGGCAGGAGCTACCCCAAGGAGTGAGGGAATGGTATCAGCAATGGCCCCTTGTCCCAGATAAACCAGGGATTATAGGGTTAACTCCCAAGGTCTCTGCAAGCCTCAGGAACACAACTGCAGGCTGATGAGCTCTCCACTATGAAGGGAGGTTAGCACAGGTGCAGATGGGTATGGCTGATGGTAAAGCCTGCCCACTGATTGGCTGGCCTCAGTATAAAGCTGGAGGCAGGAGCTGGAGAAAAGGAGCTGGATAGGTACTAGAGGATGGTACCTGGGAGGTGCTGGAGGAGGAACCTGGGAAGGTGCTGGAGGAGGGTACCAGGTAGACATTGGCCAGGTGGCGTGCTGGATGGATGGATTGCTGGACTGATGGAGTGCTGGCTGGACTGACTGAAGGACTGATGAATGGACTGACTGGCTAAGGTAAGCTCATTGTGGGGAATAACTGTGGGGAACAGTTGTATGTCTGCCAAGCCCCTGAAGCTACCAAGTGGAGGAGACAGTTGTGGCTTGGGCAAGCTGACTGCCAATAGGTGGTGGGGTTTGTTGATGCTAGACTTAGTTTGGAGCTAAGCCCGTGATGAGGGTAGTCTGGAGGAGGCTGGCCAGCCAGTGATTCCAAACAAAGCTGCTGGAAGAGAGGAGGCCCAGTGAGTGACTGAACCCCCTCCCTCTTGCCTATCTCTGAGGCCGTTCTGAAGGGGAAACTAGTTAGCCTAGTGTGGGCATTAGAGCCTTTGGGGAGACCCAGCAGGGAATTTGGCGGAACACAGTGGTACCTGCCCAAGGCCTTCTGTTGTGAAGACAGATGCAAAAAACTGATTTGGACCACTCTCTGAGTCAGGGAGGATGGCACATGTCTCTGTGTTGGTCTCTCTGACTCATAGAGTGGTCCAAACATACTTTACGGTGAACTTTGTGCCAGCCAAACTTTGCTGGCCTAACTGTGCCGGCCTAACTCCAGTTTAAGATTGTGCCCTGAAGGTTTTTGCAATCTCCAAGTCCCCTTTTATCTCCCGTTTCCCTCCCACGCCATCCAACCTCTACATACTTCTAATATGTTTAAAGAAATTTTTATTATTCCTCTTTATGTTGTTAGCAATGCATTCCTCAAAGTTTTTCTGGGCCTCCCATATCACCCTCTTACACTTCTTTTGTCAGAGTTTATTATCCTTTTTATTCTCTTCATTTGGGCAAGACTTCCATTTATGGAAGGAAGATTTCTTGCCTTTTACAGCCTCTCTAACTTTGCTCATTAGCCATGCTGGCACCCTCTTACACTTAGTTACACCCTTCTTTCTCTGTGGTATATACTTCTGCTGGGTCTACTACTGTTATTTTTTTAAAGGGGACAAATTAAATGCTTACCAAATTAAACTGTGAGCCCCTAGCACTGTGGTTCAAAAACAAACCATGCTTATACCGAATTTAGTAAATGTTCACCACATTTAGTAAATGTTCACCAAATATACAACATGACACTTATACAACAATACTGTTGTTTAGCTAGCAGAATTACACACCCCAAACACGGGGTTAGGGTTATATTATGAAAATTTACTACTTTGGGGAGACAAAAACTTTTTTAACTGTCAAATACTTTACGAAAATGATGAGAACTCAATATGTGGTTATCACTTTAGGATTATTAGGTGATCTAAAATTTGGTGAACATTTACTATTTTTGGGAAACGAAAGTATTTTTTTTTTTGAGGAACATTTTCATTAAATTTGGTGATCACTTAAACATGAGCCTATTTTAAACAGCCTCCATGCTTTCTCAAGTGATTTTTTTTTAACCTTTCAACTTTGTCCTAACTAGATTCCTCATTTGTGGGAAGTCTGCCCTTTGGAAGTCAAGCGTTTTTGTTTCAGATTTATTTGGCACACTTCCCCCAACATGCGTGGCAAAACATCGCAGCATGGTCACTGTTCCCCATGCCTCAGTAACACTGACATCCCTAACCAGGTGTTACACAATATGATATCCAGAGTCGCCTGTCCTCTGGTGGGCTCCATGACAAGTTGCTCCAAGGCACAATCATTTAGCATGTCAAGAAACCCTATCTCCCTTTCTTGACTGGAACAAATTGACTCGGTCAATATGGGGATAATTTAAATCCCCCATGACCACAACCCTGCCCCTGTTTGCTGCCTCCCTGATTTGTTTCCTCATCTCAAGGTCCCTTTCCAGTTTCTGATCTGGGGTGATAACACCCTCCACTGTTACATCACTCCTTAGACCTAGTAGTTTAACCCACAATGCTTCTGTGGTGGAGTCAGACCCACCTTCAGTCTCTACTCTTCTGGAATCTATCCTTTCTTTGACATAGATGGCCACCCCACCTCCAACACACCCCTCCCTATCCCTCCTATGGAGTTTATAGCCTGGGATTGAGGTATCCCACTTGTTCTCCTCATTTCTCCAAGAAGCTTAGGACATTGTGCTTGGGGATTGTCTGATTTCTCACAACAACTCCGAGAGGTCAGTCACTTGCCCAAGATGACATAGTGATCTTCATGGCTGAGCAGGGACTGGTCTCCCCATGCCAACTCTTATACTTGAGCTACTACATCACTCTCAAGCAGCTCACTTTTGTGGTGTCTGGAAGACCCTTTATTGAGACATTCCACAATCTAATAGTTTGTGTAAGGACATTTTTTTCTTCTCTAACTCAGTACAATTTTCCTTTGCTCTTCCTTTCATCCCAGAGCTCTTGGCTATGTTGTTTTATAAGTTATAACCAATGATTCATTGAGATCTTTATGTAATGGGCTGATGTCCCTCCTCTGTCTCTTAAAAACAGGAACTCTATTGGATGTTCTGTCCCCAGAAGGAATTTAAAGTTTCCAAAGAAGGAATCCAAAGTGCTGGGTCCAGAGGTTTTACTCTGAGGGCCTGGCCAACTCGGATAAACCTGGATTCAATCTGTGGCCCTGGAGATACTTTTAACTACCAAGTCACGTTTGTGGCTGTGAAAGGCATGTAGCAGAGCTGAAGGGAAGCATTTTTTTAAAAACACACAACCACAACCAATTGCTCTTTCATCTGGCAGTCTTATCCAAATACTGCAACATAAAATCATGGGCAATCCTTGCTGATGTTAATGGGGGCAATTTGGGGAAGCTTAAATCCTCCCTTGGTTCAAAATATGTCTTCATTAGTTGATGTATCTTTGAACAGCAGGAATTGGAGAGCTCATGGAGCAGATACTGCGGTTCAACAGAAAAAGGTCTGAGGGAAATAAAGTTGATTATTAAGAGAGTCCCTTGAATCACAGGTAGCCAGACTATGCACAGGCTAAGTAAAGAGGAACTGCAGAGAAAGGTATGTTCTTAGTATGATGATATGTTGAGAGAGAAGTGCTCTTTCATCCTGTATTGCTGTGAAGATCACTAGAACTGTCCATTCAACTAGTCACACTTTTCCAGTGGCACATAGGAACATATAAAGCGGACTTATACTGAGATGGACCATTGCTCCCTCTTGCTCAGTATTTTGTGCACTGATTGACAAAAACAATTTACACAAGTGTTCGAGGTTGACAAGAGTCTTTTAGGAATGTGGCCTGCATGTCAGAGAAGCAGTGTCTGCACTGTCCATTTTGTGCACAAATGTTCTGGGTAAACAGGTAGCCTTGCACACCGGCATTCAATATCCATTGAGGTTGGCACATGAAGCAGGCAATAAGATTGCTTGGTATCAGAGGTTGTCCTTTGTTATAATGTGAGGACATAACATAACCAGGAATGTGAAAAAAATAAGGAAGAAAAAGGTGGTTTGGTGTTGGTGGGAAGATCCATCCATAACATGTCCATAACATTTGAAGATACAGGTAGTCCAAGAAATGTGATCGTCCTGTAATTCTGCTGCTTATGTCTTCCAACTCTCAGGCTGCATTTTTCCAAGAAAGAGAGTAATGTTCTAGAATATTTTGAATTATGTAGTAAATTACCCTCGCACTTGGATTTTGTCCTCTTTCCAAATTAGCCTTACTGTGTTTGCTGCCCCTCCATAGCATATGAGCAAGATGACAGCTTGGCGTCTTCTCCTCAGAATTCTGCTGCTCCAGGGAGCACTGGCACAGCTGCCTATTCAACCCGACAGCTGCTCAGGCAAAAGCCAGAAGATCTCCCTCAGCCACTCATACAAGATTGATGTGCCCAAGTCCTCTCAGATCAAGATGGAGCCAGGCCCGCTGCCCCTTCAAGACGACAGCTACACACTCTTGGTTCCTGATGAAATGGGTGAGGAGCAAAACATCATCTTCAGGCACAACATTCAGCTGCAGACTCCAAAAGGTGACTGTGAAATCCTAGGCCAGCTCAAGACCTTGTTTGGAAGGTTGGAGAAGATGGAGATGGAAGTGGCACGTCTGAGGGAAGTCTGCAATCCTCAAAGGTGCTGTGGGAGAGGCCAAGGTGAGAACTGGGCATGATGGCTGAAATATGCCTGTGCAACTTGTAACTAACCAAACTAAACCTGGCCCACCAGCTATAAACTGTGGTCTCTCTTGTGCTTAACATGGCTTTACATCTTTTGCAGTCCTAAGCAAGCAGAAAAACAAGGCTACTGTCCTCTTCATTGCTGACCATTCCTGTCTGGTTGGGCTGTGGCCAGCTCAGTACTTGCCAGTTATGCAAGTCTGCAGAGGAGCAATCTGTGATGCACTCTTGCTCTCCCCACTAAGTGTACACATTGTTATACATGGAGAGAAGGCCCTCTCTATTCCTTTTTTAAAGGCTTATAGTGTAACAGTAGTACATGAGCATGAGCATGAGTAATGCCACTCTTTTGTTGTCATGTCAGAGTTTTTCTAATTAAGATGTATATTTATAGCTGTAGATTGCCCTGATGAAAGCAGCCAAATTATGCTGTCTCATGTCTCCCTTTTGCTTCTGATCTGCATGTTGAACAGAGATTTCATCCTGTAGTGGTCATGGCACTTTCATTCAAGAGATTTGTAGCTGCCACTGTGATGAAGGCTGGGAAGGCCAGGACTGTTCCCTTCCTACCTGTCCGGGGAATTGCAAAGGTAACGGGCGCTGCATTGGTGGCCAATGTGTTTGCAATGCGCCTTACACCGGTGAAGATTGCAGCCAACTTCTCTGTCCTGAGAACTGCAGTGGAAATGGTGTCTGTCTCAATGGTGTATGTCACTGCTACAAAGAATTCATTGGGGACGACTGCAGTGAGAAGAAGTGCCCAAATGATTGCAGTGGCAATGGATACTGTGATGCTGGCGAGTGTTACTGTGAGGATGGCTTCATTGAACTTGACTGCTCCAAAGGTAAGAGGCCACCAATGGAAGACAAAGGTCTTTCATGCAGAGATACCATTACCATGAAGCGAGAAGAGGCAGCTAGTTACTCTGGCCCATAGAATTCAATGGGAGTCCTTGAGAACTGAGGCAGCCTGTTTCTGCCCTCTGGAAATAGAGCCCAATTTTTGATGTGATTTAATAGAACCCAGGGGAGCTGTTCTGTTGCTCTGTCTAGGTCAGGGGTGTCAAACATAAGACCAGGCCTGGGCCTGGATACAGCCCTCAGAAGCTCCTTTATCAGCCCTCAGGGTCTCCCAACACCATCATTGGCTGCTCTCTGCTGCTGAGCTGTGCTGCACTGCTGTAAGGGCTGCCTGCATGATAATTGGACTCTCCCATATCTTGAAAATATCAAGATCTGCATATTTTCTCTTCTGTCATTTGCAGTTAATGAGTTTGTAAGTGAGAAAATAGTGCTTATTTCCGGTAATGTCCTGCTTAATGACATCACTTCCTTTTTTATGACATCACTTCCGGCCCTCAACAGGCCTCATGAATGCTATTTGGCCCACTGTGTGAAACCAATTTGACACCCCTGGTCTAGGCAGTTGACCACTCCTTAGAAAACAAAACACAATCCAAGAATGGACAATAATATAAACTGATAAATTGAGCAACTCCTTGAGTGCTGTCATAGCTCTATAATCCAAAGCATCCAGGCACTATATTTTTCTTTAAATCTTAAGGATGTTGCCTTGTCCAAATTTGGAAAAAGAGACATTTCTCCAATAAAAGTTATCACACAAAACAATAAAGGGTCATGTTCTCTTCTTTCCGTGCACATTTTGACCACAAAGAGCAGCTGGGAATTTTGTGTGCTCATTTAGGTACTGAAAACATTTAGCTGGCAGCAATGAAAAGGGGAAATAAATAACCCAATTAATTTTGAGAGAAAACCTCACCCAAAATACAAATAAGAATTACTTTACCATCAGAGCTAATTTCATGATGATCGTTATGAAGGCATTAAGGTTCGTGGAGGTGCCAAGAGTGTTATACTGTATTATTGCTAGGTTAAGACTTTAAAATGTGAAATGAGCTGATCAGAAAACAATTCCAATTTTCATCAGAGAACTATTAATTTATCATCAGGAAGGAAGAAAATTACACATTAGTAGAGGCTTGATCAGCCAGACTGCAAAGCTATTACAAACAGCATCTTGATTTTCTCTCCTGGGTGTACCAGTTTTGGCTTAATTAGAGAAGTGGGAAGCCAGGAAAATAATGTGTTGGAATTCTGCATGCAATATTTCTTGGTCATTGCTTTACTATCAAATGCCATGGGATGTGTTGAGGCTAATTTTGCCATTTGCTCATATTTCAAATGTTGGCATTACCTTCCACTGTAGTCATAATGTGTTTAATCTTATTGCAACAGCTCCAAAGCTATGAATTTGAGTACTGCCAGATTTAAACATTTAAAAAATTACGTCATTTATGAAAATTATTGACATGGTTGCCAAGAACCTTAACCAAGTGGGATAACAGTGCATCAGCACGAAAAGATTGTTGTGTCAGCACTACAGCCAGTAACACCGTATGTAGAACCGCGGTGATGTAGCAATGCATATGACTGATCACATGTTTATTAGGGGCCAGCTTTAGCCTGCATTTTCTATTTTGCATATGTATGAGTTGTGAAAAGAAATATATAAAAGTAATCTATACAAGGGACCTTAGTCCTTAATAAAAAGAAGTAGGTAAATAAAACTTCTTCTTACCTTGGTAACTACTGTATCAACCCAATCTGAAAGTGCCCTGCACCCGAGGAGCAGTGGCGCAAAAATGGCTACCGCTGTATCCTGCGGGCACCGTGGCAGCTTCCGGAGTGTCTTTGGAGGAAGGCTTCTTCGCCTTACCCTGAGTAAAGCTCTGGCCCCTACAGTAGGCCTACTCGCATCTCTGCCGGCTGTACCATTGGGCTGCCCAGCCCGAAGTGAGGCATAGGATTTGGTGGTGGAGTCCTCCACTGGTCCCACTTTCCCACCTGGCCCTAATTGCCGTGCCGAAGCGAGGGAGAACTCACACAGACCAATATGATCAA
>JAJKFI010000126.1:1632840-1706673 GCA_029204185.1 Lerista edwardsae | reverse complement strand
TCCCGATCCCATAGTCCTTAGCGAAAATCATTCTTTCCACAACACCTAATCCTCCCTTGCCTGCCCAGTTGCTCCCCCCAGCCCTCCCCCACCCTTAAAACTTGCACCACCAGCCAGCAGTCTTACCTGGATCCAGTGGGGCACAACAACCTTCACATGGTGCTGAGACCCAGCGCCAGTGGTGCTCACGCTCCAGATGCCACAAACGTCATCTGGTATATTGGCTACACCAGTGTTGGTGCTGGGGCCCAATTCTGGAGCCAAGAGCCCTTAAGATTGGGCTGTATGTTAGGAAGCTCTCCTGCATTCTATTGAAATGAATTGGAGCTTTGAAACCTTTTCCCATGCGGATTACCCAGTCTCTATTTCCCTCCCGCTTCAACTTGCACATTTTATGTTCCTGTATATGGTGATTAATAGTTGCAAAAGGTGGCTTTAGGTCAGCAAATGGTGCCCAGGGCAGCCTCCGGTTTTTGGAACTCTCTCCCTTTGAAGGCCCATTGGGCCCCCCTCACTGCTGAGCTTCCATCAGCTTAGTAAATATGTTTTTCTTTAAATAGGCATTTTTAAAAAATTATTCAAATACCTTCTCCTCTCTAGCTGATCTTTCAGTTCAATTGCTTTGAGAGGATTGAGCTTTGTTTTGTTACTATTTTATTGCATGTATGTGCTTTGAATGATATGGCCTGCCTTGGGGGCCTCTTCTATGACAGAACGGCAGGATATAAATTTCCTGACAATTACAAATAAAACATGGCAAGAAGGATGAAATCACCCCCTTTTGGGGCTGCTGCTACAACAAAATCCAAAAGCTCTGAGAGCTGCTTTTAAATAAAAACAAAAATGATTTATTCACAAATGTCTGCTGCTGAAATGTTTGAAAATATGATTTTAGTGCAGGTTTCATGGCACAAATCTGAATGATAAAGGATCTTTGCACTCTGTTGCCATGAAGAAAGATTGACAGTAAACACTATTGTCCTAGTCAGATATTAACATCTGAAGAGGCTGTAGTCCTTTCTTCAGAAAATGAAAAAAGTCTTGAAATTGGGGGGAAAAACACCCTCTGAGTACTCTTTTGAATGATGTCAACCTTGTTTGTTCTAGTGGTTGCTCCTCAGAATGCACGACTCCTCAAATCTGCAGAGGATTCCTTGACCATTGGCTGGGATAAGGTGATGGATGTGGATTCTTACCTCATCACCTACTTTCCTACTGGTCATGAGGCCTCTGTGAAGCAAGTGCGAGTGCCCAAAGAACAGAACAGCTATGAAATCCTGGGTCTTCTTCCTGGTACAAAGTATATAATCACACTTCACAATGTAAAGAAGGGTACTTCCAGTGACCCAGAACTCCTGCAAGGAACCACAAGTAAGAGTACTTAAAGCATCCCTTTGCTTTGTCCTAAGATGTGTAGTGTCTGGCTTATATCAACAGAAGGAAAAGGTAACACTGACAAAAATGGCTCGGGGCGCAATCCTAACCTGGAGTTAGGATGGCATAGTGAGGCCAGCAAAGTTTGGCTGGTACAAGGGACACCCTAAAGTATGTCTGGATTATTCTCAGAGAGGCCAGCACACAGACGTGCGCTATCCTCCCTGACTCCAAGAGTGGTCCAAATGCGCTTTACGGTGTTCCTGGTACCAGCCAAACTTTGCTGGCCTAACTATGCCTGCCTAACTCCAGGTTAGGATTGCGCCCTCAATCTAGTCATACCGGTATTTTTCAACTTTTTTCACGTCATGACCCCAAAAGAGACCAGAAAAGGTTACCATGAAGCCTGACTGGGACGCAGTCTCCTGATACCTGAATGGTTACTCCAGCTGTTTCTCTTTTTACCTGGTGGTGCTCTAGTCCAGTGGTCTTCAACCCCTTTTTTTGTGTAAGCTGCCATGATCCCACAACTGAGGCTTTGCAACTCCATTGGTGTTCTGACCCCAAACTCCATATCACAGTTTTAACCTTCACCGTGGTTTTGGCATGGTTATATCTGATTTTGAAACACTATAGTTTGTGATCATCTGCTAAACAAGAATCTGAAACCATGGATTGACCAGGTTTTGTAATCAGGGTTTGTGTCACTAACTATGGTTTATGTGATGTCTGAATTGACAGTCACACTTAAGGCTACTGGTCCATTTCTGAGGGGTCCCACTCAGGGCCAATCTAGTGATTAGATGGGGTAAAGCAGTCTGCCTTGAATGGCGACTGGGTTCAAGTAGCAGCCTCTGCCCATCTACCACCTCCACCACTGCCTCACTTCGCCTTTTCTTCCCCCCTTTTTTTGGAAGTGGGGTAGTATCACTACCAGTGTCACTGGTAGTGCCAAGAGCAGTGCCAAGAGCAGATATCAGTGTCACTACCAAATGCTGTAGCAGTGGAGCTGGAGGAGGTTGTCATTGTTGCTGTTTGCAATCCCATCATTGTGGGGGTTGTCACAGTCACTGTCGTTGCAATGCTGCCTCCTCCTGGCTGGGCGAGGAGAAGTTGCAGGTGGTGGCAGTGGAAAAGGATACATGCAAACGCACGTGCTAGTTGAAAAGAAAAGCATTGAGACAGCAATGCAGACCCAACTCCTCATCTTTCTACCCAACTCGCACCTACTACCCCTCTTACTGTTATGCTCTTTTTCACATATTTCCAGGCTGTTTCTCAGCAACCCTCAGTTTTCTTCTCTTTTCTTTTCATTTAATTTCTTCTTTGCATATTGTCCCAGTTTGTCCTGAAATTGTTCCATTAATGTAGGCTACCCGCTCCCAAAATTCCACATACAAGGTTTATCGGGCCATTTACACAATTGGGCCATTTACAACTTGGGAAACAGTTTTGCTTTAGTTGCTTAAAACCATAGGTGCAACCCAAGGCAAATTAGAATACAGGCATGCCCCAGAATCTACTGATTTGATATCCACAAATACCATGGATACTGGGACGCCTATTAAAAAGATAGGGGAACATTGGACAAATCTCTTTTTTTACCTTGTTGCAGCAAAACTACTGATGTTCCCCTATCTTTAAACAGGCGTCCCAGTATCTCCAGTTTCACAAGGGGGTCCAGAACAGAACCCCAGCAGGTACTGGAGCTTACCTGTCCATAGCAACCATCCTTGTGGCCAATAAAATGTTACAGTTAGAGAAAGAGAGAACCACAAGCTTAGAACCCAGTTTTGAACAGATTATGTCCAAAACATGTTAGCACATGGAATTGCACGTGTTTTTGTCTGATTTTGAATGTTGCCATTGGAAATAATGAGGCTTGGGTAATGGGGTTGTATATTTTTCCTTATCAAATGAAAATAGATTTTTTTTTTCCAAAATCTGAGATCCCAGAGGGAGTAAAGGGTGGATACATAGATAAAGGTGATCTCTCTCTCTCTCTCTCTCTCTCTCTCTCTCTCTCTCTCTCCCCCGCCCCTCACACCGAGAGAGAGAGATTGTATAAAATAATGTGAGGATTGTGAAGGTTAGTGGCCACTCTGGGCCTGAGGAGTTATAGTGGGAACCTGTGTTTTGACCCCATAGCAAATATGGCTGTTTTGATGGGTGCAGCTCTGCAAACTACAAAAAGATACTCCCCCCAATCAACCATTACAAAACCCAATTGTGGGGGAGAAGTCGGCAACAAATGGGAAAAGCTGCTAATACAGATCACCCCTTTTCTATTTCCACTTGCATCCAAGCAGCTGCATTATCTTCACCCAGCTTATAACACACACTTAGCAAAGAAACATTGGTTACAGTAATACGGCATTTGGGTTTTTTATGGCTCTTGGTTGTTTTCTTTCTTTCTAGTTGTTTCTGCTGTTGGTGCTATCTGGGTGACAGAAAAGACAGAGAATTCCCTGGAAGTGGAGTGGGAGAACCCAGCAACAGTTGTGGATTATTACAAGTTGAGATTCAGCTCCCTGCTTGGGCAAGGGGAGGAGAAAGAGGTGGTGGTCCCCAGGAGCAGTGACACCAAGAGCAGATACCTCATCACAGGTCAGTGGTGAACTCATAGGTCCATGCCTGTTGGGAATGGGGGCATTGGAGAAGAGCTGCTAATTTCACTGCAGAGAAGTTCTCTGGAGCCAGCCTTGGGAAGGCATATCTGGAATTTGTTAACACACACCTCAGAGTCAAATTTTACAAACCTCAGGTTAAAATATTGTCCCCTTGCTGACAAAGGCTTTGCCCAACTGAGCAACATCCTGGTCAGCCAGGGCTCCTCCAGCCCAGCCTTGAAGATGCTGTGCTAGCGTCTTTGAGGTTGGGCTGAATTGGGCTTGTTTGGGAACTGAAGATCCCCTGAGAGGACCGAATTGCCACTGTGAGCCGTCTTTGCCAGTGGTGGGCCTGGCCAGGGGGAGGGGTTTCCAGGAGGATTACAGGGGCTGGAATGGCAGTGCAGCCATCCTCCATCACTCACCTGCCTGCCCGAGCCGCTGCCAGTGGAGGCGAGCTGCACAGCGTAGAGGTGAGACGCGTTCAGCCTGCCTACCCACCCCTCCACTGAAAGAGCTCTGAAATGGAGCATAGCATGGCAGGGATGGCACAGGGGGCAGCCAGCGCAGGGGTTGGCTATCATTGACCTGGCCCTCAGCTGTGTCTGCCACTTGATTGTCAAAGCAACCAGTCCAGCCTTGGATTGAAGAGACAAAAAACAAAGATTGAGGCAACTCCCCCTCCCCATGGGTCCTCCACAGGGCTGAGCTACCCTCACTTTCTTTGGTCACCGAAGCCTCTTATGAAGCTTCTTACAGTTCAGGTCCTTGTGGACCCAGGCCATGGGATTGGGTCTGGGAAGGAGTGATTCAGTGGTGTGACTACTGCCGAACCTTCCCTCCTGATTCGCCACCCCTCTTGCTTGGGCTAGAATAAAAGTTCATCACAGGTGTACAAGCCATGATGAATCTCCTAGTTTTAGATATAGGCTACTTCAAAATATCAGATGCAGGGGAGTGGCAACAAGTATCTTGTTGTCTTGTGTGCTTCCTAAAGTATCTGGTGGGCCACTGTGAAATACAGGAACCTGGACTTAAGGGCTTTCGGCCTGATCTAGCAGGGCTCTCTGTATGTTCTTATGCTACCCTGTTCTGCCCTGGTTCTACCTTACCCTGCCCCACATCCCTCATCAACCTACCTTTGTTGGTGGTCTTTTATTGCTGCACACAGCTGACAAAAGCACAGTACTGGCATATAACACAGAACATAGATTAGCAAGGAGCCATAAGGTACTTCCCCCGCCCAGTCAGAACTCTAGGTCTGGTGATGGGGAAGGGGGATAGGATTGGGCCATTAGTTTTCCTAGTTAATGGAATGGAATGATGCTGCTCCTTCTTTAATGCAATGAAGGGACCCAGTGGGAGCTTTCCTCCTGCAGCAAACAGCAGTCATGGATTGGGTCTCCGGTGGGGACAGAGCCCCCTCCCTATACTGTAGTCCCAATCCAAACTGCCCCCACCCCATAAAGTTCCCATTAACAAAAGAAAATTGGGCTAATTATATTTTAGAGCGCAATCCAACACCCTCTGTTGGGCCAATGCAATGTGCTTGCGTCAGCCCAACATAACTAAGTGCAGACGTGGGGGCGCCAGCCCCGTATTGGCACTACGGCTCCTCAACTGACATTAGCAGTAGCAGCGGCCCAAGGGCACTGGCTCAAGGCCGCGCCGGCCTTGCGCCAGCTGAACTTAGCTGGTGTAAGGGCGGCTCTGGGAGGAGGAAGGGCAGGTGTGCCTCCAAAGCATTTATCTCTAAGTTGCTTTTTGTTTCCTTCTCTTTATAGGCCTAATTCCAGGAACACAGTATAAAATAACTGTCGTGTCCAAGAAGGATGAGATGGAAGGGAAGCCATCCTCTGTGAATGGCTGGACAGGTATAAACAAAGGGCTATGCCTGGTGCATGTGAATTACCTACACAGTTCCACAAGTATGACTGCTATAGCGCTGCTGTCATTCAGCTGTGATTCTAGTAAGGTTGCATGTTGCCCCAAGCCATTCCCTCACTTCCCTAGTCTGTAGCCCTGTGCAGATATGACAATCTGCCAAATCCACTTCCAGCCTCCATCAATCAGCAATTTGGACAAAGCCTATGCAGGTATCAGCTATCTGCACTATCAAGTCATTCATGGCTTGATCCTGCATTTTTGAAGGGCACAGGTGGCAAGGACAAAGTTGGTTTCACCCAAACTATAGTTTGCAGAATTCAGAGACAAAACTCAACAGCAGAATGAATCAGGGTCCCTCTTATGATGGTGCTCACCTGCTGCCCATGCTCTTGTCTTTTTGGTGTTCAGGTAAACCTTTATTTTCCTACATTTTAAATATCTGGTGATATTTTTGCGTTTATTGCAGCTTTCGCAATCTTGTTTTAAAGTTGTAGGGATTGTTTATTTTTGTTAAATTGTTGCATTGGTTTTTATCCTGATGATCTCCATTGAAGGGCAGGCTGTGGATCAAAATGGATGATAATAGCAACAAGATGGAAATGTGCTTACAGGAAAATTTTTCTGCCAAACCTGATACTTTCCAGGTTGGCCTTTTGGTTGTCCCAGCATTTTCTTTCTCGTGTTCCACTTGAGCCCTAGCTTTGGGACTAGAGAAACTACAATTCTGGACTGCAGCTATTTGGTCTCATGCAAGGATGAAGGCTTTAGTGTCATGTCAATCAAATATGTGGAGATGGGAGGGAGGGTCAAGGAACTGTCTTTATAATTACTGCTTCCTACATTTATTGCCTCCTGTAGACAGATACCTGCTTACTAAAGCAGATGGGTGGCATCTTCAGATCATAGAGTTGGAAGGGACCTACAAGGTCATCTAGTCTAACCCCTGCCTGTAACAGGAAATCCTCCTACAGCATCTCCAGTAGGTGCCTGTCAAGCATCTGCTTGAAGGTCTCCAGTGAGGGAGAATCTATCACAACTCTCGGCAATCTCTTCCACTGTCAAACTGCTTTTATTGTCAAGAAATTCTTCCTGATGTCCAACTGGAATCTCCTCTCCTGCAGTTTGTACCCACTGGACCTAATTCTGTTGTCAGAGGCAGGAGAAAACAGATCTGTCCCTTCTTCCTTATGACAGCCCTTCAGATATTGGAAGAGTGCTATCATATCCCCTCTCAGCCTTCTCTTCTCTAAGCTGGATGTGCCAAGTTCCCTCAGGGCGCAATCCTGAGCAGCGCTGGATTAGCAAGGCCGGCTGGCCAGTGCCAAATACAGTGCTGGTCAGGATGGGCTGGAGCCTCCCTGCAGCAAGGGAATGTGCGCTCCCTTAACATAGGGGAGGCTTCAGCCCCCCCCATGTGCTCCTTGGATCTGTGCCTGCTAAAGAGTGGGCGCAGATCCGAGGAGACCACGCGGCCCAAATCAGGGCCGCAGGGCCTTGCTGACAGGCTTAGGATATGGCTATACAGCCACCTCCCAAGCCTGCCCATGTCCCACCTCCCCACCTCCCACCACTCCCCGTTCCAAAACAGGACGGAAAAAGCACTTTTTGTTATTCTTGACATCCCTGGCCAGCCTCAGCTCATACTGAGCTTTAGCATTTCTGACCCTATAGGTCCGTTCCTCTACAGACTACCTGTCTGTACTCCCCACTGGTGATCAGTCCCATTTTCCATTCTCTATGCATGTCTTTTGTAATCCTCAACTCACCACTAAGTTGCCTGTGCAGCCATCCTGGCTTTTTGAGGTGTCTTTCCCATTCCTTTTTCATGGGAATTGTTTTTTTACTGTGCCTGAAGAAGCTGCTTCTTTAGGAACTCCCGCCCATCTTGGGCCCCTTTCCCCCTAAGTTCATCAACCCTACCTAGCATTTCTCTGAGCTTACTAAAATCAGCCTTTCTGAAATCTAAAGTACAGGTTTCACTGCGTGTTACCGTTGTTTACCATAAAATCACGAATTCCCTGTTCGTGATCACTTTCCCCTAAAGTTCCTACTACTCTGACCTCATCAACCAATTCCTCCTTATTGGTTAAGATCAGGTCAAGGATGGCCCCTCCCCTTGTCCCTTCCTCTACTTTCTGAAAGATGGTTATCCTCCAGGCACAACAGAAATTTGTTGGCCAAGTTAGTCTCCCAACAGATATTCGGATAGTTTAAGTCTCTCATTACAACTGCCTCATGTTTTCTTGTAATGTCTGTAAGTTGTTTCAGGAAAGCACCATCCACCTCCTCCCCTTGGACTTGGGGTTCTACAATAGATGCCCGCCACAATATTGCATTTGTTGCTGTTCCCCCTAACATTTACCCAGATACTCTGCGCAAAGCTATCATGACCATTTTGGATTTTTAGCAGGTATATATAGTCTTAACATATAATGCAGCCCCCTTCCCTTTTACCACATCTGTTCTTCCTAAACTGGAAGCCTTCCATTTGCACATTCCAATCATGAGAGCGCAATCCTAATCTGGAGTTAGGCCGGCACTGTTAGGCCAACAAAGTTTGGACAGCACAAGGGACACCATGAAGTATGTTTGTCAGAGAGGCCAGCATACAGATATGCGCCATTCTCCCTGACTCCGAGAATGGTCCAAATGCAAGTGGTTCAAATTCACTGTATGGTGGCCCTGGTGCCGGCCCAACCTTGCTGGCTTAACTGTGCTGGCCTAACTCCAGGTTAGGATTACGCTCTGAGAGTCATCATACCAGGTTTCAGTTATTCCTATCAAGTCAAATTTACCTTCACTTGCTAGAGATTCAAGTTCATCCTGTTTATTTTCCATGCTCTGTGCATTTGTATATATGCAACATAAGCCCTGGAGGTTAAGATCCAATGTCTCCTCCCCTTCTTTAGTCAGTCTGGGTTTTTCCAAGGACTTACTCCTTACAGTGGCGCCCGTGGGGTTCCCAACTGAGGCACTTACCTGGAGATTAGGCTTCTGACTGGTGTCTCCAACCCCTTCAGCCAGTCCTCTCATGAACGTGCCCTTGAGCTGGGGAGGCTCCTCAGGATTCCCAAGCTGTGCTGGATACAGTGCAGGCTTACCGCCTGCCTGCTTCAGCACAGATTAGGATTGGGCTGTGAGTGTGATAGAACTCCTATATACGTCATACACTGTTAGCTGAAACCATGGGGGCTCTTGGGCACACTGACAGGGAACTGGCCTAATGGATGTTGCTCTGGTGTTGTAAGAGCTTGAAATCTGGTGCATGCTGAAGAAGAAGTTTCTACTATGAAATAAGGTGAGGCAGCAACTTCAGGTGGTGAATTTTGAGTACCATTAATATAAGGATGAAAGTGGGACTGAGCTGACCCAGGAGGCACTATCTACTGGCATGTTCTCATTCACAAGCTTCATAGTTTGTGAATTGCATAGCTCTAAATTTATATAAGACTAGCTGTTTGTTACCCGGTGTTGCCCGGGCAAGAAAATGATCTTCCAGAGTTTATGGGGTTTGCACCTGTTCTCGCCCCCCCACGCCAATGGGGACCAAACCCGGACGCCAACTGCGTCGGGAGTGTCCCTGGTCGCTGAGGTGACCGTGGAA
Organism: Lerista edwardsae; assembly: GCA_029204185.1. Lineage (NCBI taxonomy): Eukaryota > Metazoa > Chordata > Lepidosauria > Squamata > Scincidae > Lerista > Lerista edwardsae. The sequence goes on along the minus strand of JAJKFI010000126.1, from coordinate 1,697,199 downwards.
AGTATGGACTCAATGCCAATTTTGCCCGTTTTTGGCCGTCTTCACTTCAGGCCCGCTGCGCACCCCCCCGGGGGCGCTGGGGGGGGCCTGACCCCCGTAGTATGTGTCGTCAGGCCGCAAGGCATGCAGGTGTCAGGTCTGGTGCGCATCGCTCCAGGCGTTCCAGCACGGCATGGCGGACATTTTATTTTCAATCAATCAACAGGTATTTATATACCAACAGGTATTTATATACCGCTTTTCAACACGAAGTTCACACCCGTTTTGCACCCGTTCTCTCCCCCCACGGCGAGGGGGGCCTGAACCCGGACTCCCACTGTGTCGGGAGCGTCGGCGCTCGTCTCGCCGACCCTGGAAACTACGGACTCGACGCCGATTTCGGCTGTTGTTGACCATTTTCACGTGGAGACCCCCGCTCCTCCCCGGGGGCACTAAGGGGGTCTGACCCCCACAGTGTCTGTTGCCAGGTCGGAAGGTGTAGGCGTGCCAGGTCTCGTGTCGATCGGTCGAGGCGTGCCAGCAGGGCATGGCGGATGTTGTGTTTCTCACCCCTTCCCGACCCCACGGCAAGGGGGGGCAAACCTGAACTCGCCCAGCCTCGGGAGCATCGCAGCTCGCCTCAGCGACCCCAGAAACTATAGAAGCAGTGACGATTTTGTCCGTTTTGGACCGATTTCATGCGGGGGCCCCAGGGCCCCCCCAGGGGCACTAGGGGGGGCCTGACCCCCAGAGTGTGTGTCGCCAGGCTGGAAGGCACGTGGATGCCAAGTTCGGTGCACGTCGCTCCAGGCGTTCCAGCAGGGTATGGCGGATATTGTGTCTTGTACCCCTTGTCGTACCCCATGCCGAGGGGGGGGGGCGAACCTGAACTCGTACGGCATCAGGAGCATCGCCGTTCGCTCCGGCAACCCCGGAAACTATGGATTCTACGCTGCTTTTGGCCGTTTTCGACCATTTTCACTTGGGGACCCCCATGTCCCCCCACCCCCGGGGGCGGTAGGGGCCCCCGACCCCCGCAGTGTTTGTCGACAGGCCGCAAGGTGTATGCGTCCCAAGTTTCGTGTCGATCGGTCCAGGCGTTCCAGCAGGGCATGGCGGACGTGTTGTTTTGCACCCCTTCCTGCCCCCCACGCCGAGGGGGGGTGAACCTGAACTCGCACAGCATCGGGAGCGTCGCCACGCGTCCCGGCGACCTTGGAAACTATGGATTTGACACAGATTGTGGCCATTTTCGACCATTGTCACGTGGGGACCCCCACCCCGGGGGCGCTAGGGGGACCCGACCCCCGTAGTATTTGTGGCCAGGCTGCTAGGCTCCCGCATGCCGGGTTTGGCGCCAATCGGCCCAGGCGTTCCAGCAGGGCATGGTGGACGCTGTGTTTCGCACCCCTTCTTGCCCCCTATGTCGGGGGCGCTGAACCCGGACTCCAGCGGCATCGGGAGGGTCGCCGCTCATGTCGGCGACCCCGAAAACTGTGGATTTGACTCCAAGTTTGGCCGTTTTCGACCATTTTCACATGGGGACCCCCTGTACCCCCACCCCTGGGGGCTCTAGGGGGGTCTGACCCCCGCAGTGTTTGTCGCCAGGCCGCAAGGTACGTGCGTGCCGAGTTTCGTGCCGATCGGTGAAGGCACTGAGGAGCCTATTCAGAACATACAAACACACAAACACACCCGGCCACGTTCATTTTTATATATATAGACTAGCTTTTATGTACCCGGCTTTGCCCGGGTGTTTATAGGTGCCATCCCTGACCCCCCCCGACTCACCAGGCATACAGATGGCCCGGGTGTTTATATGTCCCATCCCTGCCCCCCCTCACATGTGTGCCCGGGCATTGATATGTCCCATCCCTGACCCCACCCCCATTCACATGTGTGCCCCGGTGTTGATATGTCCCATCCCTGACCCCACCCCCATTCACATGTGTGCCCCGGTGTTGATATGTCCCATTCCTGACCCCACCCCCACTTACATGTGTGCCCGGGTCTTGATATGTCCCATCCCTGACCCCACCCCCACTCACATGTGTGCCCGGGTCTTTATATGTCCCATCCCTGACCCCACCCCCACTCACATGGGTGCCCGGGGGTTGATATGTCCCATCCCTGCTGCTGTACTGTTTCTGTTGCTGTAGGTGTAGTAGCCCTCTGTTTCATATCCTGTAGTTGTTTGTGACGCTGCTGTACTGTTTGTGTTGCTCTAGATGTAGCAGCTCTGTCTCTCTTATCGTGGAGTCTTGTCATGCTGCTGTACTGTTTCTGTTGCTCTAGATGTAGCAGCTCTGTGACGTAGCGTTGCAAGTTTTTTTTTCTTTTTCCCCCTCAGGTGTTGTTTCATCTTTGTAGCCTTTGGTTGCACCTGCCCAATTGCCTTACATTACACAGTGAAAGTAAACTTTCAGAGAGAAAGTAAACTTTCAACAGCCACAGCACCTTGTGCCAACTGTCCACTGCCAAGCAGGGACCGCCCACATGTCCACAGAACACATTGTATCGGTTTGCCTGCGTGAAACCTGTTTGCTGTTGTTTGTCTTCAACTGTCAAGAGTTCAGTTGCTGCCTGAAGATTCCGCATGTCATTTGCATCTCATCATGACATCACCAGAGCCTCGGAATGTTCGGTTCAGCCCATAGCCGTCCATAGAGAACCACAAATTCGCTTGTACCCGCGCCCATGGGGGCGCGGTCCATTCCAAAACCGCGCAGCGATGGTTTCGGGGGGCCAAGGCACCCGCGTGCCGAGTTTGGCGCGAATCGGTCCAGGCGTTGCGGAGCCTATGTGGAACAAACATACATACACACATACATACATACGCTCTTCTTTATATATATATAGACTAGCTTTTATGTACCCGGCTTCGCCCGGGTGTTTATATGTGCCATCCCCGACCCCCAGCTACTCACCAGGCATACAGATGGCCCATTTATATGTCCCATCCCTGCCCCCCCTCACATGTGTGCCCAGGTGTTTATATGTCCCATCCCTGACCCCCCCTCACATGTGTGCCCAGGTGTTTATATGTCCCATTCCTGACCCCCCCCACATGTGTGCCCGGGTGTTGATATGTCCCATCCCTGACCCCACCCCCACTCACATGGGTGCCCCGGTGTTGATATGTCCCATCCCTGACCCCACCCCCACTCACATGTGTGCCCGGGTGTTGATATGTCCCATCCCTGACCCCACCCCCACTCACATGTGTGCCCCGGTGTTGATATGTCCCATCCCTGACCCTACCCCCACTCTCATGTGTTCCCGGGTGTTGATATGTCCCATCCCTGACCCCACCCCCACTCACATGTGTGCCCCGGTGTTGATATGTCCCATCCCTGACTTCCCCCCACTCACATGTGTGCCCGGGTGTTGATATGTCCCATCCCTGACCCCACCCCCACTCACATGTGTTCCCGGGTGTTGCTATGTCCCATCCCTGACCCCACCCCCATGTGTTCCTGGGTGTTGATATGTCCCATCCCTGACCCCACCCCCACTCACATGTGTGCCCGGGTGTTTATATGTCCCATCCCTGCTGCTGTACTGTTTCTGTTGCTCTAGGTGTAGTAGCCCTCTGTTTCATATCCTGTAGTTGTTTGTGACGCTGCTGTACTGTTTGTGTTGCTCTAGATGTAGCAGCCCTGTCTCTCTTATCGCGGAGTCTTTTGTCATGCTGCTGTACTGTTTCTGTTGCTCTAGATGTAGCAGCTCTGTGACGTAGCGTTGCAAGTTGTTGTTTTTTTTCCCTCAGGTGTTTCCTGTGTACACTGTTGTTTCATCTTTGTAGCCTTTGGTTGCACCTGCCCAATTGCCTTACGTTACACAGTGAAAGTAAACTTTCAGAGAGAGCAACAGCCACAGCACCTTGTGCCAACTGTCCACTGCCAAGCAGGGACCGCCCACATGTCCACAGAACACATTGTATCGGTTTGCCTGCGTGAAACCTGTTTGCTGCTGTTTGTCTTCAACTGTCAAGAGTTCAGTTGCTGCTTGAAGATTCCGCATGTCATTTGCATCTCATCATGACATCACCAGAGCCTCGGAATGTTCGGTTCAGCCCATAGCCGTCCATAGAGAACCACAAATTCGCTTGTACCCGCGCCCGTGGGGGCGCGATCAGTTCCAAAACCACGCAGCGATGGTTTCGGGGGGCCAAGGCACCCGCGTGCCGAGTTTGGCGCGAATCGGTCCAGGCGTTGCAGAGCCTATGTGGAACAAACATACACACACACATACATACGCTCTTCTTTATATATATAGATTGGTGAATTGTGCCCCATGTTAACTGGTAGGGAGAGAGGGTACTGTTGGACTGTCTAACCCTGGGATCATAGGAGTGACAAGGATGTATTCTCGCCCCATTATTATTCAATCTATTTCTTGCTGATTTGCCCTCCTTTTTGTCCCATCGCAATAATTCTGCTCCATTGCTTAATAATCACCCCCTCGATATTCTTCTTTATGCCGATGACGCAGCCCTACTTTCACTCACCAAATCAGGGCTGCACCATTCTCTTTTCAAATTTCAGGATTATTGCACTATTAATGACTTGTCCATAAATTTGACCAAAACTAAAATGATATTTTCCAAATCTTGGCACCCATCAACTTGGAAAATTGGCTCCCAAATTTATCAGCAAGTTTCAACTTACAAATACTTGGGGATCATCTTACACCATAAGCTCAGTTGGACCCCCCACATCAAATCAGTTAATATAAGTCATCCACTTCCCATCATCTCAAAGCTATCTCCAAATTTCACTATTCCTCTGGTAATCAGTACATCCCGGCAGCTATTCACATTTACCAAATTAAAATTCTTTCTCATCTACTTTATGGGGCACCTGTATGGATTACCGCTGCATTCCAAAATCTTGACCAGATCGCTGGCACTTTTCTCAGGAGAATACTGGGCCTTCCCAACTCCATCAGACCCTCTACCATTTTTCTTGAATTGGGAATTTATCTTCCTTCAACCCTAGCCTGGTCCTTAACTTTCAAATATTGGCTTCGCCTCTTCCTTCATACTCCTCCCAATTCTTTATTATTTGCCCTCTTAAAAGATTCCTATTCTTCCAACTGGTTACATTACCTCGAATCCAAACTTACATCCCTTGGCTTATCCATTGAGTCGCTAGTGGATACCTGTCTCTCAAGAGCCCACCATCATATCAAACTTAAGCTTTGGCAAACTGAATTAGCCCAATTGAGTGAGAATCTTAATCCCACTTGCTCCCCTAAATTCTTTGGTCTTTCTCCTCCAGGGGGCCGTGTTTTTAATTATTTTGCTCAACTAATTAATCCATCTTGGCAAAGAGCCTTTATGCTTGCTCGCCTAAATATTTTCCCCTCGGCTAATCACTTCGGTCGGTTTTCCAAAGTCCCCCGTGACCAAAGACTATGTTTCTTCTGCCATCTCACCCCAGATACTTTAGATCATATTATTCTTCACTGTCCATCTCATCAAAATTTCCGCAATATCCATCTCGAACCTTGGCTTTCTTCTTTTTCTACCTCCTTCGCAGATCCCTTCCCTATTCTATTGTCTGATCGCTATCCCCCTATCACAGCATCTGTGGCTGATTTCCTAGCTGAAATTCTGAAATTAACTCTTACACTATAATCCTTTCAATTTTACGTTCTTCTTTCCTTACCCTCTCCTTACAACCAGTTTATATACTGTTTTCCCCCTGGACTTTTTCTTTTGTTTGTTTATGCCAATAAAGGTTATTGAAATTGTCTAACCCTAAGCGTCAAAAAGCTTTTACCTGCCTCTGAAGAATGTTTCATGGAGGCTCCTGGAAATCTTATCAGGACCATTGTCACAACCAGTGCTGCTTCTTCCCTCTGCAGATATTGATGGCCCAACTAATCTGGTAACCAACCAAGTGACGGAAAATACAGTGACAATATCTTGGAATGGGGCTCAGGCTCCCATAGACAGATATGTAGTGAGCTATGCCTCAGCTGATGGAGACACTAAGGAGGTGTCTGTGGGGAAGGACAAAAGAACAACCACCTTGATGGGTTTGAAACCAGGCACTGAGTATATCATCTATATCTGGGCTGTGAAGGATACCCAGCAGAGCAGGAAGACAAGCACAAAAGCTGTAACAGGTAGTCCACAGATGTGACATTTCTTGTGCTCATTATTTTTTTTTACCCTGTGTTTTGTGTCTGACTTTCATCCAGATATTCTCAAACTGTAGATTAAAAGTATGACAAGCATATTGAGATGGTGGCAGCAGGCCTGGATAAGTTACAGCTTTTGAGCTGGGGCATCCACAAAATATCCTGGCCAGATCTTTTCATAACATTGTCGGGACAAGATGAGAGCTGGTTCTGAATCTAGGACTTCTAGGAGAATCTAGGCCAGTTAGACTGTCAAGTGGTGAATCAGCTGAGTTCCACCACTCATGGTTCCACCACTGATCTCTGGCCGATGGAGAGAACAGCCCCCACCCGCCAGGAACCAGTTTGGATGAGTCTTAACAGGCTAGAAGTCATACTGCCTGGTCCCTAAATAGGCATGCCCCAGTATCCGCAGGGGTTCCGTTCTCACACATGCCCCACCCCTTATGACACTTGCCACATTGGGGGTGGGGGTGGGGGGGTCAGCTTCGAGCTTGTGCCCCACTGCCCCAAGCGGCAACAACACTCTGAAGACCTTGCTGTCAATCCTTCAAAAAGGTATCCGTCCCAAGAGTTGAAAGATGAACCCTGTCAGACCAGAACAAGTTCAGGCTTGTTATACCCAATGTTAGAGTGGGCAATGACTGTATACCCATCACTACCTGCCCCAGGTATGCACTGAATGGGCAGCCAAATGGCAGATGCGTTTCAACGAAGACAAATGTAAAGTGATGCACATTGGCGCAAAAAAACCAAAACTTCACCTATAGGCTAATGGGTTCTGAGCTGTCTGTGACAGCTCAGGAGAGAGATCTTGGGGTGCTGGTGGACAATTCAATGAAGGTGTCGACCCAGTGTGCGGCAGCAATTAAGAAGGCCAATTCCATGCTTGGGGTCATTAAAAAAGGGGTTGAGAATAAACCAGCCAAAATTATCATGCCATTGTACAAATCGATGGTAAGGCCACACCTGGAATATTGTGTCCAGTTCTGGTCGCCGCATCTCAAAAAGGACATAGTGGAGCTGGAAAAAGTGCAGAAGAGAGCGACAAAAATGATTACAGGGCTGGGGCACCTCCCTTATGAAGAAAGACTGCAGCATTTGGGGCTCTTCAGCCTAGAAAAAAGGCGCCTGAGGGGGGACATGATTGAGATATACAAAATTATGCATGGAAGGGATAGAGTAGATAAAGGGATGTTCTTTTCCCTCTCTCAAAACACCAGAACTAGGGGGTATCCGCTAAAACTGAGGGTTGGGAGAGTTAAAACAGATAAAAGGAAGTACTTTTTTACCCAGTGGGTAGTTAATCTGTGGAACTCTTTGCCACAGGAGGTGGTGATGGCATCTGGTCTTGATGCCTTTAAGAGGGGATTGGACAGATTTCTGGAAGAAAAGTCCATCGTGGGCTATAGGCAATGATGGGTTGTAGCCTCCTTACATTAGTAGTAGGCTACTTCAGAGTACTGGGTGCAAGGGAGTGGCAACAGGATGCAAGCATCTTGTTGTCTCATGCCTCCCTGGGGCACCTGGTGGGCCGCTGTGAGATACAGGAAGCTGGACTAGATGGGCCTTTGGCCTGATCCAGCAGGGCTCTTCTTATGTTCTTATGTAATTCTCCTAGGGTCTCTGACATGACACCGGACCTGCCTCCATGGGAGGAGGTTGGACCACAGTACCACCATCCCATTAAATTGCTATTTAATAATATAAATATCCTTCCGTGCCTGGAGCCTCAAGGACAGAGAATGACCTCTAGCCCAGGTCATTCTCTTCTAGATGGATTAATAATACCTGGGGTGGGCCAGAAACCTCTAGAAATCTAGACGGTAACAATTGCCCCCACCACATGCCTCTTGCCACCCAGTAAATATGGGCATAAGCGCCCAATCCCAACTGGGTGTCAAATGGGCTTGATGCAGGCCTCTTCTTGGTCCAGAAGACCACAGAATGTTCACAGATCAGAACTTGAACTGGTGAAGTCCAGGAACCTGTGAACATAATAAGGGTAAGGCACGAACCGTAACAACTTGAACTAAAACTCCTAACCCGGCCCTAACCAGCCTACTGTAACTCAAACATGCAGCATATCTGCATTAACTGTGACCAGGCTGTATGCCTTAATGTAGGACACCCCACTGGGGGAAGAGTGCATCCAACTGCCGTCAGGGACACATGCCCGCAAAGTCATACACTTCACCAACCATGGATATGCTGAAAGAAGGCTCCTCCAGTGAATCTGGAGGCTTTACAAAGAATCGGGATCCTGGATGTAATATTTGAATGCGTCAGAGCGCTATCTACCAACCCTTTGGTAGATCTACCAATTTCACATGCGGGGAGCTCAATGCCTGCTGCTGCTAACGCCCTGATCCTAAATGAGTGCAGACCGTAGTCCTCCCTCTGTAGCCCAAGGGACATTGACATCAGGTTGCAGGTGCCCCATCCTCATGACAAAATAATAGGCTGGGAGTGTTTGGACTGTTCACTAAAAAGGCCCTGGGTGTCCTGACAAGGGGCCAGGTCCAAAGCTTAGCCCAACCTCACCCTGTATCTACACCCTGCTACCCCTTAGTCTGTTTCCAAGAATCTGAGGGCAATAACTGCTGCTTCCCCCGTAAAGCCTTATCCCTCAATTGCAGGACGCACTTGCTGATGCACTCAAAACTTTGCTAGGGCAAAATGCACCCAAAAATATTACAAGGGTAATTGCCTAAACCTTGTATGGTGATGCACATACATTACGGGCTAATTCAAATCCTCGGTTCCAGAAACTATTGTGACACTTGACTTCTGAAATTGCTTTAACCTACTGGCAAATCTACCCATGGTGGATGACATTTGTGTTCAGCGAATACCAGCAGCTCAAGAAAACACAATCATTTACAGTTTGAAAGCTGGAAGCCTCAAGGAGATTATGGATAAGTGATACTGAAAGAAAATAATATCTATGCTTTGATTCACAGAAATAGATGGCCCTACAAACTTTATCACAGAGCAGGCAACAGAGAACACTGCCACAGTCTCTTGGAACAAGGCCTTGGCTCCGATTGAGCGATACATTCTGAGCTATACCTCTGCTGATGGAGAAACTGGAGAGATAGCGGTTGGGGAGGATAGAAACAGCACTCCCTTGACTGGACTGAAGCCAGGCATGGAATATGTTATCTACATTTGGGCTGTGAAGGGAAGCCAGCAGAGCAAGAAGTCTAGCACCAAAGTGGTGACAGGTAATTTGAGCAGGGAATGGGAAAAGGTATCTGGTTTACTCAGTTTACTTTCAAATCTTTGCGTGCCTCTTGGTAAAAATTATGCATATCATTACATTCAGTGGCATTCCTAACCGGGGGCGGGGGGGGATGCTAAGTGTTGCAGGACTCTGAGCTCCTGTGTAATGTGGAGCGTGAAATGTCTTCAGAGCCATTAGCAGCTCTGAGAAGCAGCTTGGAGGCGTTGCTCTTCCAGCCGTGAATGGCTCTAGAGCTGAGTGGGAGGAGCCACATTTCACAGTAGTTCAGGCTCCTGCAACATTTAGCATTCCCCCCCCAAGTAGGAACGCCACTGATCACATTAAAGATTACATTGATTCAGTTCAAATCAGAAAACCTTTATTGGCATACAAAGCAGAAAAAGAAAACGGGTTCACTAACAATCATAATCTACCCAACAATTCACAATAAGTTGGCAGAAGGCCCAGAGTTCTGGCCTGCCAACATCCCAGAGAGAAAAATGGCAACCTTATTCAGGGACTCGGGCTCTAGTATCAAAAGAAGAGACTGGAGCGTAGTTGAATCCTTCCAACCCTGCATCCGAGCTAAAATTAGCTGTTAAACTAGGATCACCTTTTTATGAATTGGAACAACTGTTGCCGAGACCCAATCTTTAGGCACTAGACCTGTTCTGTCCACCAATGTAAAAAGAGGGAAAGAAAATGGGCCCATCAAGAGGGGTCGCATTTTAGAAATTCCGATGGTATTTCATCTGGTCCCACAGCCTTCCCTGACTTCAGTTGTACCATTATTTGTGTAATCTCCATAGGTGTCCCAGGAGATTCAAGGAGGCCTCCCATTGAATATGGGCTACTTATGACTCCATCCTGTGCTTTTTTTGCTTTCCCAGCACATACATGTTTCCTGGCCTGATATGATTTCTGGTAAAAAGAAAATTGTTTCTGGGGCAAAGGTGCATCACTGTCCAGGATCTGGTCCAGGGCTCCACCCACCAGGCAGGCACGAGGAGGCCAGGATCCCGGCCAGCACACCGCATGGGGACTGCAGTGGCAGCCTACGGCTTCTCTGCCCCATTGGCTGGTCCAGCCAGGAGAAGCACCTGGCACTGCCGCAGTGGACGGCAGCAAGGACAGGCCGCCCACCCCTTCCCCCTCGATCGCAATCAGACCCGTCCTGTTGTGCTCGAGGGAGGAGTCCACCCAGCCTGGGGAGGCCAGGAGCAGGTGAGAGCAGGGCCCTGGCTGCGGTTGCCAGAGAAGGCAGGGTGGTAAGTGCTGGCAGGACCAGGGACCTGGAGGGCTGTCAGCCTGGCTGGGAGGAAGAGGTGGAGCAAGAGGGCGGGGCAGCTCTATATAACCTCAGGCAAGCGGGGATGAGGGCAGTCTGGAGGAGGCTGGCTAGCAGGCAGGATGCTGGCCAGACAGTGAACCCAAGCAAGTCTGCTGGAAATGAGGAGGACCAGTGGGTGTAGGGTGTACCTACCTCTGAGCCTCAACAGATTGGGAGGCTTGAAGGAGCCAGCCACACTTGGTGTCTGCTCCTGTTGTTACCTCTCGCAACGCCCTAATGTCAGCTACTGCAAGGGCAGGTGCCTCTAGCCTAACAGCGCCAACAGTCGCCATGCCCAAAGCCCATGGTCTTGCCCTGCCCACTGCATGGGAGTGATGCACTGGCCTCCTGCACCAGGTGATGTAAACCACTGTGATGTCACTGCTGTAATTTTGGGGGCTTTTTAACTTGAGGGGAGAATGTGATTAAAGGGGATATGATTGAGATAACATTATGCACGATCTGGAGACAGTATAAGTCGGTATTGGCGAACTACTGGGATAGCTCTGCTAAAAGTCATCATGGTGCCCAGCCTAGCAAGGAGTGTATTTGGAACCCTGCAGCCCCCTCTGCTGTCAGAAGGAGAAAAAGCAGGCAGTGAATATTTTTAAGTTGTTTGACAGCCAAGCCCCTCTGCTGCAATCAATATAACTGGTTCAGTCCACACGGTTTTTCCCCTCACAGTTACTGGGCTGATGATTGATGGTGGGGGGCATTTACTGCACTTTAAAAACACAAAATCTTGGCAGGTCCAGTTCTACTGATTTCCTTCCTTAGATACTGCTGTCCAGAATGAGACAGACTGCATTCACAGATTGCAGAATAAGCTTGGATACACCACGCAGAGGGGGGAAGGTGCCATGTGTCGCCCCACAGACATTCGGCCTCTGCTTGAGTGGTCCTTTGGTGGATTTGTGCGCCAGATTTATCCCTGAGGAAATTAAGCCCAAGTACATTATTTTGCTATGTGAACTACTTTTTTGTTGAAAAGCAGTATACATTATAAATATTCTTAGCCATAAAACATGTAGTGGAAGTGACTTGAAAGCGTATTCTTTCCCTGTTTGCCCTCCCCTCTCTTCCTCCCTCTCCTCTATGGCCTCTCCAGGTCACATTTTATATTTAAGAACCCTGGGGTGGGGTCTGTGTTTGTCCTTGTTACCTTGTAAAATGCCATGCACGTAACTAATATATTATTAGTCATATTATATGCACATACATTTTGAGGCTTTCACAGTCAGTATAGTTATCTTTTAAAATTATCTGGGCTTTGAAATCACGGTTCTTTAAAATCTCACATAACATTTCATCCATAGCTGTGACAGGCATTCTCAAAGGGCGAGAGAACACAGACACTCCAACTGTCCTATCGCTGTGCAAAGAGAGCAGAATCCTTATAGTTGGAGTGTCTTGGATTCCTCAGTATTTGAGAATACCCATCACAGGTATGGGCAAAACGTTAGGGATACAAGGTCTCAAAACCTGGGCAATTTCAAGTTTAAAATAATATGTGTGCAGTCTGATTCAAGAAGAGCAAGCATACACTTAAAGAAGATTTTGTTAAAAGGGCAGGAGTGAAAGGCTTTGCGCAAACTTTGTTTAAATGACAATTGCTAGAGCATGAGTGGATATTGTGAAAAGATTCAGATGGATTTTATGAGCTAAAGTTTTAGAGATGAGAAATAGAAGTGTAGCACAACTTAAGGCAGGGCTCAGTGTTGGAGGGTTGAACACTAAAATGGCATAAAGAGCACATCATATGAAAATAGTTTGGTGTTGGGTGACATACCTGAAAGGATGCAGACGGATAATGTTATTTTGGAGAGTTAAAAGTAGTTTGAAAGTGGGATCACTGATTCTGGCTGTGTACCCCCACATTTGCCTCTGGTGAACAGGTTTTGCGAAGTTTTGTCTTGTTTCAGTCTTCTTTATCAAAGGTTACAGTGGGACAAAAGAAATGTGTCCATAGCACATGAAGAAGCTAAGCCTCTTTCAGACCACTCCCCCACTTTGTGTTTTGCTTAGAAATTGATCCTCCCAGGAACGTTCGTGTATCAGATGTGACACAGTCCAGCGGAGTGATCACTTGGGTGCCACCTGATGCTCAGATCAGTGGTTATTTTCTCATTTATCAGGAGCCAGATGGCACCAGCAGGGTAAGTCTGTACATTACTATGGAAGTAGTCCAGCAGTTCAAATTCAACAACATGAGCCTTTTCAGTGGGCAGATGTGATCAGTCTATTTCATACATTGCACAACAAGCAGCCAGGTTTGCCACCTAGTGTACACTCACCAGGGAGCTGCAGGCAGTCTTGGCTGTCTGAGGCTGCAGTCCTATATAAGCTTAGCTGGGAGCAAAGCAAACCCCATTTAATCAGGCTTACTGATGAGGAAACATGCCCAGGATAGTATATCTGTATGAGACATGTATCTTTAAAACCTCTTTCCCACTTGCATATTGTTTATATATATGCTTTAAACAAATTAGATTTACTCTAAAATGCAGTTTGTGAAACTTTTCCCCCCTGCAATTTAAGGGCTGGTATTGTCATTGGATGCCCAAGTGGCATATGTGGCATGACACTTCTTTTACCACCTAAGGCTGTTGCACTATCTGCAAAATTCTAAGGAAGGCAGGCTTCTTAGGGCGCAAACCTTACTTGGAGTTAGACCAGCTCAGTTAGGCCAGCAAACTTTGGCCGGCACAAGGGACATCGTAAAGTATGTTTGGACCACTCTGGGAGTCAGAGAGGCCAGCATACAGAGGTACCCCATCCTTCCTGACTCAGAGAATAGGCCAAACACGTGGCCCTTGTACTGGTCAAACTTTGCTGGCCTAACTCTAGGTAAGGACTGTGATCTCAGTGGAATGTAATATTCACCTGTGCTTTTCTTTTGTTTGGCAGGAAATACTACTAGGCCCTAATGATGTTAATTATGTGTTAGAAGGCCTGAGTCGTGGTACTAAATACAACATACATGTTGTGGCATTTAAGGGAGATCGCTGGAGCAAGAAGGCATCAATCTCCTTTTCTACAGGTAAGCCTTGGAAGTTGCTGGAAGATTTTCACATTGCTCAAAATGTTGTTTGTCCCTTGATCTGTATGTTACAGATGAGAATTTTTGTCTTATGAAGAGTGAGATTTCAGGGCTAATGGATATTTGGAAAAAGGCTTCAAAATTTCTAAGTTGCCAGACTTCAGGATTTAACCTGAAAGTTTTGGCCTCACTCTTATGAGACTCTAGTCTCGCACGTCAATGACTCCACCCCTTTCTTGTGAGTCAGGCCACTAACTTGGAAATGCCGAGTCATTTCAGCAACTCGATTCAGTGAGAATGATCACGTGGATTTCCCTGCACTCCAACAGCTGAATTTTGCTCCAAGGCTGTACATGGCTGGCTCTCTGGAAGACATATTCTTATGTCTTAAGAGCCCTGCTGGAAGAGCCCTGCCAAAGGTCCATCTAGTCCAGCTTCCTGGCCCACCAGATGCTTCAGGGAGCCCCAGGGGCGTTTCTAGGGTGTGGCACGGGGTGGCACGAGCCATGGGCGCCATCTTGCAGGGGGCGCCATTTGCATGGTGCCCGCCCCCCCCAAAATGGCGCCCACGGCCCGCCTGCTCCCGCCTAGGCCCTGCGCAGCATTCTCCTTGCTCCGGCTGGCCTTAAAGAGCCAGCTGGAGCAAGGGGAATGCGCTGCCACCCGGCGCCCCCTCTCGTGCCGGCTCTTTAAGGCAAGAGCTGGCATGAGCGAACAGAAAGAACATGGCCAGGCACTGGCAAATAGAAGGAGAAGAAATAGGAGTGACAGAGTTTATTTTCCTGGGCTCCAAGATCACCGCAGATGGTGACTGCAGCCATGAAATTAAGACATTTACTTCTTGGGAGGGAAGCTAGGGTGAACCTAGACAACTTAATAAAAAGCCTGCCAACAAAGGTTCACATAGTCAAAATTATGGTTTTCCCAGTAGCAATGTATGGATGTGAGAGCTGGACCATACAAAAGGTGGAATGCCAAAGAATAGATGCTTTTGAATTATGGTGTTGGAGACAACTCTCAAGAGTCCCCTGGACTGCAAGGAGATCTAATCAGTCAATCCTCCAGGAAGTCAAGCCTGATTGCTCCCTGGAAGGACAAATCCTGAAGCTGAAGCTCCAATACTTTGGCCACCTCATGAGAAGAGAGGACTCCTTAGAAAAGACCCTCATGCTGGGAAAGATTGAACGCAAAAGGAGAAGGGGGTGGCAGAGGAAGAGATGGTTAGATAGTGTCACCGAAGCAATGAACATGAAATTGGGCGAACTCCGGAAGGTAGTGGAGGACTGTGCTGTCCTGGCGTGCTGTGGTCCATGGGGTCACAAAGAGTTGGACACGACTTAGCGACTCAACAACAATATGGACACTCTGTCCCAGTTTGTATCTGGTAACCCTAGCTATAGCTTTGTAGAGAGGCAGGAAATTAAGCTACAATTTAAAACACATACGCAAACAGGCTTGATGTCACTCCGTAATGGATTGGTTATTTCTATTTAGCAAAGCAACATCCCTACTTTGGAATATAAGGCAATCTCACAGATCTAACAGGGCAGGTTTTCAGGCAAAAATAACGGAATGTTCTATGACCCTTGGATGAGATGGGGGGCTTAAACCTGGGGAATGATGCTTGTTAGGAGGAGCTTTCCTTGGAAACCGATTGCCCTGGAACTTGATTGAAAGGGGAGTAAAGAATCTGAACTACACCATAGTTTTTGCAGATATCTACAAGGTGCTTATGCAGGACTGTATGCCATTCCTCCCTTCTGTGCAATGGAATAGCCTGGAGGGAGGGAGAAGGCAGTTTGCCTGCCTGATTGACATGGCAGCCAGGGAGGAGGAAGACTGTTAGAAAAAAACAGGGGAATAGAAGCAATTTTGCCATGGTTGCTTTGCATTCTCCTCCCTACCTGGTGCTCCTGCTTCTCCTGCACTGCCCTGCAGACAGGACAAGGAGACTAGCCATGCTTCATTTTCAGGTACAAATAAATTTCTGTAAGCTACAATTTAAAAACAAAAACAGGCTTGACTGTTCTTCCTAGTTAGCAAATTAGCCCCCCCTCCTTTGAAATGCATGTGCTCATCTCTTCTCAGATCCCTGTCTTAGTGCAATTAGGTAGTTATGCAAACAGCCTGTTCTTTCTTGCGTAAACAGACACTGGCTGGCTGCAGCTGCTGGCTATGGATTGCTTTCAGAGCCTCTCCTTTGTTGTGAAAAGAAACAGGTTGTAGTCTGCTCCAGGCAGGCTTTTGCAGAGCTCATTAACACCTCCTTGTTGAACAGGGCTACTAAGAGCCTATCCTTTTTATGCTTTGATCCCCATGGTATATGCTAAGCATAAGGTCATTGTCACTACGCAATGCTTGCTTATAGATTCTCCACTTTAAGAATTTGTTCCTTTGCATCAGAAGTTAGAAAGCCAGCATGATGTAATGCAGTGGTTTTCAAACTGTGGCATTCCAAAGCCCCAGCCTGAAGATAATGGTCCCTGGCCCCTTAATGGGCGGGGCACCATTTAATGTGGCACCTGCACTCCTGCAATTGTGCTGGCGCTGGGGATAGGATGCATTTTGTGCAACTTACCCAAGGTAACTGGCACGCGAGGTGGTGCAGGGAGCCTGCAGACCTCTCCGTAGGCCTCCCCACACCTCCAGAATATATCTGGTCATGATTGTGACCCACTTCTGGGTTTCAGTTGCATTTTGTAGGTTCAGGGAGGCCCGGGGAGAAGTATGCAGGCTCCCTGCACCCCCTGCCCAGTGCCAGAGTGACCCCCCAGTAAGTTGTGCAAAACCTTCCCCAGTGCCAGCGCAATTGTGGGAGTGCTGGCACCATCCCATCCATTCTAGGGCAAAGTTACCTCTGGTG
This sequence comes from Lerista edwardsae, assembly GCA_029204185.1. NCBI lineage: Eukaryota > Metazoa > Chordata > Lepidosauria > Squamata > Scincidae > Lerista > Lerista edwardsae. Next base: position 1,680,611 of record JAJKFI010000126.1, on the reverse strand, counting down.
GAATGGTAAGCATGCTGGACTTAAATCATTAACAGTGCAGGTTTGAACTTTCCCCTTGCTGAATTGGCTGTCAATTGAAAAAGGCCCAAAAGACTTGAGTAAAGAACAGACTCAAGTTATCAGGAGTGGAGTTGTCAAGGGTGCACGCTATGACTCATCCAATGAGACAGGTTATGGGGGGGGGGGCTGGAGACTCCTGATTCTATTCAAATTTTGAGACAACACTGGGAAGGGGTAATTTGAACCAGCTGGAATTGTAATAGGGAAAATATGTGATTCAAAAACCATAATCACAAATTGTACATATTCGTGTTTTAACCAAGCATTTGATTGTGATTAGGAGTGTGATGGGGTTGTAATTTGGAATTGAGCTTGGATTAAACAGAGCTATTGCCTGATCTATTTTTTAAATAGCGTTGTTTGCGAGACCCAACTCTGAATTAAAAAGGCTGTGAGAAGAGAAGGAATTTTGCCCATCACTAGATAGTGTGTACTTCCACTGAAGGGTAGAATTCTTGCTGATGAGCTGAGAAACACTGAAGATGTATTTGAAAGAGTTCCAAAAAAATTATCCATTTTTAAAAATTTAATCTATTCTGAATACATTCCAAATCTGGTGAAACACCCCAGGTCTCAGATTCAGATACCAATTAGGGAATAAATGTAGAGTAGGGAGATGGGGGGTCAATGGGAAAATGCTGTGACGCATAGTTAAACTTGTCTCATGTAATGTAATTGCATTTGCTGGCACTCAGTTCATACTGCCCCATCTTTTCCTCCCTTCCCTCTGCTGACTGAGGCATGGGGTGTTTTGCCGGGCCTTCATGTTGTTACTTTGCCATTTGTTGACCACCAAACATCTTTTGATCATGTCCGTATTTCTTTTGGGATTGCTGATGGGGCTTTTCACTTGCTTTGTTCCTGCAGTCAGTTTGCTGTATCCCTACCCTGCGGATTGTAGCCAGACCCAGGAAAATGGGCATTCCACCAATGGCATCTATACTATCTACCTAACTGGGGATGCCAACAGGCCCCTGCAGGTGTATTGCGACATGACCACTGATGGAGGTGGATGGATAGTGAGTGTTGCTGAGGAGGGCACAGCTCCTTTTGTTACCTTTCAACATATTTTATTTTCCACCTCTTTTCAAAACATTCCTAATCTTGAGTTTGCCTTTTTCATTGTGTCAAGTGTATTTATTTTATTTAGCATCAAAATATTCTCAGAGCAGTTTACGTGCAACAACGACAACATCCTAAAATAGCTTTCCTCTGTATTTTTTGTACTCTACTAAGCAAGGGCATTCTTGGAAGCCTTGGCCCATGGCATCAGCTGCTCTTGGGACTTATGGCTCAGGCAGGGCAATCCACACACCCCCAGCCAACATAAACTACTTGATGCAAGTGCAAAGCATGCGCACGCCAGCGCAAGGCGCATTGTGTGGACGCGTCGACACAGTTGTGTTGGAAGGGCCAGCAGTAAGTTGCCCCTGCACCAGCCACGTTTGGCTGGCGCAGGGGATTTTCTGGGTGGGAGGAAGGCAGGAGGGGACAGAACGGGGAGTGTTCTGGTTGGTGGGGCAGCCCAGGGAGGGAAGTGGGGTTTGGCTGCAGTGGTTAGGCCGCATCCAAAACTGTGACCTTGGGCCATGCAGCAGGCGCAGATCCAAGCAGGCCCATTGGGGTGGCTTTCGCCTACCCCGGGTAAGGGGATGGATGTGCCCTTGCCCCATGGAGGCTCCAGCCTGCTCCTAACCTGCTTTGGATACAGTGCAGGCCAGCTGTAGGTTAGGGTTGTACTGTTAGCGGAGGGGGTTGTTGGAGTTGCTGGAGGAGCAGTGCTGGAAAGAAGTCCTTTCAACAGCCCCTCCTGGTGCAATTATTGCATCACTAGGCTCACAGTGACCACAGGGAGTAGCCCCCACCCTTGAAGTATGTTATCAATCATTAGGTTTGGCTTGTGCAAGATGCTAGTGCTCAAAGGAGCAGGGACGTCATTTCATCTGGGCAGGCAGGCTTCTGCCTGTCTGGCCATGGTGTGACTCAGAAATGGCATGGTAGTCAATAACATGCATCTCTGAAGACCTTGCCTCAAAGTGCAGACAGTGGTGTTCCTTGAAGTGCCTTGCGATCTGCTTTGCCTGCCTTCTAGTTTAGGATGGAGAATATCTAAAATTAATTTTGGCATATATTTTTTGGAAATTTTCCCGTGCATCCTATTTACAGGTTATTGATATATACAAGCACATTGATTAAAATGCTGCACAAGAGAAAATCTTAATGAGAATGCGTAAGGAATCCCTTTTTCCTCTATCAATGCACACATGTGCTCATGCACTTTGGTATTCTGTAAGAAAAAAACACCAAGATGTGTATTAAAAATTGGAGCAAACTGTACAAGCATAGTGGTCTGACTAATGGCTAGAAAGAAAGAATAGCCCATTACTAACACAAAGAATAGATAATTTGGATCTCCCAAATCCTGAGAAATTCCATGGGAGAGAAATAGGTATTTTATTGTAAAATTGCTCTGATCCTTCCAGAACAAGTATTAATGCTGTATCTAAAGGTCTTAAGCCACCTTATCTTCAGTGTTCAATGCTTCTAGATTCTAGAATCAATCACTGATATTCAGCATTTAGAAAGCAGTGTTATCACTTCTCTTCTGCTTGCTTCTCCAGGTCTTTCAGAGGCGGAACACAGGACTCCTGGATTTCTATAAGCGCTGGAGGAATTATGTTGATGGCTTTGGGGATCCAACGAGGGAATTTTGGCTTGGTATTGTATCTGTATGCAATTAGGGAAAGGGGAGCGGGCTTTGTAAAAGAAGCGCTCATTCTCCTATTCTGTTAAAATGATCCAGTCTTTGTGGACAGCATGGGAACGACCCCTAGAAGTCCAATCCTAACCCAAACCTAACCTGTGATGGCACAGCCAGGCTGCATGGCCTGCACTATATCCAGTGCAGGTTAGGAGGTGACTGGAGGTTTTTCCCCTCGGCCCATGTTGAGCCCCAGCCTGCCCTGTGGTATGAATCTGGGAAGCCAGGTGTAACACTGGGGGGGGGCAATTTGGATATGGTGAGGATCCTCTCCTCTCCTGAACCCAATCTGCCCGTTCCGCCCTCCCCTTCCCAGAAATGCCGCCTCCTCCCCATGCCCTCTCCGTCATAACATTACATGTGTCATCCAGCCAATTGTCAGGATGCAGCGTCCATGGATAGCACAGCCCCCCCCCCCACACACACGGCTTCCTCTCTGGGAACTGTTAACATGCTTTATGCCACTTTTGTGACACCTTTGAAAGACTAGAGCCCAGTTAGGATTGTGTTCTCAGTTAAGCATCTGTGTAGATCCACTAAAATTTTTGTCTAGTAATGTCAACAAATGTTGTCCTATTGATTCTGTTGGGTAAAGGGCAAGGCTTTATTTAAGCTAAAGTCTCACATAAATCCAACAGCATAGAGATATGTGCAGAATATCGGCAAATAGATTAGTGGTTCCCAATCTTTTTAGCACTAGGCTGAAAAACTGTCGGGACCCTCCTCTCCCAAGACCAGAAGTGCTATAATTGTGCCTGTAAAAAAATGTGACTACCATAGGTGATCAAATGCAACATTTGACATTTTTTTGAAAGATATACTTCTTTGTTTGTAGGTTCCCTGAAAAAGTTTCAGAAATGTTGCTTTTTAAATGTTGCAAAAATGCATCTACAGTACAGTCCTGGTCAAACGTTTTGAGAATGACCCAAAGATTAATTCTCACAAAGTCTGCTGCTCCAGTGTTGGAAGATCTTCGTGCAGATGTTACAATGGTATACTGAAGTATAAGCACAAGCATTTGCATAAGTGTCGAAGGCTTTTATTGACAATTACATTAAGTTTATGCAAAGTGTCAGTATTTGCAATGTTAACCCTTCTTTTTGAAGACCTCTGCAATTCGCCCTGGCATGCTGTCAATCAACTTCTGGGTCACATCCTGACTGATGGCAGCCCATTCTTGCATAATCAATGCTTCGAGTTTGTCAGAATTCATGGGCTTTTGTTTGTTCACCCGCCTCTTGAGGATTGACCACAAGTTCTCAATGGGATTAAGGTTTGGGAATTTCCCAGCCATGGACTCAAAATTTCGATGTTTTGGTCCCCAAGCCACTTAGTTATCACTTTTGCCTTATGGCAAGGTGCTCCCATCATGCTGGAAAAGGCATTGTTCATCACCAAACTGTTCCTAGATGGTTGGGAGAAGGCGCTCTTGGAGGATGTTGTACCATTCTTTATTCATGGCTGTGTTCCCAGGCCAAATTGTGAGTGAGCCCATTCCCTTGGCTGAGAAGCAACCCCACACATGAATGGTCTCCGGATGCTTTACTGTTGGCATGACACAGGACTGATGGTAGCGCTCACTTTTCCTTCTACAGACAAGGTTTGTTCCAGATGCCCCAAACAATCGGAAAGGGGATTCATCAGAGAAAATGACGCTACCCATCCTCGGCAGTCCAATCCCTGTACCTTTTGCAGGATGCCAGTCTGTCCCTGATGTTTTTCCTGGAGAGAAGTGGCTTCTTTGCTGCCCTCCTTGACAACAGGCCATCCTCCACAAGCCTTCGCCTCCCTGTGCGTGCAGATGCACTCACACCTGCCTGCTGCCATTCCTGAGCAAGCTCTGCCCTGGTGGTGCCCCGATCCCACCACTGAATCACCTTTAGGAGACTGTCCTGGCCCTTGCTGGACTTCCTTGGGCGCCCTGCCGCCTTCTTCACAACAATTGAACCTCCCTCCTTGCAGTTCCTGATGATCCGATAAATGGTTAGTGTAGGTACAATCTTAGTAGCAGCAAAATCCTTGCCTGTGAATCCCTTTTTTTTGCAAAGCAGTGATAGCTGCACGTGTTTCCTTGCAGGTGTCCATGGTGAATATAGGAAGAACAATGCCAAGCACCACCCTCCTTTTAAAGCTTCCAGTCTGTTATTCTGACTCAGTCAGCATGCCAGAGTGGTCTCCAGCCTTGTCCTGGTCAACACTGACCCCTGTGTTAACGAGGGAATCACTGACATGTCAGCTGCTCCTGTTGTGGCAGAGCTGAAATGCAGTGGAAATGTTTTTGGGGGATTAAGTTCATTTTCATGAAAGAGGGACTTTGCAATTAATGGCAATTGATCTGATCGCTCTTCATAACATCCTGGAGTATATGCACATTGCCATCTTCCACACTGGAGCAGCAGACCTTGTGTGAATTAATCTTTGTGTCATTCTCAAAACTTTTGGCCAGGATTGTAGTAAATCGGGCCTTCATGACCCCCTGAAAATCAGCCCACGACCCTCCAGGGGGCCACAACCTTCAGGTTGAGAATCACTGAAATAGATCATCTGTCTAAAACAGTGAATTTCAAACTGCTTACTCTCAAGGAATCTGTTTGATTGCTGTTTGATTGCTAAGCATCTCCTGTGTATGGCAAAGACAGTTGTGTCCATTTTAGAGCTCATTATCTATTCTTTGGGGGGCATTGATGAACTGAATAAACTTGTTGTCTAGCAGACCTGTGGCCCACATCTGGTCCCAGCTAATGTTTACTGTCATTCCTCCTCCCTCCGCCCCATGCCAACCGTTAACTTGCAAGGTGCCTCTTCTTACCTGGCTGATGCTCCTCCAAGTGGGAAATGAAAGATGGCCTCTCTTTTTCTCTTTGAAATGGTACCTAACCTTGCACACTGCCAGAGCCATTTCCCAAGGGAAATGTTCAGCAAATAGGGCTAGTCAGACCAAAAGGAGTCTTGGTGTCACATTTTTCCCCCCTGCCATTGGCTACCCCTTCTGTCAGGAAATGAGAGATTAATCAATGGGAGTTTCTCATCTTGGGCCAAATAGCTGCGGTGTAGGAGGCTGATCTGGCTTGGGACTGTGGTAGGATAAAGGATTTACATCTTCAAGAATCTGCCTACTGCATAGTTAGGCCCTATGATGGTCATTTGCCACTCATTTGTGGCCTGAAAGGAAATTAAACCAAAACAACCAACCCACTTATTTAACTTATAATTATTTACTGCCCTAAGATGTAGTGATAGCTGTTGGTTCAAGTGCTTTAAAGTCGAATTAAATACACAGGATAGGTATTTAAAGACACAGATTAAAGACACAGGATAGGTCTGCCAACAGCTATTAGACATGATAATTACATGGAGCCTCCATGCTTGGAGACAGAAAACCTGGGAATGTCAGATGCTGAGGGCAACCATTGAGGTGGGCATTACTTTCGTGCCCTGCTTGTGGACTTCTCAGAAGCTTCTGTCTGGAGTTGCTTGCAACTGGCTGGGCCTAGACAGGCCATTGGTCTGACATGTCAAGGTTCTTCACGTGTTCTTATGTGATGTGCAAAAGCTTCCTGGCCTGGTTGCCTCAAGACAATTCCTGTTGACCCATCTTTGGTGAGTGGTTGCAGACGTTCTTATGAACATTACTCTGAACTGTTTCTTTTAGGCCTGGACAAGCTGCATGAACTCACCAGTACTGCTGCAATTCCATTTGAGCTGAGAGTGGATTTGAAAACCTTCAACGAGTCTGCCTATGCTGCCTATGACCACTTCCGGGTGGCCTCCAGCAGGGACAGATACAAGCTCTCTGTGGGAAAGTACCGAGGCACTGCTGGTAAGAAACCCACTTCTGCTGGGAATATTGTGCCTTGCAGAAGTGAGCAAGGAAATGGGAGCCTTCCTTTAGTTGCTCTGCATATGACTGATGAGCCTGGGATGTGTTGAACTCCCCAAAGTCTAAACTATTTATTAGCATTTTCCTCTAGAAAATAACAGGCACTTTTTTTGTATTCCTTCTCCCTCCCATAACGTTTTATTCATAAAGAAACTAAAATGCATGTACCAAGTGTGTCACCAAGATGAGAGCAATACAAGACAAACATAGCATAGCCATGTTGCAGACATGTTTGTGTCATTCTCATGTCATTCTCATGACATGTGGGTATTTAAGAAGCAGGTATTTAAGAAGCCTTCAGTTTAAGGAGAGTTAAATGATTTCTAAACTTTTGCCATTGCTAGTCTGGTTCGCTATTAATGAATGTGTTACCAGCTGCTGATAATTGTTTCTAGCTATTTCTTTCTGATCCATTATTGGATCCAATTGGGGCACATATTTTGAATCTATAATATTTTGAATGGTTTCCAGTAGTACTGTATAACCACATATGATTGCTAAAAATGAATAAAGCCTGCCTTTAACTGACTACTTTTCCAACATCTGTCTAATCAGTTATGCATGCTGCAAGACTTAGCTGGTGTTAACTACCATTTGTCCAACGTTCTGTACCCCTGTACTTCTACATCAGCTGTAATATATTGAAAGCTTCTTTTGTATTTCTAATGCCACTAAAGGAATATCTTCCCAGGACCTATTTTGCAAATCAGATGTGTTCATGCTGCAGAGATCCCTGTGGCCTTTAATGTTCCTCTCTTACCTGATTCAGGGGACGCCATGACTTACCATAATGGCTGGAAATTTACTACGTGGGACAGGGACAATGACATAGCTCTCAGCAACTGTGCCATAACACACCATGGTGGCTGGTGGTACAAGAACTGCCATTTGGCCAACCTCAATGGCAAATATGGAGAAGACAAGCACAGTGAGGTAAGTTCATTTAATTCATTATTTTGTTGGATAAATCCCTACAGAATGGCTTCAGACTTCCCTAGGTGTACGTGACAGATGCAATAAAGACATTGTAAGAGAACTGGGGTATCATAATTGCAGTGACACCTGGGCCCAGACCAAACATGCAAAAACCCATTTCCCAAAGTATAACATGCAAATTCGGACTCAAAACAGAGTTGGTTTTCTTGTGGAATAAAACCAAGTACCTTTTTTGCTTTTTATTCTGTTAACTGAAGGGGTTTTCATTCATGGGTTTTCAATGTATCATTGCAAAATTCATGTGGTTGTTGATATTCATGTGGTTGTTGATATCCATGAATTTCTGCTCCTTGGAGGATGAGAGGCTGCCCTAGAGTCTCCTGGCCCAGTCCCTTTTTGCTGCAACTTCTTTTTGACCTAAAAAGGCAGCAGCCTCCTCCCTCTTGCTTATGCCAAGCAGGAGAGAAAGACACCCAAAATGATGTGTGTTTGATGAACTGCAATTGATTCTTTGGATCTTTGATTGGCTCATAATGGAGGAAAGCGCTAGAATATTCTGACTGATCCCATAAGCAATGTGTGACTTCCTTGCCATCTGAGACATCCTTTGTGGAGGAAAGTGCTAGCAGAATTCTGGCTGATCCTATAAGCAGTGCATCTTTGCCATCTTTGGAGTGCCAGCAGTTAGGAGCCTTCATTGACATTTGGCAGGAAGAGAGTATCCAGGTCCCTCCTGTCAACAATTACTAATGTGCAGCAGTTCTGCTACATTGCAGAGAAAGGCAAAGACATGAGCTACTAGAGGTACCTTGGGCCCCAAAGGAGCAAACCAAGCAACTTCAGAGGAACTACAAACTGGTTAGGGAGGGCTATAACTGCCCTGGGTGTTTCAGGAGAAAAACGCCCTTCTTTGATATCCTTGACCAGTTCCGCTGTGGGGTGGTCGCATCCCACATGAGTTGCTAAGGGATGGTGCAGCAGTGTAGGCGCACTGCTATACTGAAGGAAGCAAGGGACGAAGTGAACAGTGAGGAAGAAGTGACTCCTGTGGTCCCAGAGGTATCTTTCTCCCCGCAGACAGGACAGTCTGCCTCGAATGAGTTGTCCCAAGCCATGAGCAGTGGCATAGCTACATGGGTGCATAGCTAAGGGGGGCTGGGAGGCAATTGTCCTGGGTGGCACACCTCCAGGGGTGCCTTTCTGAGGACTGGGGCAGCCGTGTTCAGCCTGCCAAGGGCCTGCTAAAACTGAAAGTATGATTCTAAGGTTTCTGGCAGGCCTTGTGAGGATCCAGGAGTGTTAAAATTGTTTTTGCTGCTGGGTGCCAGACGGTGTAGCTATGCCACTGGCCATGGGTGATGCAGACAGCCCACTGCCAATTGTCACAACAGACGACTTCCAAACCAGGTAATTCTTCCATATCTTCTGTGGAGAATACTCTGGAAACTTGTGGGGAAGACAGTCAGCAAGGGTAGGGAGAGCTGGAATGTGGGGGTGAGTTCTTCCACCCTTTGGCCATTGACTGCTGTAAGGACTGGACTAGTTAAAAGCATGCCATCTGCTGCAGAAGCTGAGCAACGGAGACTCAAATGACCAGGGCAGAGATGATGTGGCATCTGAGGGATAGACAGAAGCAGCAGAGTCTTGCGTTCTCCTGGCAGTTGCTGCAGGCAACCTGGGAGATGATCAAAAAGCTCTTGGAGTATGGCATGAGAGAGAGATGCATGTATGGACAGGCAGCTTTGGACAATGTGACAACCAGGCTTGAGGCACTGGTGCAGCCAATGTCCCACTAGGATGCTAGTTGGTGCTGTTGAAGATACTCGGTGCATGATGACCTGACTCCATTGGGAGGCCTACTGTTGTGATGGCAGCTTGCCTGCCCAGGCACGAATTCTTCACTGGGAAAGAAGCACTAGAAGGTTGCAACACTGACCTCCCTTCTGTGAAATTGTTTGCCAGCACTTGTCCTCTGCACATTTGTGAATAGCTTTTGTTGCACTGGAATGCAGCACTTGTTTTGTGTGCTCCTGTAATAACCTGCTGCTGAATTAGAATGCAGCGACAAAACCATTTCAGGTTTATTTTGAAATGTTTAGGGTTAGTGAAGTGAAGCCCAGCTCTGAAGCTTGATGAGAAGGAGTTAATTGCCTCTTCCTGTAGTGTTGGAGCTTGCTTTAGAAAGTGTTGGAGCTTGTTACTCAGAGCTGGGATCTCACCAGAAATTTAACTGCTTATAGTGCCCTAAGAAACTTCTCCCAGTAAGTTTTTAAGCAATGGGAGGGGGCCATTATTGATATAGGCACCCCCCATCCGTGGTTTCCATATCTGTGAGGGGTTAATCGAACAGATCCCCTATGGATATGGGGGCACACCTGTACATTATTTTTGATGTCTGTTTTTAATTCTTTCATCTTTTGGATTGGAAACTCTTCTTCTCTCCCGAGTCTCTTCTTTAAAAGAGGGGCTGACTTTGACTATTTGGCATAGTACTGATTTTGGTTTCAGATTTCTTTATCAATAGGAGCTGTTTTACTTTACCTTAGATACTTTTTTCCCTTGCAAGAGGCCATTTGGCATTCTTCTTAAGACGATCCTGTCCTAAATTCCCCATGCAGCTCTCTTGATAACTTGGTAACAGGACTTTTTCCTAAAGAAACTCTTGGCTTGGGGTGAATGTGTGGTTGCAAGTCTCTTGCATGTTGAGGCTTATGGAAGCATTTTGCCAGGGGACAAGTGCATGTCTGGCGGGAGCTTGAGCCATGAATTGGGATGATTCGTACTCAGGGCCAGCCCTAGGAGCTGCGGGGCCCAATGCAAAACAGTTCCGCTGACGGCCCTCAAAACTCACCAGGTGAGCAGCCGTGGTGAGGTCCCCTGCAGTGGTGTAACCGCTAACTGCTTCTGGGCAGTAGTGGTGGAAGTTGGTTTTTTGGCTTGTAGTTGTTTTTTGCTTGTAAACCACTTTGTGAACTTTTTGCTGAAAGCAGTATGTTAATACTGTTGACTGACTGACTGACTTCAAGCCATTTGGAGCCTTGGGGTGGGGGCTGTCCAGCAGGAATGCTTTGCTTGCTGAGTAGTCCTTACAATGCCTTGGCACAGAAGAGTCCATGCTGGAGCGTCAGCCACAGGGGCCAGCTACAGGCACTCTGCTTGCAGCCCCAGTTCGGGGGTCAAACTGCCCTAAGGCTGGCCCTGCCCCCGCTGGATTCTTAGTGGCCTTTGGCAAGCTACTTTCTCTTTGTCTCCACCTCCTGTTCATTTAGGGGACTGAAGGGACTGATCTGCCTTACAGGGTTGTTGTAAGGATTCTAACCTAATGTGTATGACATATTTTGAGCATGCAAAAGTGTTACATGAATGCTTGTTGTTATTATAATGCCTGACAACTCAGCAATACCTATTAAAAGTTTTGGTGCTGGACTTAATCCCCAAAAGTTCTGCTATAGGTTTTAATAGGAAGACTGTACAATGATACTATAGTAATGATATTTTATAATAAACATAAACAAGGAGTTGAATTTTTGTTCCTGGCTTCAATAAGTTGGTCTCAGAACTTCACTTGTGTCCTATATATGATGGCATATATTTTCTTTTTCCAGGGAGTTAACTGGGAACCATGGAAAGGCCACCTATTCTCCATCCCTTACACTGAGATGAAGATACGTCCACAATCTCATAATTTTGAGCCAATCCTGGGCCGAAAGCGAAGGTTTTTGGCAATGAAGAGGAAGGACATTAGGGCTTAAAATGGTTTCCTGGAAGTGTGGAGCTTGTCAACCCAGATAGGGAAAAATCTATTATCATGTAACAAGGTATCCAGCCTTCAGTGGTCTATCTTAGTACATTTATAATAAAAGCAACAAATTTGGCCTCATCTGAAGAATGACAATGGCTAATCCTAACACAACTTGTAGTATACTTACTGAAAAGAGGTAGGTGTGAATTTAGGGCCAGTTCGTAAGTGATACTCTTAAAAAAGATCTACGTTCCCTGTGCTTATAGAGACCTTTGCTTACAGCCAAACAGGCCATTTGCCGTTACAGACAGCTGTGGCCGGAGAGCCCCAGGCCAGCCCTCCACCTGCACGAGGATTATGACCTGGAGAAGGCTTATGCCATGCAGTCTTCTTGCCAGTGAAAACGTAGAAGCTACAAAAACATGTTCCTTTTCTTTCAGTCTTGGAGTAGGGGCAGCTCCTTTCCATCAGCTCAAGTAGACGTCTGTCATTAAAGACCCCAGACAGGGTGTGAAAGAGGATCTCTCGACATTATGGATTTATAGTTCTCTTCATTGGCTGTACTCGGCAAGGGCCTAAATAGACTACGGGGTAGCTTTGCAAAACACAAGGTGCCAGTATAACTTACATAGTTGTCTATGAGTTGTGTGCCTTACATGAGTGTCACTTGCCAACAATTGCAAAGCCTATAGTCCTGGGAGCAAAGAGGTCACATTAGAGTTTCTTCCTACAGAAAACAAGCTCCTTCTGTGTGTCAGGCCTTCCATTTGTTCCTGTGTACAGTGTGACTCTGCTTCCAAATGAGAAACCCTCAGGTGTAGTTGCCTACCTGCGCTAACAGCATCTTGACATTTGAGTGGCTGTTACAAAAAATAGATATATATTGCTGTTTCCATTAGAGCAGTAATAGGCATTTTCAGATTGGAATTTTTTTCTTTCCTTTGGGAGATTACACAGACCTAATTCTTACTGAGTTGGTAAACCTGTTATCTGGACTGTACCACTTTGTACTGCAAGTGAGGGCTCACATGACTAGCATGTCAGGAAGAAGTCTAGAATACATCTCTTCTCTCTCAATTGCTGTTTTTTTTTCTTTTAATGTGCAGAGAGGTTTTTTTAAATGGAGCATCTTTCAGGGCGCAATCCTAACTTGCGCTGGAACAGGCAGGCCAGTGGGCCTGTGCTGTATACAGCCCAAGATAGGAGGCCACTAGAGCCTCCCTGGGGCAAGGGCACGTTTGTGTGCCTGTTGTCTAGCAGGTGCGGCTCCAAGGATGCCACGAGGTCCGAAGCTTTGGATGTGGCCTAATGGCTGCATCCCAACCCCACCCACTAGCCCACCCATCCCCTGCACAGTTCTGTCCGCCCTCTCCCAGAACCAGCCAAGTTTGGCTGGCACAAGGGCAGCTCTCTAGCCAATGCTACTGTTAGCCTGAGAGCTCTAGCACCGATGTGGGGGTGCTGGTTGGCACCCCCACATCAGCCCTAGTGACATAGCACCAATGCTACGTTGAGTGGGTACTGTGTCCTATACAGGATTGTGCCCTCAGGTATGTTAGGCTCACCTACCTGCCATTGCAGTCTGCAATAGAACAGCCTTGACATAGGTTTATCTTTTCAATGAGAAGAAGGCCACCTAGTGTTAACAAAGGATTAGAAGCAACTGGGTGGCACCAATTATGGTGCCTTATAACCAGCTTCCCTTCCCAATCTTAAATCTGCTACACAGAATACTCTTAATGGACTATATGATGAAGAGTAGGGGAGGCCTCCCTTGTTCATAAAACATAAATTTCCCCTCAGTGCATATTGTAAAGCCAGGCTTATACCTTGCTATCTCATGACTATATTAGTTCCAAGTGTTATTGTAAGTGATTTGCCGACAGAGCTACAGTAGGTTTAATTCCAAGAAAGCTTTAGTTTCTGTGATGGCATCGATCACATTCCTGCCCCTCGAATACTAGCTTTTTGTATTTTTGCAAACTGCTCACATTTAATTTTTTTAATTCAGTGCTCATGTGGAAATATTTCAAAAATAAACATTGATTAGCAAATCTCATTAGTCAGAGTATAATTATAGAGAGTTCCTTAATAGTTAGGACTTCTTTTGTTTCTCTTAAGATTCCATATTCAATGCCCACTGCATAGAGTAGATCTTAATATATCCATGCTAGAAACTATCTTCATTATAAGTAAAGGTTCTGGTGTAATGCACAAAAACTGCACCCATGTTTTTAGATCAATTTAAGCCAGTGATTCCCAAACTGGGACAGGACCCATCAGTGGGTCGCAAGCCAATTTCAGGTGGGTTGTGAAGCACCTAGAGCAGCCATATTGGAAAATATGGGAAGATGGGATGCTGGAAAGGGGGAGGGCTGTGTGGTTGTTTTGCTTGTGTCAAGGTTGTAAATAAGCTTTTTTTCTTTTTAATTCACTTTGCTATTGAAAAATGGCTGAGAAATAACCCAACTTACTGTTGCATTCTCAGGAAAGCAGTAGGTCCTGGCATCACATTGATAGCACTTCTGACCAGGTTATCATTTCTGGTGGTCCCAGAAAGATTGTCATTCTAAAAGTAGGTCCTGGTGCTAAAAAGTTTGAAAACTACTGGCTTAAGCCACTAGAAAATTACATGCAAGTCATACCTCCTGCATGTAGACCCCCTGAAATGGATTGCTGATATGATTTTGAAAAGGTTCTCAAGTTTAATTGGTGTGTATGTGTGTGCGCATGTGCGCACACATGCAAATCCCATTTGCTTTACAAAACATTTTGTAATACAGAATAAAGGTAAAGATTTCCCCACGAGGGAATGGTCTAGTTGTGACCAACTGTAGGGGGCAGTGCTCATCTCTGTTTCAAAGCCTGTAGAGCCAACGTTTTGTCTGAGGACAAGCTTCCGTGGTCATGTGGCCAGCATGACTATACGCTGTAGCGCACAGAACACTGTTACCTTCCCACGGAAGTGGTCCCTATTTATCTACTTGTGTTTAGGTGCTTTCGAACTGCTAGGTTGGCAGGAGCTGGGACAAGCAACGGGAGCTCACTCCTTCGCGCAGTCCTGAACTCCCAACCTTCAGGTCGGAAAGCCCAGCAGCAGCGGTTTAACCCGCTGCACCACCATACAATTCCTAGAAACTTGTGTGATAGCAAATCCAGATGTAACCGTGGACACAAAGATTGCTGCCCTAAAGGAGCATCGCAGACTACAGATTTGATGTCACAGTAATGTGACCATACCACATCACATACCATGAGTGATGATATGATTGTGTCAGCAACAGCCAAACTCCACCAGTGATGGTAGGATGCCCAGCTATATAAGAGCACAGATATTGGGAGCAGTTACATGGATGAGACAGGAGCTGACATTGCTCAAGATTCCATCGCCATCAGAGAGGAAGTTAGAGCACTTTATACAGTGCAATAAGTTGTTAGAATTGAAAATGTGCCCTCGAAACAAAAACCAAAGAACCTTCAACAGCCTTGCAAGGATGATGACGAGAGGCATGTGAGGCCTAGATCAACTTTTCTATTGCAATCACTTCCCATTGTTTAGTTATATGTAAAATGCTCTGGGAGTCCTATTGACTGAAAAATAGGGTACAAATGCTATAAATATATACATTATAACAGTGGTTCTTCAACATTTAAGCATCTGGACCCACTTTTTTGAATGACTGTCCAGGACCCACCTGAAGTGATATCATGGCTGGAACTGTGACTGTGACGCCAGAGCCTGCTGCTTTCCTGAGAATGCAGCAATAAATTGGGCCATTTCTCAGCCATTGCCATTAGCAAAT
Organism: Lerista edwardsae; assembly: GCA_029204185.1. Taxonomy (NCBI): domain Eukaryota; kingdom Metazoa; phylum Chordata; class Lepidosauria; order Squamata; family Scincidae; genus Lerista; species Lerista edwardsae. The sequence continues at coordinate 1,665,429 of JAJKFI010000126.1, read as the reverse complement.
CACAAAGAAAAAAGCCTGTTTACAACCTTGACCAAAGCAAAACCACCATCTTCCCACATTTTCAAAACGGCTTCCCTAGGTGCTTCACGACTCACCTGAAATTGGCTCATGACCCAATAGTGGGTCCTGACCCACAGTGTTATAACTGGGGCTGTTAGATTTTTTAAGAATTGATCCTTTGATCGATTAAATAGTCAGTAAAACCGTGCAGTGTGTGAGATGCCTTCAGGACTGTGCCTTCTTGCAGCAGCCTGCTTGTCTACTGCAGTCCAGTCAGCAGTGGCTTTGCACTCTGAACCAATACAACAGCAAGAGCTGCTCCAAGGCTGGCCTAGGAGTGACCACCTGCTTCTGAAGTTGCTGCAGTCTATTTAAATGTGTAAGAGGAAATGCCAACATCAGAATGAAGGAGGAAAATCTCTAAGGTGTGCAAGGGCCCCTTTTATTCTGCCCAACACCTTTCAATTAACACTTCAATAAGGGGCACTATTGAAATAAAACAAAACTAAATAAAATAGAATAAAAAAAACTGTGAAGAAATAAAACTATGTAGTTGATTTCAATCAAGGAACAATCTGCATTTCACTTCCTTGTCAGTCATGAGCAAACTGCCTCCTTGGGGCCAATGAAATAGAAGCAGAAGTGGGACTTCAGAACCATTCAGGTTTATTTCATTTTTAAAAAATTATTTTTTAATTTTTTTTTTTGCATAAACTGTACAATAAAAGAAAAATTCTGGAATGCATTCCATATAGGACAAACATTGGTGTAATGTAAGCCTATGCCCAGTACATCTCTTGTGTATATAAAAATATACATGGGATAACTTGTCAGGGATTGCCCAGACGTTTGTAAGTATCCTGCACTAAGTTGACCTGAAATGTTGAGCCAAGATGCAATTTTCACCCAAGTACTGGGATATGTGGATTGCTGTGAGCTCTAGTTTTTATTATACTGTTCTAACCCATCACTATGAATTTCATAGTCTGATTCCATACATCAGAAGTTCCATGGGTAACTAACTGTGCAAAGCAGCTACTCACTATGGGGATGGGACAGTTTCCAAAGCTCAAAAAGGACCAAAAAAAAAAGGGGGGGAATGAGAGATCACTGAAATGGAAGGTCATTTCATAGTCCATGGGAAGGAGAGACCCCATACACTCCATACAGGTAGAAGAGACCAATACACTCGCCACAAAGATTTTACCAGGCCATCATCCAATAGATACTAACTCCAGCCATCCGCTACCATAATCACAATGAAGTCTAGTCGCAAAGTAGAAAAACCTGGATTTTCTAGCAACTAAGTACTGAAATTTGAATACAATGAATGTACAATACCAGGAACAGATGCCCATTGTTAGTAGTTGTTGCAGGAGAGAATAAGCTGTAGTATGATATGAAATCTAATTGAACATTCATACCATACTACAGCTTGTTCTCTCCTGCAACCAGTACTATGAGGACAATACAGCCAGAATTATACTCCTTTAATTTTTAATAGTAAAGATTTAAACATGTTCTTTCCCATGCAACTTTCCCACTGAAATCTGTGAGATTGAAACATGCTTAACTTTGGCTGAATCATGCCCATGGAAAAGCCTTAAAAGGAAATGGCTTTACTATTCTGCAGTATGCAAATAGGCATAGCTGGCATAATTCTGCTTTTGTTAGTCATGGAGTTAGTCTTTTGTTAGTCAAGAGCTAGGCAGTGCCTGGGAGCCTCACCCTTTTACCACTAGAAACTCAAAACAATTTTTCCATCTTCATCTGGCATATCCAACACCTGAGCCTTTTTTTTTTTTTTTTTTGGCAGCCCTAAGGGCTAGAAACTTGGTGCTTTTAAAATGTAACCTGAGATTACATGTTGTGGTACAGTTGCCAAATGTTGTGGTGCAACTGCAGAATAAAAAGCCAAGCCAGAAAAAGCTAGAAAGACCTCATGGTAGGTTTGTGACATTGTTTCCAAGGACAGCTAATAAAGGAGTCTTTGACCATTTAGTACAAGAGCAGCCCCACTGGATCTGAAAAAGAAACCAGCCAAGCCAACATCCTGTTGACATGTTATTGGTAGACCTATCCTTCATGAACTTAAAAAGTAACTGAAGCCAAGGCACATGTGAAAAAGTCATCTATCCATTTGTATATTATCCAGCCTGGCATGTGAATATGCATGATGACGCATGCTACACCGCTGTGTAGCAGTGATTGCTTGCTAGTGCACATAGAGGTATTAGTGCAAGATTTGGTTGTCAAGCCGAACGCTTGATCAAACCCAAGGACACAGGTAATGGCAAAATGTGCTAGTCACTCTGTACAAGCATGTTCTTATATACACTGAATTAACACGTTTTCTGGAACAGATATTAATGTTCTTTGATTACTTCCTTCTGAGTGCAATTAGCAGGGTGCTTAAGCATGTGTCCAACAAAGAATCCTCCAGAAGATCAGTGATGTTACTAAACAGCTTCTCCATTCCCAAGGCCTTTGTGTAATGCTGTAAGAATTCATCCTGAAAGGGAAGGGACCTAGCACATCTCCTCAGTCCTCCGGTGCTTGGTCCCAAAGTGCAAGAAGACCCTGGAGGGGCAAAAGCTTTCCTCTGCCACCTTCTCTTTAGACCAGTAGCGATGGCCTCTTTTCAAGCAGCAGCAGTTTGGGCTGGGCTGAGATCCACAGGTCCTCTTCTTTCTTCTTCATCTTGTTCCTTTTCTTCCACTGGGAGGGGCTGCTGTTGCCGGAGCTACCACTGTCCTTTGGCCGACTACAGAAGCAACAGTGGCAGCAGATAAAGATGCCAACAATGAAGAGCAAAGCTGGCAGCCCCAGTACCACAGCCAGGCAAACTGTGTTGTAGACGCCCTCCTGGTGCTTGGATTGGATGAAAGTCCAAATAGAGTGGAAAAAGGAGCTGATCTGCTCCATGGTGTTTCCTGCTGGCTGGAAGAAGGGCTGATAGAATGGGTGTAATGGCCACTTCCTCTGCTAGCACCCTACAGTGGGAAATGCTAATGGTTGCTGTCAGCCTTCAGATGGTATAACTCCTTCAGTCAGTACCTGCAAAGACAGAAGATGAAACATTAAATAGATTGCCACAGGAAGCTTATGGACTGAAGACCTGTGCTTGCAAAAACAGAATATCATGCCACACAGACCATTGGTACTTCTTTTAAGATTTAGGGTCCAATCCTAATCAATTTTTCAGCACTGATGCAGTTCAATAGGATCCCAATCCTTTGATTTAACTTTATTATTGCTATTTGCCTGTAAACCGCTTTGTGAACTTTGTCTTGAAAAGCAGTATATAAATACCGTTTGATTGATTTATTAGTATTCAAGTTGTAAGGCATTCTTTCCTGTAGTAGTTGCTGATGGACTTTCCTCAGAGATGAAGCATATGAGAGGTACTCTAAGCCTGGCTGGATTACCATTCTTAAATGGTACTTATTGGACCAAGTTACTCAGAGCTCACCAGGATCAAAACCACTGCCTTGGGGGACAGGGCAGGACACTGTAGCTCGGTGGTGGAGTGCATGCACTGCACGTGGAAGAATGCATCTTGGAAAATGCAGTTGCTCACACTTAGGTTAGATTATTAAGTGCCAGAATGGGCTTGAAGCTCAACATTAAAAAAACTAAGATCATGGCAACCACTCCCATCACTTCCTGGCAAATAGAAGGGGAAGAAATGGAAGCAGTGACAGACTTTATCTTCCTGGGCTCCAAGATCACCGCAGATGGTGACTGCAGCCATGAAATTAAAAGACGTTTACTTCTTGGGAGGAAAGCTATGGCGAACCTAGACAACTTAATAAAAAGTCGAGACATCACCCTGCCAACAAAGGTTCGCATAGTCAAAGCTATGGTTTTCCCAGTAGCAATGTATGGCTGTGAGAGCTGGACCATATGAAAGGCAGAGCGCCGAAGAATAGATGCTTTGGAATTATGGTGTTGGACTGCAAGGAGATCCAATCGGTCAATCCTCCAGGAAGTCAAGCCTGATTGCTCCCTGGAAGGACAAATCCTGAAGCTGAAGCTCAAATACTTTGGCCATCTCATGAGAAGAGAGGACTCTTTAGAAAAGACCCTCATGCTGGGAAAGATTGAAGGCAAAAGGAGAAGGGGGCGGCAGAGGATGAGATGGTTAGATAGTGTCACCAAAGCGATGAACATGAAATTGGGCGAACTCTGGAAGCTAGTGGAGGACAGGGAGGCCTGGCGTGCTGTGGTCCATGGGGTCGCGACACGACTTAGCGACCGAACAATAACTAACGCTAAATTTACGCTTTCCTCTTGAGTCTATGAAGTCATGCTAACTAGATTGTAAAAGAACTTTCTTTTTGTAACTGATCTATTTATAACATATAGGAAGAGAGCCTTTATTGTATTTTTCTCCCTTTGCGTCAAATTTTAGAATTTGCGTCTAGAAGGTCTAGAATTTTTGGAAAACCTTGTCAAACTTCCCATAGGGAACTTTGTTCAAAAAGCGCTTTTAAAAATAAACTAACCAATTTTCTTCCTTCATTTCTTCTTCATAAAATAATAATAATAAATCTCCGACAGTTGCATCAGCACTGGAAAATTGCATAGGATTGGGCCCTTAGTCAGCAAAACGGCTGGCCAGGGCTGCAGCAGGCTAGGCAGCTGCCCTCTGTCACAGTTTGCCCCTTTTCCTCCCTTACGTGATCAAATCAAGATTGCCATTTGTGGTGTGACTGGATCAATGTGCAAAAGCGTATCCATTTCCTCTAATAAAAGAAAGGATGCAAAGTGATTAGAAATCAAACAGAAGACTGCCAGGTTGCCAACACATTGGTTTTGCTTCAGAAATGGGATGATTTTGTAAGCATTTGTTTCACAAGTGTATCTTCTGCAGTCCGCAAGGCCATTACTATCAATCTTGCCCCAGTGCTCCACTTTGGTAATGATGGGGCTTTGTTGTAAGCTAACAGGAACTGGCTTATATGAAAGCTGCTGCTTTTATCGAGTCTTTTGTCAAGGATAAACTTGTCATGCTGAGAGAATTGAGATGCATGTGCCTAATGCAAAGGAGTACCTAGAGATGGGATCAATGCACTAAGTTTTGCCAGCAGCTGCTGCCCTTCCTCGTCGGAGCCAATGTAGCCTCTGTTTTGCTCTGGTCGCTGGTACACCTCTGCCTCAACACTGCAGCACCAGAAGGGACAATGTTGCAGTGATGTTACTCACCCTCAGAAGTTATTTTAGACTGTTATTTCCTCTCCACCTTGCAGCAAGGGGTGGGTGGTTTCCTTCTCTTCCTGCTAGTAATGAGTAGTTAAAGCCCTCACTAATTTGTAAAGCTGCCCAAGTTCCTCAATGTAAACAAGAGAGCACTCTCTGCCTGCCAGATCCTTTCATGCAAAAGCAACCTGCGAGCACATGGCATAGTGGTCCCACTAGGATCAACATGGGAGGCAAAAAGAATTCAGCTTCAGTAACCTGTTCAAGTCTATATGCTAATCCTTCCGTACTAGTTTGCTACATGTCGGGGCCAATTAAAAAGCACCATACATACACCCTAGCTATAATCTAAAAATGTACCGTCCATAATTCTACTACTTAATTCAGTGTAACATCTAGATTAGCATAGCATATGTAGCTCCAGTGAGTTTGCAGGAGATTTAGTTCACACGTGTGTTCTGCAATATAGAGTGACATTCTGTCTCTCCCAAAGTGGTATCCCTGATGCAGACATACATTTATTTCCCTTTCATCAACAGAGAACTATTCATATTCTGTTGGGAGTTCTCAAGGAATGGGGTGTGTACACTTACCACACCCCACCTCAACTTTGGAGTCGATTGATGTCAAAATGTCTCATGGCAAATGCATACAGTACATTCCTGAGTAGGCTCAGTTACCAACTCCATGCAATCAACTTTATCTCTGATCCCATAGCAGGTATTTTGTTTTCTGTTTCGTTTTTTGTTTTTAGAGTGCTGAAAGCAAATCCTGGCCTTGAAGTAAGAGAAGAGGGTTTATCACACCATGTAATAATATCACCCTCCTGGATTCCATTTCAGATGTGAGAGAAAAGGCAGCCCACGTTAAAATGCATACTGGTGAGGTGAAAGGTTCTCTAGGGTCTTGCAATTAAAGCACTACTACATTTCCACAGCAAGTATTTCCAGACTGGAATATAACCTGGGGCTCTTAATTCTTGCATGTTAGTAAAATATAAGCAAAGCCATGAGGTTGTCATCAGTCCAAATGACTGGTCCAGCTAGTTCTACAAAGGCTTGTTGCCTCTAACTTGCCCTCTCCACCCTGGCCACAGTTTCTGCAGACTTTCCACAAACAGCCACAAAGTGTTATCTTACTGGGCATTTGCTCTACTACAGTAGAACCAGAAACTACTTACAGCGCAATCTGGTTAGGCTGGCACGTGTCCCTTGTGCCGCCTCAGGAATGTCACAAACATGCCATGAAATGCATTCACACCACTCTCAGGGTCAGGCCGGCACATGGATGTGCATTGCCCTCCCTGACTCCAAGCGTGGTCCAAACGTGCTTTGCCATGCTTTTTTGACACTCCTGGGCTTGTGCCTGCCTACTCCATGTTAGGATTACGCCCTTAGACTGTAATCAGCAGAAGAGTCTGCGGCATTCTGGATAAAGTGGTGCTCGAGGGCAGAACTACACATTATATTTATGGGACTGAAAGTGGAGTGACAGGGAAAGGGGGTGCTAATTTGTTCCTCCTAGCTGCTTTTCCACCCAAGGGGTTTCAGATGTGTTTACCTCACAAACACACACTTGGAACGCAGTGCAGGAGAAAAGGACTTGGAGAGAAGGAGAACTAGAGGGCAGCGTGAAGTGCACATGCATGAAAAGATAAGCAGAAAGCCATTTATTGTATTTCATTTATATCATGCCTTTCCTCCAAAAGAGCTCAAGGCAGCACACACAGGATGAAATTACTCGAGGTCGATGAGAACTGCATGAATATCCAAATAGACAATATCTAAATAGACAAATAGACAAGGCTTCCCCCTCCTACCCCATTTCTACAGCTGGGCATCTTACTTGAAGCAAGAGAGCACATGTGACTTGCCTGACATTGCTCAGGAAGTTTCAGGCCTAGCCAAGAACGGAACACCATTCTCAATAACGTTTTATTTGGTGCCTGGAGCACAAGGGCCTCCTTCTCCTCTGACCTAAATTGCCTCTTCGACTCATTCAGAAGAGCCAAAAAAATACCAGCCCTTACTTTATGTCCATATGGTTTCACACTCTCTGGAAAGGTTTTGAAAACCTCCTAAGGAAAAATGGAGAGCAATTTTATTAGATTTCCTTCTGATGTCCCTTTTAAATAATATCAGACTGTTGAAACATCGTAGTGTGTGAAATGATCTTTTTTGTGCAGCTGTAAATATTATGTGCACCTGGGCTGAAGTAGGGGTAAAAGGTAAAGGTTTCCCCACGACCGAATGGTCTAGTTGTGACCGACTATAGGGGGCGGTGCTCATCTCCGTTTCTAAGCTCGCAGAGCCGGCATTTGTCTGAGGACAAGCTTCCGTGGTCATGTGGAAGTGGTCATGTGGTCAGTGACTATACGCTGTAGCACACAGAACACAGTTGCCTTCCCACCAAAGTGGTAACTATCTACTTGCATTTTTTATGTGCTTTCGAACTGCTAGGAGCTGGGACAAGCGATGAGAGCTCGCTCCATCGCACGGTCTCAGACTCCCAACCTTGCAGTCAAAAAGCCCAGCAGCAGCAGTTTAACCCACAGCGCCACTACTACGGTAGGGGATAGTTTCCCAATTTGAAGAACATGGTGGGATGTCTTGTTACCTCCCTTCCAGGTTAGAAAGGTCTGTTTTGCAGGGTATTGCCCACATTCAGCCTCATTGTTACCATGATTTAAAAGAAAAACCTAAATGCAAAATACAGAATTTGCCATTCTTAACCTGTAGCTGTTTTTCCTTAATCTGGGGAACTATACAAATATAGCCGCAGCACTTTCTTTAAGAAGAAATCATCAGGAGGAAAGCAATGTACTATATAATTATTACTGGGTACTTTGAAATAATCATTGTGAAGGTTAAGAGACCATTTAGAAACTTCATATTAAAATCACATTTTAGCAGCCCTCACTATGGTATGGTTGGTATGGATGAAGTCTGCTAAAGCAGAAGAGAAATCTGAGGAACCATTTTCAGGCTGATGTGTGAAAATGCCTGGCAAAGTCAGAATAACCTAACTTGGCCAAACAAGAAGTGAAATAAATATGTCTATTCAGAGGCTTAAGTTGATTTGCAAGTGGCAGCTGCCCTGTGCCACAACTGGGACTGTGGTGCAAAAGGCAGGAGATCTTGTGTAACACATTACATTGCACAGGAACTATCTGATGAAAACTGCCCCCATCCCAAAGCAGTTACTACTATTTAGGGGCAAACCTAAGATGCAATGGAACAGTGAGGCCTGCGGGCCTGTGCTGTTTCCAGTGCAGCTTGGAAGCACTCAGGAGCCTCCCTGGGACAAGGTCACGTTCATGCCCTTGCCCCAGGGGAGGCTCCAGCCTCCCCTATGGGTTTCTCGGATCTGCACCTGCTATTTAGCAAGTACAGAGGCAAGGACACAGCAGTCTGAATTGGGGGCGTGTGGCCTGGGAATGGAAGCGTGGATGCAGCCTAATGGCTGCCCCAGTGATGTCATTCAGGGGGAACGGACCAGAACGGGCGTTCGGGATCCTAACGGGCTCCGTGGCTGGTTCCGGGTTCCCGACAAGTGCCAATCAAAAGTGAGTTCCTGTTCCTAAATCATTTGAATGACACCACTGGGCTGCCCCCTTCCCTGGGTCAGAATGCCTCCCAGCCTGCCCACCCCTGCCAGTTCTTGTGCCAGCCAAGTTTAGTTGGCGTTTGAGGGTGTGGCCTTTGGCCTCCGCCACTGCTAGTGGCAGCCCAACAGCACCAGCACTGACCCGGGGTTGCCAGTTTTGCACCCTTATTCATGTAAGGATTGTGTCTTTATTCATTTAAATGATTTATATCCCACTTTCTCCTCCAAGTAAACTATGTGTATCGCTTTGTGAACTTTTTTGTTGAAAAGCAGCATAGTAATTTCCACTAACTTGTGCATGCCAGGCACTATGGACTGTGACTTCCTTGGGAGACTCCCCAAATATACAGAAAAATGCGACTTTGCTTAAATAAAGGGAGAGGAGACCTGTCCCAACCCTCTGGCTAGAACTGGACATGTGCAAAGCCTTCCCTATTAGAACAAAACATTCCCTCAGCTACTCCAAAAGAGAGGAAAAAAGGGATCTCTTTCTGATCATGGGCTCAAATACCCCCTTCCCCCACTGGGGTGTTGTGTATCTCTATCTTCAGCCCCCCTTTCTCCAACAGTGGGAGGCCCAGGACTCCTAGGTCCTCAACGTCATGAACTTTCAGATTTTCACCAAGGTCTCTTGCAGGTTTTGGGAAACAAATGCTTCTGATTTTGCCTGTCCCTTAATGACAGATTTAACAGAACATGGTCCTCAGAGAAAAGGTCTGAGAAAAGCTTTAAGTATCTGGGTGTCCATTTCTAACATAACATTGCATGGACAACTCAACGCAACCAGAATGCCAAAATCTGTACTCTATGGCAATGTGGCGGTGAACGGCGTGGTGAAATATGGGCAGATGGCTGCATATTTTTCCATCTTAACCATCTTAAGGAATGTCAAGTTTTTCTTTTGGTTAGGTTTAATCTTTTACCATCTGAACTTCTTTGGCAGATTTAGACGATTTACTCCGTCAGGTGCTGCCCTTGTAATCAGGGATGCACTGAAACTCTTCTGCATATGTTCTACTGTCCCTTATACAATGAAGCAGAGTTAAATATCTGAATCCAATTTTAGCAGATAAGAAGGTATACTCTGATGCTGCTAAAATACAATATCTATTGAACGATTCTATCATTCCCTTCTCTGTTATTCAACAGAGAAGGTAGTAGTTAATCTGCAACAGATGGTGGCAAGTAGAGGTAAGAAACAATAACGTGTTAGCCTATGACATATTGGGTAAATACAATGGGAATATTGGGGCTTATGCATTTTGCTGTTTAACAAGTAAGTCTGTACCTATTGTTGTATTTGTGTATGTTTGTATGCCAATGAAGGACTGAAAGTTGGACAGGATTGGATAAGTGTTAATTCCATTCTGACTTATTTGAGCAACTTATTTCTGACAAGGTGAACAACTGTAAAGTCATAGATTCAACGTAACGATGTTTTGGAGGACGGTTTTGAGTGGAGTGCCACAGGACTCTGTCCTGGGCCCTTTTCTGTTTAACATCTTCATCAATGACTTAGACGACGCTATACAAGGGGACCTCATCAAATTTGCAGATAACACCAAACTGGGAGGAGTAGCAAACACAATAGTAGGAAGACCCTGACAACATGGAATGAAATGATGCTGAGGCTGAAATTAGGCTGAAATGATGAAGTTCAAGAGGGACAAATGCAAGGTTCTGCACTTAGGCAAAAGTAACCAAAGATGCAGACATCGAATGGGAGATACCTGGCTTAGCAGCACAACAGGTGAGAAGGATCTTGGGGTGGCAGTGGATCACATGAATCAGCAATGTGACTCGGCTGCAAAGAAGGCAAATGCCATTTTAGCCTGCTTTAATAGAACCATAGCTTCTAAGCCACAAGACGTTGTGGTTCTGCTTTACTCCGCATTGGTAAGACCTCACCTGGAGTGCTGTGTTCAATTCTGGGCACCTCAGTTCAAGAAGGATGCAGCCAAACGAGCTGGTTCAGAGAAGAGCAGCAAAGATGATCAGAGGGCTGCAAAACAAGTCCTACAAGGAAAGATTGAGGGAACCTGGTATGTTTATCTTGGAGCAGAGAAGGCTGAGAGGTATCCCCTCTTCAAATACCTGAAGGGTTGTCATATTGAAGGGACAAATTTGTTCTCACTTGCCTCTGATAGTAGAACTAGGTCCAATGGGTACAAACTGCAAGAGGGAGGAGATTCTGGTTGGATTTAGGGAAGAAATTCCTGGGAGGAATTCAAGGTGGTCGACAGTGGAACAGATTGCCGAGGGAGGTGGTGGATCCTCCCTCACTGGAGACCCTCAAGCAGAGGCTTAACAGGCTCCTGCTGCAGTTGCTACAGGCAGGGGGTTGGACTAGATTACTGTGTAGGCCCTTTCCAACTCAACGATTCTATGATTAATACCATTCATGCAAAATTAAACTTGAAAGTCTATTAACTTTTTAAGTATGACCATTCTCTGTAACAATCTTTGAAGCTAGATGTATTTTCAGAGACTTTAAAGTGATTGGAAAGAATGATCAAGGATCATTGTGTGTACTTATGGCTCTGATAAACAGGCATGTATGGTTTCAATAACCTGCAAAACCTGTTTGGCCTGAGAAACAAAAAATGTATGCCTTCATCATAGGAATCAATACTTCTCTCAAACCTTTTTTTGTGTCTATTAAAAACCATTGTCAATGTAGTTCCAAAGCAAACACACACACACACACACACACACACACACACACACACACACACACACACAATAATATCTGCCTTCAAGTAATAGTTTAGCACACAGAAATTTATTTTGGAAAAGCTTCTCACCATTTCTGGGCATGTTAGGAAAAGCTTCACCTACTAACTTTTTGGATGTCCAGCCTCTATGGTTCAGGGGCTAGGAACCAAAATTACAATAAAACACTAGATGATGACCCCAGAGAAACTCACTCTTGTAACACATGGCTGAGCTCTCAGTTTTTAAAATGATCACCACATGATCACAATGTGAAGGTATAAATGTGGTGGTACTTTCCAACTTACAACATTAAAAGTAACTGTTACTGAAAAGTTGTTTAACATGGTATCACTGTCATCTCCCATATATGGAACATGCTTGTTATGCAGAGGCATGTTGCTACAGAGTTCAGAATAATAATGTTTTGGCAGCAAGTTTAGAAAAAAGAGTTTCATGTTCTGGTGGCAAATACGATGAATCATACTGTAATGGAAAATGCGGAAGATTACCCCAAGGAGATGGGGAATGGTATCAGCAGCGGCTCCTTATCTATGTCAGCCAGGAATTATAGGGTTAACTCCAGAGCCTTTGCCTACAGCAAGTTCACAGCTTGTTCTGCCAAATTCCTTGCTGGGCCACCCTAAGGGCCCTAATGCCCACACTAGGCTAACTAGTTTCCCCACAGAGGAGCAAGAGGGAGGGGGTTCAGTCACCCACTGGGCCTCCTCTCTTCCAGCAGCTTTGATTGGGATCACCGGCTGGCCAGCCTCCTCCAGACTGCCCTCATCACTGGCTTAGCTCCGAACTACTCTTAGTCTAACACCAACAAACCCCACCACCAAACAATTAGGCAGTCAGCTTGCCCAAGCCGTAACTGCCTCCTCTACTTGGTGGCTCCAGGGGCATGGTAGACACAGTCCTGCAGGCAGGCAGGCAGGCAGGCAGGCAGGCAGGCAGGCAGGCCAGCCAGCCGGCCGGCCGGCCGGCCAGCACTCCATCCATCCAACACCTACCTGGTGCCCTCCTCTAGCACCTTCCCAGGTGCCTTTCCTTAAGCTCCTGCCTCCAACTTTATACTGAGGCCAGCCAATCAGTGAGCAGGCTTTAATTCATCAGCCACACCTATCTGCATCTGTGCTAACCTCCCTTCAGTGCTGGAGAGCTCATCAGCCTGCAGCTGTGTTCCTGCTGCAGGAGTTCTGGGATTAACCTCATAATCCCTGGTTTACCTGGACAAAGGGCCATTGCTGATACCATTCTCTATCTCCTTGGGGTATCTCCTGCCTTTTCCAATACTCAGCTGCAGCCTATTTGGATGATGAGGACCTGGGGAATAAAGGAGGAAGCTTGAGTGGCAGGCAGGTGGGAGAGGGTTGTGGGGAGAAGTGAGGAAGGAGGGTGTTTGGAAAAATGGGACGGACGGACTGGGTGAAGAATACTTGAAGCTGCTGCAACTGTGGAACTAAGGTTGCTGCAGGGAATTATTGTGTGGCTGCCATGCCCCTGCAGCCACTGAGAGGTGAAGGACTTGTGTGGCTGAGCAGGCAAGCTGACTGCATGTTGCCTTCTTAAGGGTGGTGGAGTCTAGTGGTACCTTATGTAAAACTAAGGTGGTTTTGGATGATAGAAGGGAAGTGACCAGCTAATTTCATGTGTGAATTAATTTTGTGTGTGCTTCAATCTTTGCCAAATTGCAAGAAAATCAGGACCAATAGAAGGGTGGGGTGGTAGAAGCACCTGTTTTTGGTGCACTCAGAAGAGGTATCCAAAATGGGACATCAAAACATCATTTAACATTGATATTAAAACATATATAGTAGGATGTTTACAAACAGTAGACAAAAAGCTGGCTTCACCTTGCCTGGGGCTTAGCAAGGGCAGTGAGCTGGGCAGAGTGGCACCAGTACTGCTTGCCCTTGGCCCTGCTACAGGCAAGGGGCTACAGGCAAGGGGCTACAGGCAGAGGCATATTTAGGGTGTTGCAAGAGGGTGGGGCACTAGGTGCCAGTTGTGTTGGGGCACAGTGGGGAGATCCTGTGCTTGTTTGGCTCTGGGAGCAAGTGCAGCGGGTGGTGGTGCTTAGGGGTGTGGTGATACAAGGGGCTGGGGAACCACACTATTTGACAACGCAAAGGGAAGAAATGCAATTTTGGCACTTTTTTCTTTTTAAAGGGCATTTAAATGGTGACCCTGGTATCCATTGGAGGGGGTGTTCTGGAACAGACCCCAGTGGATATCGAGGTTGCACTTTGTATCCTCTGTCAGTGAGTTACTATGGGCCAGAACAGTCAAGCTTCCTCACCACAAGCCAAGGGCTGGGTAAAATCCTTCAGAGGGCCAGATTTGGCCCTGGGGCCTGGGTTTGGAGACTTCTGACATAAATCATGGAGGAATATTTTTTCTTTCCTTCTGATACCCATTTTTATATTGGGTTAGTTTTACAACAATTAAGAGTTAAATGTGTACTTTTTTGAAAATGAGGAGCCAAGTTATTTTACCCAATCATTGAGATCATTTAGAAGCTGAAATAGTTTAAGACAGTGGTTTCCAACGCGTTCCAAGGAACTCTGGGTTTCTTCAGAAGCTTATCAAAGGTTCCTCAATCCATAACAGAGGGCACATTTCCCTGAAAAGCAGCCTGTTCACAGCTACTAGTTTTCCCCCTGCAATGGATATTAACAGGCGGTGGGGGGGGGGGAGGAATGCCAAGTTTTGACCTACTGTGTGACATGCCCCTCTCCCTCACCTTCAGAGCCATTCCCAGCTGGAGAGCAAAGCTTCTCAGCTGGCAGTGGCAAATGGCTCTAAAGGTGAGGGGAAGGAGCCCCTTTACACAGGAACTTCCTGCAAAGCACCCCCCATAGAATGTCACTGGCAACAGGGTGCATTTTACAGTATATGCATTTGAGTGCATTTTACAGGACAATGGTGAGGCTTAACTGTGTACCTTATATACCCTGGGATATGTGCAAAAGATGTTTAGGAGACACTGGGTAAGGGTTTCCAACAATCTGACAAACATTCCAGGAAATCAGGCTAAAATAGGTTTGGCATTTCTGACTCACTGGCAACACAGACTGTGAACCAGACAAAAGCAAATGGTCCATTTAAGCATTCCTGAAGGATGTGCTGCCAGGGGACACATCCAGTAGGCTGTCGCCCCCCCCCCCCAAATAATTGTGGTGACATCATCATATCACTGCCCCCAACCCCTGCTTTTTAAAAAAAAAATATATGAACGAAACAGGCTGCATTTATGGGGCAGGTGGGCAAGTGGCTAGAGCAGCTCTGCTTTCTTGCCCCCCTCCACAAACAAAGCTACTCCAATCACCTGCCCAACCCCATGATTAGCTTGCAATTATAGGACAGGTGGTTGGCTGGAGCGGCTCCGTCCACCTGCCTTCCCCCACAAACTGAGCTGCTCCAGCCGCCTGCCTGCCCTCCCAATTCATGGAACCATTTCAGCCAGCTGCCCACCCCGTAAACGCAAACAACTTCATTCACATTTAAGAGGCAGGCAGGTAGAGCTGTGAGGGTGGAGGGGAGGGGGCTCAGATTGCTGCCTTTTCCTCTCCTGCCACCTGGGATCATGTGGCCCTCTGGACTCTCCGCTAGATATGCCACTGCATTTCACCTCAACTTGCCCAGGATGAACATCAATAGAGGTTTCAACAAAATTCTTCCCTCATGCACCTTGGCTGCTCATTTCCATTAACTGTGTTCCGCTCAGAGGCTGAACACCAGAGGAACACAAGGCGAGAACTCTGGCAGAACCTCTGATGCTGGAAGAGGGAAAGGGAGCCGAAGTGCCTCAGAGCCAAATCCTATCCAAATTTCCAGCTATGGTGCAGCCATGCTAATGGGGCATGCGCTGCAGTCAGTGAGGCGTCCTCCAGATAAGGGAACATTTGTTCCCTTTCCTCAGGCCTGCATTGTGGCTACCTGACAAGCTGGATATTCAGCACAGTGCACTCAAATACAGCAGAAAGGTGCAGAGGTGCGTAATAGAATGTGCATGTTCTCGCCCCCACAGATACGCAAGTGGGATCAGGCAATATGCTGGGTAGGAAGTTCCAAAAGGGACTCCTAGTCCTACTGTATTCTCTCCATGACTGCTATTCACCATTTAACCTCAATTTGATATCTATCACCTCCATCCATTCTATTCTGTTTTCTTCCCTTGCACCCATATTATATAAAAATCTGAAATTACAGAAATATGGTCAGTTTTTGCAAAACAAAATTACAAAACAGAGTTTATTCTAGTTGCAGAATTTGTGTGCCTTTTTCTTCCTCACAGAACACCCACAACTCAAAGAGCAATACTGCGCACTTGCTCTGCTCGCGCAGTGGCTGCTGCACCAGTGGAAGATATTGCAGAGGTGCCATAAGGCATGTTGCATTACCACATGAGTAAGTAGCACCAGCAGAGTGGTCTGTGCCACCCCACCAGCATTGTGTTTGGAGCTTCCAGCCTCTGGCACAAGCAGGTAAGATGCTGAGGTGGCATTTCAGGGCAGGGGCAGATTGGGCTTGGGAGAGGGCGAGACCAGGGCCTCCTCACCTTATACTAACCCCCTTTCCAGGTTAGGCAGCTCTATATGGGGCTGCTCAGACATCCACCAGCTAAATAGATGGCAGAGATCTGAGTAGCCCCATAGAGCTGGCTGAGGTGTTACGCAGGCTAAGGGGAAAAATATCCATTACCCCAAGACGACATCCAGCTGGCTCCCAACTTGCGCTGGATACAGCACAAACTAGGCAGCCTGGCTATGCCAGCACAAATTAGCATTGGGCTGCCCATCTCCAAGAAGTGGGCATTAGATTAATATTTAAAATACCTTTTTCTAAGACTATCTGACCAGAACTGGAGTCTCCCAACCCAGGGAGTAGCCAGCTGGCATGGTACAGACTAGGATTGGCCAGAAAGGCCCCAGTGGGGCAGAGTGCAGATTTCTTGGCCCATTGAGCAGAGTACACCTGTGCATACTGGAGTGGCTGAGGAGCAGCAAGTGTCCATAGGAACCTTCCTGCCTCCAGAAGAGGATACTTAGGACCCTGAAGACTAAAAGGCCAGGTGGGTGGAACCAGTGGCGTTTCTACAGGGATGGCAAAGCTCTAAGTTTTGCAAGAAGCCTGACCTTGCAGTAGAAATCACTCCTCTCCTGCACTGTTTTAGCCAATCCTCACAGGGAACAGCAACGTCTTGGCGTTGCTTACTGGCTACAGCAGCAAGGGAGAGGAGGGATTTACATGACAGGGTAAGGCTTCTCGCAAAACTTAGAGGTTTGCCATCCCTGTAGAAACGCCTCTGGGTGGAACTAGGAAGTGACCAGCCAAACCCAGGGGAATGTAAGGAGGGGGCTCAGGAAGAGAAAGTGCTGGTGACTAGTTGGAAGGGAGGTTTCAGAACCCTATGAAGCCGAAGAGCAGCATCCCTGCCTCTGCTATGAGGCCCATGAGGAGGCCTATGAGGAGGACAGCACCAAAGGGATAAGCACCAAGTGGGTGTGGTGCGCATAGGCTGCTGCCCCTAAATGGGTGACAGGTGCTGCCCCAGGTGACAGGCAGAAGACCTCTTTCTTGGCATCCTGATGGCACCATAACACACCTATCTGTAAAGTGGTCTGGCCCCAAGAAGTCAGCCCCACATAGAAAAGCCCTAGTCGAAAAGGGATGTTCTCTTGAAGGCAGTTTTATCCATCTGGAATTTTGAGCAGTTCAAAGGGTTTAAAGTGAACTGACTGGATAGCAGTTAAAGCAGGCTGCCTGTCCTAGTCACAGTGATCAGATTTGCATGTCAGCTACCTGGATATGCTTGATGGATTTTGAGACTGGTAGGTCCTCCCTCCTTACTAGCCTGTTGAGTACCATTGGGGCCTCCTACACTTGTATTTACAGGTGCTGTAAATCTCCTATTGTAATAGGAGAAGCTGCAACTGTTAAAAAACAGGGGTTTTAAGTTTTGTAATGCATGAACTTTAGCAGCCCTATCCCTAACCTGCCCTCACCAGTTCCATCCCTTCCACTTGTGGTTTTTCTGGGACAATCCTGGCACAGGGAGATGAGCAGCTGCTTTAAGGGGTTAATGGGCTCACTTTGGGGTTAATCCCCGTAATCATGGATGACTTTGAAGCAGCAAAAAGTATGAGAAAGCTATACAGGCTGCAATATCTTAAGCATAGAACCAGTGGTGTCATCCTACCGGTACGCTGGGTGGGACGTCCCATTGATCGGCAGCCCGCCCGTCACGTATCACTGCGTTACGCCGCTTGCGTAACCAGTTACGCCGCTTGCGTACATTACGCAAACGGTGTAACGCTGCGGTACGTGACGGGTGGGCTGCCGATCAACGGGACGTCCCACCCAGCGTACCGGTAGGATGACACCACTGCATAGAACCTTGGAAGGAAGCCACACTGAAACCAATTGCACACCTTATTAAACTTTGATCATTTCATTAGCCTTGCTCCTCCCACCCTGTAAATCTGAACATCTCCTCCCCGCAAGTGCCTTGGATTTGTATGGAAAGAAGCAAGCCCATCAGGCCAATGAAATAGTCGCATTTAGACTGGCCCTTACCCCCTCATTTTTGCCATTGCTTGAGAATATGATACACTAGCACAGTGATGGCGAACCTGTGACAAACGTATCAAAGCTGACACACCACAACGTTTGGGGTGACACACCAGCGTTCACCTCAATAAGCTCAAAATTGAGCTTATTTTGTTCATTTTTCATTTTTTGCAATTTGATGTTTCTTTATAGAATACATAGCATCGCACATGATTGGACTGTAATTTTTGTTTAAATAATTGAATATAAAGAACTGTTTATCTTTTGTTTGGGAGATTGACACGCCAGCAGAATCAAGTTAAGCATTTTCCAAAATTTTGACACACTGAGCCCAAAAGGTTTGCCATCACTGCACTAGCAGAAGGTCTAGCAGTGGCATGCAGGTACTGCCACCAATTGCATACTTATTGGACGGAGTTCTCAGAATACCCTTATGGGCAGTGCTTATATTTCAGGAAAGAGGAATGCCAGACACAGGTCTATATAAAGCCCAGCCACCTTACCCAGAAGGAATCACTACTTAGTTTGCACATTCCCCCCACCAAAAAAACCCCAACTTGGATATATCAGTAATCTAATACAGTATATTGAATAAATGAAACTACGTGCTTCACATGGGGTTTTTGTTGGGGGAGGGGGGAGGTCAAGGAATGGCTTTCAAACAGTTTCAAGTATGTCCACCTACGTCAATAGGCCATTCACTCAAAGATTGATAGATGCAAAAAATCAACCATCCGTTGGGTGCAAGTTGATGGGCTTCATTCTTTCCAATTAAGTTTCTTCCAATTAATTGGGATAGGGCGGGGCCAATCGTGGTGCTGCCTGGTGGGTCAGAAATAGTGCCTAAGGAAGAGCCTGGCTGTGTCTGGCGCTCCTGGATGAATATGGGAGCAAGCAAAGCAGAAAAGTGTCTCTTTCTCCCCTCCAGATAAAATACCAAGACCTGGGTATCTCACTCACACATTACTAAGGAAGCTAAACTCTTCACATGCTAATAGGCACTTTTTATTGGTCCAGATTTCTTTAAAGGGAGGGGGTGGTCCTAAATGGGCTTGGTTACGGGGTTAGTGAGCATACAAGACCAAGGCAACTGTCATCTGCAAGAGAGGTTTTTGACATTGCTCAGTTCCCAAAGTGAACAGGCAGAGGAAACTGGAGTGTCAAATGCAAAAGTGCACAGAGCAGAGAAACCAAGAGCTGAATACCTCATCTCTTGAGAGGCCTTAGAAGTTCCATAAACTTTTTGGCAAGCTTGTCTCTAATTCCTCAGGACAGACAACTTCCATTTTTCATCAGCGCTCTTTGCTTTGACCCATTTCCAAGCATCGGGGGGGGGGGGGGGACAGTTTTCCTAAACAAACTCCTGGCCACTCAGAGCATCCTGCTATTGGCCAGCAGCCTGGCTCCTCCCTCCTACTCAGCCTCTTCAGGATAGTCTTGTGAGGCCCTATTCTGAGGCACACTCCAGTTGTGTGTGTACTCCAGTATACAGGATGGCCAGTATAACCTCGTGGAATCAGTGGCATGCCTGCAGGTGGGCAAAGCTGTTGCAAGAGCCTAAATTTCTGTGTAACCCAACCCCTCCCTCTTGTCTTCAAAGGCACTCACAGCTCAGAAAAGTGGCTCAGAGGCGTTTGAGTGGCAAATGGTTCTGGAGGTGAGAGGGTGGGGCTACATTACACAGGAGCGCAGGCTCCTGAAATACTTAGCATGCCTCCCCTCTAGGAACGCTACGGAGCGGAACTGTTCCATACGGCCCTGCTGGCAATTGTTTTTAACAGGAGTGATACTTTTAGCCAGTCTAGCTATTCACAGTTGGTAGAGAACGGTTAGAGAGCCCTTCATATCTCAGCCTTGGAAAATGTGGCCAAGGTGTGTGTGATTATGTAAGAGGCTAAACAGAAAACTTCTTAGTGGCCCTTGTACCAGTTTCCTCAAGTCATACACAATCTTTGTTCATTCATTTCCTTCCAGTGCTTATATGGTGCTGAAGCAGGAAAGAACACTGACCTAGCACACTGGCTGGGCTGAGGCCACTACCTTGAGCACCAGTGATGGAAACAGAGCATGGAACTTTGGGAAGAGATGGTGGAACAATAACAGTGCAAACCTAACCCTGTGCTGATAAAGCCAGGCTGCATGACACTGAGTCACACACACAAAGGCCCATCTAGTCCAGCTTCCTGTATCTCAGTGGCCCACAAGATGCCTCAGGGAGCACACAGGACAACTAGATACCTGCATCTCATTGCCACTCCCATGCATCTGGCATTCTGAGGTAGCTTACTTCTAAAGTATGCAGGTTGCACTACCTATCATGGCTGCAGCCTGTGATGGAATTTTCCTCCAGAAATCTGTCCAGTCCCTTTAAAGGCATCTAGGCCAGACACCATCACCACCTCCTGTGGCAAGGAGTTCCACAGATTAATTACCCGCTGGATAAAAAAAGTGCTTCCTTTTATCTGTTCTCACTCTTCCAACACTCAGTTTAAGTGGGTGTTCAGTATACAGGATGGCCAGGGTATACAGGGTATATAGTATTGTGAGAACCAGGGTTCTGGTATTGTGAGAGAGGGGAAAGAACTCCAACTTCTCCAACTTCTTCCCCTTCCCCTCTACCCACTGTATCCAGCCCATGCATAATTTTGTATGTCTCGATTGAGACATGTCCCCCACAAAGGCGCCTTTGACAGTATGGTGGAGTTGGACCTGCCTTTAATTTCTACTCTGCGGGATTCTACCCCTTCTTTGACATGGATGGTCACCCCACATCCAACCTGCCCTTCTCTGTCCTATAGAGTTTATAGCCTGGGATTGCTGCATCTCACTGGTTCTCTGCATTCCACCAGGTTTCCGTTATGCCCACTATATCGGAGCACAATCTTAAGTTGCGCTGGAATGGCGAGGCCAGCAGGCCTGCACCATATTCAGCACACCTTAGGTGTGTTGGGGAGCCCCCCCCCCCGGGGGCAAGAGTGCATTCACGTGCTTGCTCCAGTCTCCCCAAGTGTTTCCTCAGATCTGTACCTGCTAAAGAGCAGGCACAGGGCTGAGGACACAGTGCAGCCAAATTGGGGTCACGCAACCTGGGGACAGAGCCTCGGATATGGCCTACCAGCTGCATCCCAATACCACCCCCCTCCCTGGGTCAGCACACCCACCTTCCCACCCCCACCCAGTTCCTCCCCCCTCCCAGAACCCGAATTCGGCTGGCGCAAGGGTGGCTTCACACCAGTGCTCTTCAGCTGGCACTACTGCTAACATTGGCCCCATAGCGTTGATGTGGGGGTGCCAGACTTCAGGCATTTGCATAGTAGCACCTGTACATTGGGTCCCCCAAGAAGGCCTATTACACTATCCTGGCCTTTCTTTCTATTAGACTAGTTGTTCCATCTCTTCATGCTTACACTCCCACCCTGCCATTACTCTGTGGTTCTCCAACTTCTTCCCCTTCATTCCATAGGTATGAGGAGTCCCGAATCGGATGCCACTTAGCTCCTGTCGGCTTTCCCACAGTTTAAAAGCTGCTCTGCAACCTTTTCAATGTTACGCGCCAGCAGCCTGGTTCCATTTTGGTTCAAGTGAAGCCTGTCCCTCTTGTACAGGCTTGGCTTGTCCCAAAATGTTCCCCAGTGTCTGACAAATCTAAACCCCATTCCTCCCTAAACACTGTCTCATCCGTGCATTGAGACCTCTGATCTCCAGCTGCCTAGCTGGCCCTGCAGGTAGCACTTCTGAGAATGCCATCTTGAGGGTCCTGGCTTTCTCTGTCCTCCCTAGCAACCTAAATTTGGCCTCCGTGTCCTCCCTGCTACATTGGCCCACGTCATTGGTGCTGACATGCACTACAACCACTATCTCCTCCCCCAGCAATCTCTATCAGCCTATGTAGACGAGAGGTGATGTCAGCAACCCTCGCATCAGGCAGGCAAGTCACCATGCGGTCCTCACATCACAGACACCCCCTCTATGTTCCTCACTATAGAATCACCCACTGCAAGCAGACCTGACTCCCCCCCCCACAGAGCAGTAAGTGCAATTGGGCATAGGTCCGTCTCCAGAAGAAGTGGTCCCTCCTAGGGGATTGTTCCCCTCTGTTCCAGAATGATGTCCTCCAGCCCTGAGACTTCTTTCCTCAGCAGCTCAGGAGCTGCCCATCTGAGGGTGGGACAAAGCCTGCAAGTCCCCAGAAGTCTCACCATGGTCCTGCTCTGCCTACCTCTGCTTCTCCAGGTCCACAACCAAGGCCTCTAGGGAGCAAACCTGTTCTCTGAGTGCTTGGAGCACCTTGCACTGAGGACACACCCATGACTTATTCCTCAGAGACATATAGTCATATATATGGGACTCTATGCAAAACACTGGATAGCCCCCACCCAACTGTTGGCTGATAGCATGTCTATATTTGTTTCGGAAGTTTGCTTCTCTGTTTCTCTGGGAAAGGACAGAGTCTGGGGCCCTGGCTTCCTTGCCCTGCTACTTCGCCCAGATGTGTAACTCACTTGTCTCACACTTCCTTGCAGCAACCCACTATTGCATGTGGCCACTCGCATGATAGAAAAAATGTATCAAATGCAGGGTTGGAGCAGGCTGGAGATCACCTCGGGATAAGGGGATATTTTCTCGCTTACCCTGAGTCTTGACTGAGTCTCAACGTGCCCTATGGGGCTACTTGGATCTGTGCCAGCTATTTAGCTGGCACACATCTGAGATCTCTGTGTAGGGTGCTCGGCCCAGGCGTGGGGATTAGGATATGACATGCTCTGTCATCACTGATCCCACCCCCTTCTGGGCCTGATCCCATTCTATCCTCTTCCTGCCCAGAAACACCACCTCCCCACCCTCCCACCACCCTCTCCCACCCCTGCACTGGCGGATGAATATGGACCTGTGCCGGTCAGCGCAGGGATTGGATCTGGTGCTGGCAGGCTGGTCTGTCAGGCCTTTGTGTCAGCACTGCAAGCTCTCAAATCGATGCAAAACTGTCTTAAGGCACATTTGCAACACTTGTTGCCAGCACAACATGCCATAAGGACTGGCCTGTAAATGTGTTCCTTCCATGCATATATTTGATGTAAATTAATTCAGAATAATTACCGGCCTATAAATCTATACCCAAAACTGGTACCAACAGCTCTGTACACACGGCTCTGTACAACCTCTTGGTTTGAAGAACTCATTATAGCAATATTTAATCTGCCACATAGCACTAACAATGTCAATTTTTCCCTGCAAAAAATTCTGAGAATGTTTGCCCCTGAAACTCATGTTGAGAGGTTACATTACTCTTACATTAAAGCTTGTAAGCACCCCCTCTTGGTGAAGGCAGGACACCAAGTGCACATTCTTTTTCTGCCACTGAAAACCCTGTTTCATCTATAAAGGGAAAAAAATGGGTTACTGATTTTCTGTTCCTAGCTCTCCGTTAGCAGCCTCAAGAGGATTCTAGGGTAGATAAAGGCCCCCCCCAAAAGCTTAACAAAGAATTCAACACCCCCTTCCCTACACTATTACAGAAAGAAAAAGCTCACTTCCTTAACAGAGTGACCAGAAAAACTATTTTCTTTTTTCAAATCTGATTCTCTCCTCCAGCAACACTACAAGTCTTCAAGATGAACAGACTCCACATTGTCTCAAGGTTCCAGGAAATGAACTGGACACTCTTATTATTTCAGGGGCTGGCACTGCCTGGCTGGGCAGACTTGGGAATATCACTTTGCAGAGCATACCCAATTGCACTCTACCCCTCCCCACAAAGCAGAGATGGCCCTTCCTTCCTTCCTTCCTTCCTTCCTTCCTTGTGCTAGCAAAGAGGTCCTGGCAAAGTTCCTTGTTTACCTGCCTATTTCCTAAGATTTGCCCTGCTAGGTCAGGCCAAGGGACCACCTGCCCCAGTGTTCCGTTTCCAACAGTTGCCAGTCAGAAGGAGAGTGGGTCAAAAGCGCTTGCCCGTTGTTTGTCCTGTTACCGCAACTGGTACTCCGCGAGAGAGGGAAAGTCCATATTTATTTATTTTTTAATGTAATAATCATGCTTAGCAGCAGTTCATAGACTCATATTCAAATATTTCGAATTTCGAATCTCCTTTTAAAGCCATCAGCTGACACCATATTTGTGACAGCGAGTCCCGTAAGTTTACTGCTGGAAAAGTGCGCGCTCGCTCTCGCTCTCGCTCTCTGTCTCGCCTGTGCTGGCTGACTCCACTGCCAGTCACTGTTGGTGGCTTGCCAGGCCTGTCAGTTCGTGGGTGGGGAATCTCCGTACCAGGGAGTGCTGTGCAGCGCGCCCAGGCGGAGCAGTAACGAGAGCCCACTTGTGGAAAGTCTCCGAGGCGGGGAGACGCGCGCTTGACCCCGAATTCCAGGGCTCGGCACAGTCCGCGGCTCCATAGAAGCGGCGAAAAGTCGCGCCTCTTCAGCGGCCCGCGTCGTTCCTCCTCCAGAAAGTGCGCGTCAGACGCGGCGCTCTCCTGTCTCAGGAAAAGGTGTCCCCCCTCCCCCCCGCACTGTATTACGTTTCCCAACTCACGACAGTGGGGAAGGGGAGCTTGGTGGGAAGTCCCGGGGCAAGCAAGGCGGTTCATGCGTTGAAGCGACCGGAGTTCGAGTCGAAACAGATTATGGTTGAAGAAGCGCCCAAACGAAAAGAAACGGCTTTGAGCGCCCAAACTTACCGGCTCCTCCTCATGCTTCCGCCCGGCGGCCGGCTAAGAACTTCTCAGCCTCCGAGAGGAAAGCGCAGCGACCTCCTTCTTCCCGCCGGCTGTCAGCCGCTTTTGCTTTCCGCGCCCCCGGCCTCTTCTCGGCGGCACCTGGGCGGGATCGTAACTCTTGAGGCGTCGCGCTCTTTTTCTCCTCCCTCTTGGCGCCAGCAGCCGGCACTGAAATCTGCTCCTTGACAGACCCGCTCCCTTCCCGTGCCATCAGATCTGGGACCCGCTTCTCACCCGGGGATCCCACCCACCCCCCGATGGATTAAACCCCCCCGGTGGATTTTTTTTTTCCACGGCCCCCTAATACAGCTTGTTCCAGGCGCAAGGAGCCATGCACTAAACTGTTGACCTCTCTAAGGAAAAGAAAGACTTCTTATACCCCTCCCCATTGGCTCATTGCGAAATGCCAAATTTATAGGTGAACGTTGACTGAAAATTGTGCAATTTAGTGCTTATTTGTAGTATAGTCATCAGTGTGGGTTACAGCCCCAGCTCATAAGATTGTAATGTAGACTTACAGCCTGTTTATTCAAAAGAAAGATTCACCGTGTTTAATGGAAGGATTATTACTCCCAAGTAATAGGTTGCATTAGATTGCAGCCAGAAACATTGCCCATTGCAGGCCTGCACACCTTGTGAACTTCTAAGCAGGGCCCATGAGAGGGGGGTGCAGAGGGTAATTTGAACCCAGGGTCAAAAAGGGGGCCCAGGTGCAGGGTGACCAGATGTCTTCTTTTTCCAAGACATGCCCTACATTTCAACCTTCTGTCCTGGGTAAATTTCAAAATGTCCTACATTTCAGGACAGATCTGGAGTACCAGTGTCCAGGGGCAGATCTATTTGAAATGGCGCCCATGGTGCCCAATGAAAATGCGCCCCAGGGGCATGCAAAGTCATGACGTCACATCATGACGTCATGACGTAGTGCCCCGCCCCCTCTAAGAGGCGCGTTCTGTTCGCTCCCGCCGGCCCTTTAAGGGCAGCGGGAGTGAACAGAACGTGGCCGGGGCGCCGTGTTCTGTTTGCTCCCGTTGGCCTTAAAGGGCCGGCGGGACCAAACAGAACGCAGCTGGGGCGCCGTGTTCTGTTCGGTCCCGCCAGCTCTTTAAGGCCAGCAGGAGCAAACAGAACGAACGCGGCCGGGGCGCCGCGTTCTGTTTGCTCCCGTTGGCCTTAAAGGGCCGGCGGGACCAAACAGAATGCGGCTGGGGCGCCACGTTCTGTTCACTCCCATTGGCCTTAAAGGGCTGGCAGGAGCGAACAGAACGCGGCGCCACCCAGCGCCCCGCCCCCCTTGGGAAGCGGGAGGGGGCGCAGGGGGGGTGCCGGGCGGCAGCGCGTTCTCCTCGCTCCGGCTGGCTCTTTAAGGCCAGCCGGAGCAAGGAGAATGCAGCGCAGGCAGTGATGTCATGCAGGGGGTACACGGGGTACGCGAGTACCGGTTTCTAGGATTACAGCTGGCCCCGCCCATTCGCCCGCCCACTCGTCGACTCCGCCGTCTGCAACGTTTGAATTTCCTGCATGTTTGAGTTGCCTGCATGTTCTCAGAGCCAGGCAGGCAGGCAGGCAGCGAGCGGAGCCTTTCCTTTCCTTGCCACTGAAAAATGAGTTGCTCTGGGGTTTTAGCATGATGCCAGGCCTCCTTAACATGTTCTGGGGGTGCTGTGGAATACTGTTGCAACTGTTGGGTCAGTTTAAAATCATCTGAGGCCTCAAAAAGGGCTTTTTTCATGTCACTTCCTACCACGACATCACTTCTGGCTTATGACGTCACTTCCGGTGGGTGGGTCCCGACACGTGCCAATCAAAAGTGAGTACCTGTTCTTAAATCATTTAGATGACACCACTGGGCGCAGGGCCTGGGCGGGGGTGGGCCGGGCCACGGGCGCCATTTTGGGGGCGGGGCGTGCCATGGTTACAGCGCCCTCTCCCAAGATGGTGCCCAGGGCTCATGCCCCCCCTTGCCCCCCCAGATCCGCAACTGCCAGTGTCAAGAGAAGCTGCCTGCATCACTTGCTTGTGTGTTTGTCCTTTGTTCCTTCGTTGATTGGGTTGCATTAAAGGAGGACAAGACAAGGCATATATATGTTAGCATTTATTTTATAATGTCCTACATTTTTCTTGAATGTCCTACATTATGGGGTGCAGGGGAGCCGATTTGAGTTCAGCATTGGGGGCACCTGTAGCCACGCCCCCTGATGCAGCCATGCCCTGTGACGCAGCCACGCCCACACAGCAGTAAAATGGCACCTTCAAATGTCTAGCTTGCCCTCTGTCGCTCCTGCCATCTCTTCCTCGCCCTCTGTCACTCCCACCATCTCTCGCTCGCCCTCTGTTGCTGCGCCATCTCTCCCTCACCCTGTCACTTCCACCATCTCTCCCTTGCCCCCTGTCGCTCTCGCCATATCTCACTTGCTGTCTGTCACTCCTGCCATCCGCCATTTCTTGCTCACCCTCTGGAGCTCCCGCCATTTCTCATAAGAACATAAGAAGAGGCCAAAGGCCCATCTCGTCCAGCTTCCTGTATCTCACAGCGGCCCACCAGGTGCCCCAGGGAGGCACGAGTCAACAAGATGCTTGCATCCTGTTGCCACTCCCTTGCACCCGGCACTCTGAAGTAGCCTACTACTAATGTAAGGAGGTTGTCACAGACAGCTCAGAACACATTAGCCTATAGGTGAAGTTTTGGGTTTTAGCCCCAATGTGCATCACTTTACACTTGTCTACGTTGAAAAGCATCTGCCATTTGGCTGCCCATTCCCCCAACTTGGAGAGATCCTTCTGGAGCTCTTCACAATCCCTTCTGGTTTTCACCACCTGGAAAAGTTTTGTGTCATCCGCAAACTTGGCCACCTCACTGCTTATCCCTGTCTCCAGGTCATTTATGAACAAGCTGAAAAGTCCTGGCCCCAAGACAGATCCCTGGGGCACTCTGCTTTTCACCTCTCTCCACTGTGAAAATTGCCCATTGACCCCCACACTGTTTCCTGGCCTTCAACCAATTCTGAATCCATAAGAGGACCTGCCCTCTTATTCCCAGACTGTGAAGTTTCTTCAGCAGCATTTGGTGGGGAAGTATGTCAAACGCCTTCTGAAAATCCAGATATATGATATCCACAGGTTCACCCACATCCACATACCTGTTGACCTTTTCAGAGAATTCCAAAAGGTTTGTGAGGCAAGACTTACAGAAGCCATGCTTTCCTTCAGCAACACTTGTTCCTCTACGTGTTTTAGGATTTTATCTTTGATGAGGCTTTCCACCATCTTACCCGGAACGGACGTTAGGCTGACCGGCGTTTAGTTTCCAGGGTCCCCCCTTCTCCCTTTTTTAAAGATTGGCGTGACATTGGCTATCCTCCAATCCTCTGGCACCGTGGCCGTTTGAAGGGACAAGTTGCATACTCTAGTTAAGAGGTCAGCAACTTCATTCTTTAGTTCCTTAATAACTCTTGGGTGTATACCATCTGGGCCTGGTGACTTATCACGATTAATAAATACATACATTAATATGTAATTTATCAGTTTGATCTAAAACATCTTCTTTATTAACCATTATCTGATTTAATTCCTTAGTTAGGAAGGGCTGTTCGGGTTGCGGTATCTGCCCAAGTTGTTCTGCTGTGAAGATGGACGCAAAGAATTCATTTAATTTCTCTGCAATCGCCAAGTCCCCTTTTATCTCCTCTTTCCCTCCCTCATCATCCAGCGGACCAACCTCCTCTCTGGCAGGTTTCCTGCTTCTAATATATTTGAAGAAGCTTTTATTATTCTCCTTTATGTTGCTAGCCATGCATTCCTCAAACTCTTTCTTGGCCTCCCGTATCACCATCTTACTTGTCTTTTGCCAGAGTTAATGTTCTTTTTTATTCTCCTCATTGGAGCAAGACTTCCATCTACAGAAGGAAGCTTCCTTGCTCTTTACAGCTTCTCTAACTTTGTTCGTCAGCCATGCAGGCCCCCTCTTGTCGAGCCCTTCTTTCTTTGCGGTATACACTTCTGCTGGGCCTCTACTACTGTTATTTTAAACAGCCTCCACGCAGCCTGGACTCTTTTCACCTTCCCTTTTAATTTCTTTCTAACTAGCCTCCCAGTGATGTCATGCAAGGGGAACGCGGGGGAACTCAGTTCCACTAGTTAAAATTAGGGCTGACTCCACCCACTTCACTCTCCCTCCCCCCTCCCAATTCCTCTGCAAAGAGCTTTTCTTCTTGGTTGGCCGGCACTCAGAGGGTTAAAGGGAGCGACTTCGGATTCCTAGGGGGGCGAAGGCAGTGATGTCATTCAGGTGGAACGGACCAGAACGGGCATTCCGGATCCTAACAGGCTCCGTGGCTGGTTCTGGGTTCCCGACAAGTGCCAATCAAAAGTGAGTTCCTGTTCCTAAATCATTTGAATGACACCACTGTAGCCTCCTCATCTGAGGGAAATCTGCCCTTCAAGTGTCAGATTTGCTCTGCACTCTTTCCTGGACATGCATGGCAAAACCAATCGCAGCATGGTCACTGTTCCCCACTGGCTCAGTAACACTTACATCCCTAACTAGGTCCCGAGTACCATACAATATTAAATCCAGAGTCACCTGTCCTCTGGTGGGCCCCATGACTAGCTGCTCTAAGGCACAGTCATTCAGCATGTCAAGGAATCTGGTCTCTCTTTCTTGACCAGAGCACCAGTTGACCCAGTTGATAATTGAAGTCCCCCAATGTTTACAATCCTGTCTCTCTTGGTCACCGCCTTGATTTGTTTCCTCATTTCAAGGTCCCCTTCAATTTTTTGATCCGGAGGACGATAGCACCCCCCCCACTATTACATCGCTCTTTTGGCATGGTAGTTTAACCCACAGTGACTCTATGGTGAAGTCTGGCCCACCTTCAGTTTCTACTCTGCTGGATTCTATCTCTTCTTTGATATAGATGGCCACCCCACCGCCAACACGACCTTCCCTGTCGTGAATAGAGTATATAGAGTTTATAGCCTGGGATTGCAGTATCACACTGGTTCTCTGCATTCCACCAGGTTTTAATAATACCTACTATATAAAGGTTTTCCCTAGGCACCAAACATTCCAGTTCCCCCATCTTTGCTCGGAGACTTCGGGCATTTGCATAATAACACCGGGGTTCCCTGAGGAGGGACTTCCACTTGAAATTCTGTTTCCTGCTCCTCCATTACTCTGGTACTCCTCCACCCTCCTGTCCCCGTAGGGATGAAGAGTTCCGAACCGGACACCACTCCGCTCCTGTCGGCTTTCCCCCAGGGGTCAGTTTAAAAGCTGCTCTGCCACCTTTTTAATATGCACCAGCAGCCTGGTTCCATTCTGGTTCAAGTGAAGCCCATCCCTCTTATACAGGCCTGGCTTGTCCCAGAACGTTTCCCAGTGCCGAACAAATCTAAACCTCTCCTCCCGACACCACCGCCTCATCCACGCATTGAGACCCCTGAATTCCGCCTGCCTAGCTGGCCCTGTGCGTGGAATGGGTATCACTTCTGAGAACGCTACCTTGGGGGTCCTGACCTTCAGCGTCCTGCCTAGCAACCTAAATTTGGCTTCCAGGACCTCCCAGCTACATATCCCCACGTTGTTGGTGCCAACATGCACCACAACCACTAACTCCTCCCCAGCATTCTCTACCAGCCTATCTAGACGAGATGTCCACAATCTTCGCACCAGGTAGTCAAGTCACCATGCAGTCCTCACGTCCATCACAGACCCCCCCCTCTATATTCCTAACTATAGAATCGCCCACTACAAGGAGACCAGGACACCCGCCCACCGAGGAGTATCCTTAATGCGACGGGATGTGGGCTTGTCACTGGGAGCAGGGGTCCCCCCAGGGGGATTGATTCCCTCTCCTCCTGGTTGACATCCTCCAGCCCTGGGACTCCTTACCCTGTCAGATGAGGAGCTGCCTCTCTGAGGGTGGGATGAAGCCTGCAAGTCCCTGGAAGTCTCACCATGGACCCTCACTGCCTGCCTCTGCTTCTCCAGGTCCGCAACCAAGGTCTCTAGGGAGCAGACACATTCTCTGTCTCCCTGGAGCTCCTTGCACAGAGGACACACCCACGACTTATGCCCCAGAGGCATATAGTCATACATGTGGCACTCTGTACAAAACACTGGATAGCCCCCACTCACCTCCATCTCTGTGTTGGTTTAGGAATGAGCTGCCCTGCTTCTCAGAGAAAGGGCAGAGCCTGGGGCCCTGGCTTCCTCGCCCTGTTGCTTAACTCGTGCAGAAGAGAGGAGGCCCAGTGGGTGAATTAACCCCCTCCTTCTTGCCTATCTCTGAGGCTGCTCTGGAGGGGAAACTAGTTAGCCTAGTGTGGGCACTGGGGCCCTTGGGGAGGCCCAGCAGGGAATTTGGAAGAACAGTCACTCCCTAGTTGGCCTAGTTCCCACACTCCTTAGTATTCCACTTTATGCTGCCTTTATGCTGCTTTTAGCTAAAGTGTATTTTAGACCCCAAATAGTTTAAAATGCTAAAACACTTTAGTTTAAAACACTAAAGACTAAAGACTAAAGGTTTAGTCTAAAGACTAAAGACTAAGACTTAGTCTAAAGACTAAGACTAAACACTAAAGGGCAGGAGGTTTAGTCGAGAGGGTTAAAGCCTCCGTTTGCCTGAAGCTAAGATCCGAAGGTCGCCCGTTCGAGATCACCGGAAGCTTCCGTGAGTGGCAGACCTTGAGAATTGCAACTGATAAGAGCTGAGCTGTCTCCAGCTGCCTGTGAGAGAGGAGTTGTGCTGGGCCAGCTGTTCCTTTGGTGGGAGCAGATAAACCGTCTATCAGCCAGCAGGAAGGCAATCGTGCGGCCAGAAAGAAGGACTAGACCACGAAAGTTCCATCTGTATGTTGTTGTAGTTCTTGAAAGACAGAACTTCTTTGTAATTTGTAAAAAACCCTTGCGGGTTTAGAGAAATAAAGCCTGTCTATGTAAACCGCCTTGAATTAAAGTCAGAGGAGCAATCTAATGACCAAAGAAAGGTGGTATATAAATACTACTACTACTAC
This sequence comes from Lerista edwardsae, assembly GCA_029204185.1. Classification (NCBI taxonomy): domain Eukaryota; kingdom Metazoa; phylum Chordata; class Lepidosauria; order Squamata; family Scincidae; genus Lerista; species Lerista edwardsae. Next base: position 1,633,601 of record JAJKFI010000126.1, on the reverse strand, counting down.
TACTGCTACTACTACTTCTACTACTACTACTATTATATTTATTATAATATTATTATAACTGACAGGGTAGATTAGGCTGTGTGCATCAAGGGTAAAACAAGCGGCTACCTGGGGCGGGGGGGGGAGCTCTACTCCCAGCAGCAGCAGCTGCAAATCAGGCAGCAGCCTACAGGGCAGTAGCCACCAACCTGGAGACTGCGACCCTCCCAAGGATCCAGAAACAAGTTGCTACCCCCCTTATGGAGGGTGGCGACGTGGGGTCTCATCTAGATGGCAATGACTACAACTCTATGATTGTCCCATCACTGCAAAAATGTTTTTAAAAACAAAAAATCTGGGGTTTACTAAGGCATATGGTGTGGGGAGCCCATGGTCTCCTTGCTCCTCAGAACAGTTCCCTGCAGTGATCACAAAAGAGGAAGTGGGTCAGGAGCTCTGAAGGGAGCAGTTCTGAGGTGCAGGAACCCACCGAATGGGCTAGGGACTCCCCGCACCCATTTAAGGGCCTTCGTGTGCATTTTAAAAACTTCGTTGCATGGAGGTATTGCCATCACCCCTCCCTCCACGAACACTGACACTGGTCCCAACCTTTGTGTAAAGTTGGGAACCACGCTCTAGGGCCTCTGAAAAGTTTGAGCACTACTGCATTAGAAGAAAATCCACAGTGCAGTGTAAGTCTTTAACAGGGCTAACTGAAAGAAAGAAAGAAAGAAAGAAAGAAAGAAAGAAAGAAAGAAAGAAAGAAAGAAAGAAAGAAAGAA